>CM053581.1:300264412-300279565 GCA_028627135.1 Pseudochirops cupreus | reverse complement strand
GTCAACCTTACTCTCATTGAATTTGGCTTAGGGAGGGAATGACATACACTCTAAATTGGGTATCTTGCCCCACAGGAAAGTAGGGGGGAAGGGGATGAGAGGGGGGATGATGGAGGGGAGGGCAGGTTGGGGGGAAGGGTTGTTAGAAGCACACACTTCTGTAAAGGGACAGGGACAAAGTAGAGAATAGAACAAGTGAAGAATGGGGTAGAAAGGAAGGAAATATAGTCTGTGTTACACAATATGTTCATTGTGGAGACGTTCTGTGTAACTGCACATGTATGTCCTGTAATATTGATATCTATACATGTTGTAAATGAGATGCAAAGTGCTGTAATGGACAGAGGGCTGGCCTTGGATTCAGGAATACCTGTATTTAAGGTCTGCTTCTAAAACATGCTGGCTGTGGTTTTACAGTTAAGTCATTCATACTTTTTAAATTATAATTTTCTAAGACTTACAAGTTACGGACAAGTTGTTCCTATCCAGTGATGGAATGGAATGGTAGAGGAAGGAAGCAAGCATTTATTAGGCACCTACTTAAGCACTTAAATATTTCACTTGAACCATCTGACCTACTTGCATCCTCATATACATAAGTGTATATGTGTGCATATGTGTGAACATATATATGTATATATATATGTATGTATACACATATACACACTATATGTACATTAATGAGAAGACATATAGGGCGGTTCTAGAATATGGAAGACCTTGAGTACACTGATGAAAAATATAAACTTCACATGTAGACAACAGAAGCCACTGTGTGGACTTGAAATAGGAAACCTCAGTTTGAATCCCACAGTTACTAGTTATCTGACTCTAAAAGATACAATTTCCTGTATTTCAATTCCTCATCTGTAACATGAAGTTAAAACACTTATAGTATTTATAACATGGGGCTGTTTTAAGATGTAAATTCAAATGTTTTACAAATGTTAAAATATTATATAAATGAATGCTACCCATTATTGTTTTTGATCAGAAGACTAACATAACAAAAGGAGTTATGCTAATTATGAAAGCAGTCATGTTGATCATTCTTCTAAAACTCTGAGTTTCCACTTCACTTTTGTAAGATACTGCAGCTTCCTTCTCCAGTTTCCCACAGCCACCTGCAATTTAGCCTTCATTATTATCTGGAGGTGTTTTACCTTCAAGACCTTGAACTCTGAAAGTTTTCTTCTTTATCGCAATCACATGTTCTTTCACATCTCTCTTTATTCATTCCTCTTAAACTTTTGCTTCAATCTCGTTGTCACCTAGTTAAGCATTTATTAAACTTTTACTATATACCAAGCACTGTGCTAAATGTCAGGAATACAAAGAAAGGGAAAAGCAGTGCCTGCCTTTAATGAACTCATTTCAAATCCTTGAATCCCTCTCTGTTCTCTGACTACATAAGTTCTCCAAGGAAAAGCACATAAAAGGATGCACAGATGAGCAAGGCCCGAGATTTGAGAAATAGCTACATTTGAGCTTCTCTGAATTCTTGTTCCTTACCTATAAAATGGGGATCAACTTCCCTGACCTAGTTTCTTCACATACAGATTGTGAGACAGGTGAAATGTTTGTTCACATTCTCTCCATCCCGAAGATCAGGGGCTAGAACAATGGTATTCAGAGTTTTTGAATGATAAACTATATGAGCTTATGGTTTCAAAAAATTGAGTAATTTGGATGAGAAAAGAGGCAAATTGATGTGCCACTTATATTCATAGCTTAAGTGCATTTGTTCCAGTAAGGCAGATTCTCAATTGCTTTGGGGGAAGCTGGATGGTAATGTTAGATTTGGGATCAGGAGGATATGAGTTTGGATCCTCTCTTGGACACTTATTAGCTGTGTGACCCAGGGAAAGTCACTTAACCTCTCTGGTCTGCAGTTTCCTCATCTGTAAAAGGGGGTAATAATAAAATAGAGAATTTATCTTATAGGGTCGTTGTGAGGATCAGGTAAAATAATGTATAGAAAGTGCTTTGCAAGTCTTAAAGTGCCATATAAATACCTGCTTTCTTCCCAGTCCTCTTAAAAAAGTGGTTTTTAATATCTGCTTGAAATACAGTTCTATGTTTGTTACAGGGATTTTGTTTCTCTTGCATTCTCAATAGCGGTGATGGTGGGAAAATGCTTTGACTGACAAGGAAATGTATAATTTAATTAAAGATAGAAACAAAAACCACGGAAGCTCAGTGGCACAGTGGATAGAATGTTAGGTCATAAGTCAGGAAGATTCATCTTCCTGAGTTCAAAATAAACAATTTATTTTGAAAATATATCTCAAATGCTTAAGAATATAAAAATGATTTTATGATTTAAAGGGAATGAAATCAGTAACAGTTGTTTAAAAAAACAGCTGGTATCACATTTCTAGGCAAATTTTCAACTGTTATCACCAGGAGAAAACTGAGCTGCTGACTATGATAACTAGGGTTGAAGGTCACCTTTTTGGGAGTCCAGTCACTGCAGTCCTAGACTCAAAATCCATTTTGTCAATTTACATTTGAAATGTGACTTTACTCTCAGAAGGGCAAATGGTATTTTATTTTAAAGCACATTAATTTTGTACTCACAGGATTTTCTATATGTTTTTGCAATATATCAGTGTATATTTATTTACACATGAAATATTTTTAAAATTTTCTCCAAGTCTCTTTCCAAAGTACTTGTATTAATGTTTTTCACTAGAGACCAGAACATGAAGAAAAATAGACATGACAAAAAGATAGCCAATATACTAAGAAAGAAAGGACTGGGCCTGGATGAATTGCTTCCCAGGGAAGTGACAATAACAAATTACAGTTACATAGAATTTTAAAATTTAAAATTACTTTTATTCACAATACTTTTGGGAGGTAAGCTACTGGAAAATCTAGAACTGGGACTCTTTTCTCCTCAACTTCAGTGATGCTGGGTCCTACTTCCAGCCTTGGGTGCCTTGAGATGGTTTCCCAGCAAAACTGTGGCTGCCAGGGTCTCAGGATCCACAGTCAGGCAAAGAAGAAAAATGTCAGCTGTGGGACAGCAGGCTATAGTACTTCAGCAGGCACAGAGAGATATATATATGGAGGTGCTACACTGAAGATTGCCCCGGGTTCAAAGTTGATTCTATTATAGTATTGGTAATAATTCTTCTGTTCATTGCATTAGTATTAATGTTGCAAATTTGGGGCAAGTGTACATGTTTATATTCTCAACTGCTTCTATCTTTCTGTCAAGAACCGTATTTTGGACCAAAAGTGTGGTGGACTTTATGTGCATGGAGAGCAAAGTTTTTTGAAAGCATACTGTTTTATAAAGAACTTAAAAGAATACAAGTTGATTTTTAAGACCTTTTAAAATTTGCTAAAATGAACTTTTAAAATTCTTTTATATTGTCTCCTTTCTGAAGCCCATCCGTCACTGGTTTCATTTGCCTAAAGAATTGAAAGTTGGGCATAATAAAATGGCAGGTACAAATGGAAAAAAAATGTAGATGTGATTTTTCATTTGCTATTGGTGATCTTTGAAGAATCCTGGAGAATGGGAGAGATGCTCTAAGATCAAAGATGAAAAATATCCTGATTTTCAAAAGAGGGTAGATTCTTTGACCCATTGGTCAGTGATCTTGACTTCAATTCTTGGCAAAATTCCAGAACTCATTACTGAAGGGATATATTCTGGACATTTAGTTTGGGAAATAGTGATCACTTCAAGCCAATACAGGTTTGTCAAGAACAGTTACTATTAGGGAAATGAAGAGAGTGCCTTGTGAATAGTATACCTGAATATTGGCAAAGTATTTATCTCATTCTGTCTCTTTATAAGATGAAGAAATGAGTTCTGGGTGATAGCAAAATTTATTGGGTTTCAAAATGGTTGCATTAAAGGACCAAAAGAATAGTGCTTAATGGAAAGATGCTAACCCAGAGAAATTTCTCTAATGAACTGACTCAGGGCTTTGTCTCTAAGTTTTGTTCACTTAAAAATAATAATAAATTGGGGCAGCTAGGAGGCACAGTGAATATAGCACCAACGCTGGAGTCAGGAAGACCTGAGTTTAAATCCAGCCTTAGACAATTAACACTTGCTAGCCATGTGTCCTTGGGCAAATCACTTAACCCTTTCCCCTTCCAAAAAAAAAAGAAAAATATAATAAATAACTGGGATGATTGTGTAGACATCTCACATTTCAAGTTTGCAGATGCTATAAAACTAGAAGGGGTAACTAGAATAGATATCAAAGCTTGAACCTAATAAGATTATACTCATCCTGATTATTAAATTCAGAGTCCAACATGAGTTAAAACAATCACCTGCCAGTTATAGCATGAAGAAATATTGGTACATACTAGGCCATGTGAAAAAACCTTGATGTTTTTTGTAAAATTTATACTGAACATGAAACAATAGTGCAAAAAAAGTAATAAATACACACGTATACAGAAACTAGTTTTGATTTTATTTTATGTTAATACATGGTCAATGATGAGGGAAGGGATAATTTTGATGTACTATGTCTTAATCAGACCACAGCTGCCTAGTTCTGGAGGAAGGCCCATGGGAAGTTAAAATGTATTGAGATTAGATTGTCTAGTATATCAAAACCATGTAGTATTGCAAATCAGTTCAAAATTCTGAGATAACTAACTTGGAAGACAAAAGATTTGGGGATGAATGGGCCATAGGAGAAGTTTTTTGGTATTAGATGCTGTCATAGAGAAAATAATTTTTTTTTTCCTTTTCCGTCAGAGGTCAGAACCAGTAACAATGAGTTCCTGTGACCTTGGTTTTGACTTGATTTAAACAAACAAACAAACAAACAAACAAAAACAAAGCAAGCAATTTTTTTTTGACAAATAAGCTATTCTAAAGTGAAATGGGCTGTTTTTGGAGGTAGTGCTTTACACATTACTGGAGGTCTTCAGGCAGTAACTAGATAACGACTTGTTAGGGATAATATAGATTGGATTCCTCTTCAGGTATGAATTGGACCTGATGATGCCTGAGGTTCCTTCTAACTCTTAGTTTCTAGGACTCTGTTTCATACATGGACTTCTTTTCTTTGAATATCCCCTCTATCTCTTTTGATCATGGAAGATCAGTAAGTTTAATGTTACTGAAGATCTGTGTACTATACATAAACTGATGCTATCTATCTTAATGCCATTTTTCTTCCTTTTTTTCCCCATTCAACTCTATTTCTACTGAGAACAATGTAGTATAGTGCAAAAAAGTTATTGTCTCAGAATTAAGGAAGTTTTAGCTCTTGTTCTACTTCCAGTTAGCTTTGAATAGGTCCCTGAACTTGTATGGTCCTATAATCCCTTGGTGCCTTAGACCTTCTGTTCGCATCAACCTGCTTATCACAAAAACTGCATATTCCCCGCAATCTGATTCCTCTACTCTTTCTCTTGGGCTGCTAAGCATAGTTAGAGAAAATCATTTCTCCTACAAATTTATGATGCATAACTTCAGCTGCCCCCTCACTAATGATTGGCAATTGTTCTACTTTTATTGATTTTTCTTTACCCCTCAAATTTTTTTCTGCTTCTCAGACTCTGAACTGAAGGATTCCACTCCTCTCCCATTCCCACAATAAATGACTGAGTCTCCTTCTTTTGAGGCTACTAAGGTCATTGTAGAGGACTTCACAAGCTCTCTTCCTATATTTCTCTAAATATCTCAGCATCATCACACTTGCTCATTCACTAATTTGTATCTCAGTGGAAAAAAAACATCCCTACTTCATTCCCTTCTACCCATACTCTTGAGTCCACCCTATTTCACTCTAAACTGCTTCAACCTATCCTTCTCTATATATCATCTATTAACAACATGATCATATCACCTCAATCATTAAAAACACACACACACATGCACAAACCAAACCATACCCCCAAAATACCAAAACTTTTTCTTTGACTCTTTTATCTCATGATATTATAATAACATTCCTCTCCTTCCCTTCAATTCTAAACATTAGGAAAAAGCTACCACTTTTTCACCTTCCACTCTCTTAATTTCCTTGGGCTATGGTGTCCATCTCTACCACTCCCGGAAACTTGCCTTTCCATGTCATTAATAACCTGTGGTTCTTTTTCTGTCTCCACTGCTCTTGATCTCTTTGAAATAGTCAACCCTACTGAGCACAATCTACTTCTATACAATCTTATCCCTTTTGGATTTTGACATACTGGCACTTTACTGAGTCTTTTTCTGCTTTTAATCTTTTTTAAAATTCTAAACAACTATCAACAAAAATAATAACAAAATCATACATAAAGCCATAATATTCCCTCCTTTTGAACTTCCTTGTTACTGTGAAAGGCATTGCCATCCTCTCAGTCACCGTTGTTCATAACCTAGGTGTCATCCTCAAAACCTTCTTTCTCCATCCTTACACCATGTCCAATTTGTTGCTAAGTCTTGTCAATTTTATCTTTGTGACATCACTCGTGTACATCTCGTTCTCTCCTCTGACACTACTACTGCCTTGGATCAAGCCCTCATCACCTCCTGTCTGGATTATTGTAATAGCTTGCTGGCTGTTGTCTCTACCTTAAGTCTTTCCCTGCACTAAGCTATCTTCCACTTAGCTGTCAAATGTATCTTCCTAAAGCCTAGGTTTGATGATGTTTCCCTTATTATCAAATAAACTTCAGTGATTCCCTATTACTTCCAGGATCAAATTTAAAGTCCTCTTTCTTTTTAAGTTCTTCATACCTGACCCTTCCTTATTTTTCCAGTATTCTTATATTTTACCCATTTTCATGTTTCTTTATAATTCTGTGACACTAGATGTCTTGCTTTTCCTCTAAAAAGACAATGCATTGCCTAATTCCATGCATTTTCACTAGCTATCCACAATGCATTGGATGCTCTCCCCTTTTGTTTTCACCTGTTGGCTTCTCTGGTGTCCTTCGAGTCTCAGTTAGAAGCTCACCTTCTGTAAGAAGTCTTTCCCAACTTCACTTAATGATAGTGCCTTCCCTCTATGGTTATTATTAATTTATTCCACATGTATGCTGGTACGTAGTTGTTTCCATGTACATATTTAATCTTTGACTTCCTATGTTATACTGAATCAAAGTAAAACTCCTTTGCCTGGTAATTTATGTCTCTCTACAATATAGTGCTGCATGACCTCTTCCATGTATTCTAATTTCTGGCCAAACTGAACTACTCACTACCTCACTTCACTACTGATATTTTCATGCCTTCATTTTCATGCTTTCTCTATTCTCTATGCCTGGAGTGCTCTCTTCCCCCTCTCTGATGAATTCCTGTCATCTCTTTTGGAGCTCAACTGGAATGAATCTCCATCCAGGAAGCTTCTCTAATGTATTCATTAAATGCCACTCTTTGCCAGGCCCTGTGTTTGCTGATGGGAATACAGATACAGGGAGAAAAAACAGTTCTTGTGCTGAAGGGCATCCTAATCTAATGTGGGAGACAACATACAAAAAGCTGTGATACATATGATAAATTAGAAATAATCCTAGAAAAAGAAGAGGAAGAAACATTTTAAATGCCTACTATGTACCAGGCACCATGCTAAGTGTTTGACAAATATTACCTCATTTGATCCTCATCATAACCCTGAGAGGTAGGCACAATTTAATTCCCACTTTACTGTTAAGTAAATCAAAAAAGATAGAAATTAAGTGACTTGTCCAGAGTCACTTAGTGAGTGTCTAAGACCACATTTGAACTCATTTTCCTCCAGGCCCAGTGTTCTGAGGGCAGCATTAACATTAAAGGGGATCAGCGAAGATTTCTTGCAGAAGGCAGACTTTTAGTTGAGATATGAAGGAAACTATGGAAGCCAGGAAGTAGATATGAGTCAGGAGAGCATTCTAGGCATGGGGGACAGCCAGGAAATGCACAGAATTGGAAAAATGGAATGTCTTGTTAGAGGACCAGCAAGGAGCCTGGAGTCACTGGGTTGTAGAAAACATGAAGGGGAGTAAGGTATAAGAAGAGTGGAAAACTAGGGAGAGGCAAGGTTATGAAAGTCATTATTAGAATTTGACACACTTGAAAAATCTTGGAGATAATTGGGATCCACTGGATTTTATTGAATAAGGGTATGATATCATCAGACATGAACTTTAGGAATATCACTTTGGTAGCTGAGTGGAGAGGGTGAGAATACACTCAGGGAGACCAACCAAAATAGACTATTGTAGTAATTCAGACATTAAGCAATAAGGGTCCATGTCAGAGTTGTTGCAGTGTCAGAGGAATAAAAGGATGTATGTGAGGGAAGTTGTCAGCCATAGTCAACAAGATATGGAAATAAATTGAATATGTGGGTTGAGAGAGTGAGGAATTTATAATTATTCCTAGGCTGTGAGCACCTAATATGTGCCAGTAATTGTGCTAAATACTGGGAATATAAAAAGAGGTAGAAGATTGTTCTTGTCCTCAATGAGTTCATAGTCTAATGGGTGATAATAAGCAGACAGATATGTAAAAAGGAGGGATTATAGGTATGTGGGATGAATGGATTAAGTGAGAGTTTTCTGAGAATGGGGAGGGGAAGACATGAATATGTTTTTAGACAGTAAAGAAGTAATCAGCAATTTTGTGTTCAAAATAATTCATCACCTAGTGACCAGCCTTCTTGTGCTTACTGTCTCTGTACTTGAGTAGGCTGATCCTTATATAACAAACAAGAAATCTGGCAGACATTGCCAGACTATCTCAAATCTTTCCAAATTTTTAGGCCCATCCAGAATTTGTGCTCCATTAGCAAGGAATTCAAGGATTTAGGGTCTTTTTGGACCATGCTGCCATATCTGAATAAGACCTTAATGAAATTCTAATAAGAAAAAAAATATGCATGGGTTTTTCTATTTTTTTTTTGAAGTGGGAAAGAGCCTTCTATTTCTCTGAGCTTGGCATCCTACTTCTGAATGTTTGCAGACCAATAGTGTGGCTATTCTTTTATGATGATTCTGGAGCAGTAGCGGTAGTGAAAAGTGCTCTGAGGTCTAAAAAGTTGGTGTGGTTTAATCCTTTTATTTCTGCTACTGCAGCTGTATGTGTCAGGGAACTGAGGGATTGATGTCTTCCCTCTTCTAGAACTAATAAGTCCTTGCTGTAATCAATTCTGCATGAATGCAACATCTTTGGAAGCAGTCCAATATAGCCTCTTACATTTGTGAAAATCATTTTCAAGGAAAAATTAAAGATGGTTTCTGAAGGCATTCAGAGTCCCATGAGAAGGGAAAACAAAACTTTCAGGTAAAACTCTAAAAAATGGAAGAATTTCATATAATGACTTCTAGAAGGTAATCTTATTTTAAAAAAAGAAGAAAAAAAGAAAAATCTTCCATTTACAGCCCTTCTGGGTACAAAGATAACCTTCAGAATGTAAATTGATGCACTAAGGTTTGGAGCTCAGAACCAAGAGTGATGTAATACTTCTAAAAGTATAATGCAGTGCCATCCTCCTATACTTCCAGCTAAGAACATTCTGAGGGTTCTGAATATAATAGAATACAGAATAAAATTCTCAGAAAACTAGCTTGGTCAGCCTAAGCATCTTCACCATTAAACAAACTGAGGAATTTAGGTTGTAGAATCATTTATTTAAATCTGAAAGTGATCTTCAAAGTCATCTTGTTCAAGCCCATCATTTTAAAAATGAGGAAACTGAGGCTTAGAGAGGTTAAGTGACTAGCTCAAATTTGTACGTGGTGATTGATAGAGTCAGGATTTGAACCAGCGGGGGAAGCTGGATGGTGCAGTAAATAGAGCACTGGCCTATGAGTCAGGAGGACTTGAGTTCAAACTTGACCTCAGACACTTAACATTTACTAGCTGTGTGACCTTGGACAAGTCACTTAACCCCAATTGCCCTACCTTCCCCCCTCTAAAAAGACAAAAAAATTTAAAAAAAGATTTGAACCAGCACCCTATGATTCCAAATCCAACAATCTACATATATCACACTGTAATAAAGATTTGAGTCCTCAAGTGTGACTTAAGTTAACAAGCACCTCAGTAGAGTATGTATCTTATACATGGTGCCTCCTATGCATGGAGTTGAGTAGAACAAAAGACATAGAGTTGTATTCTAGAAGTAATTGTTATCATTTGCAAATAATATTAATAATAATTAACATATATATAATATTTTAAGATTTCTAAAACTCTCTACATATATTATCTCATATGATTGAAAGTGCTTAGAACCTCATTTTCCTTTAAAGATTTTCATCAGTGAGGTCCACTTTATAGGTAGAACCATAGGATTTAGAACTTGAAAAGATTTTACTTTGATTTTTCTTTTTCTTTTTTTTTTTTGAATTAGGCTACTTTTTTATTGAATTGGGCAGTTGGGGGTGGGTGGGTGAGGGCACACACCCAGCGATGGACTGCCTCCCCACCCCAGGAGGCAGTTTCCAAAGGCACCTTATGTTACCACTCCAAGTCCCTGGGGAGTGGGGAGGGGCTGGAGTTGAGAACTCAAGTGGTCACCAAGCACTTCACTTGAAATTATCCCACCTGTGAGGTAGGGGATAGAGCTTGGCTTGCAGCAATGCAGTTGGCCTGTCTCCGCCCACTGCCCATTCTCCAACACAAATCCTGTCCGCATTTATTTATTCTTCTTTGACTTCGGAGACCTTTGGCAGTAGATCTCCTCAGTGAAAGGCTCTTCATTCATGATGGCAACTGTATAGGTGAGGGCCACAATGACTGTCAGCAGGAGGCCTGTTGGGCTGGCATTTATGATTGACCAGCCCAGGTAGTTGGCTGTGCTCCCCCAGTACATGGGATTGTCCAAGATGTTGAATGGAAATGTTGTCACTCTTGCGTACTTCAAGATTCCAAAGTAATCACCTAGATATGTCCCAATGAATCCAAGGGCATAGAAGCTGGAGAGCACAAAGATGATGCCAACTCCCAGGATGACGAGGCCTACCTAGTAGGCCCCGATGCAGTCCAACCCTTCCATCTTCGGCTGGCTCAACATGGCCTTGGTAAAGCAGTGAGACCTGAGGAAGTTCAGCATCAGGGCGATGATGCCCAGACAGTAACACACAAGATAGGGAGACCCAAAGGCCCGGCTCAGGCGGCATGTTTTATACTCCCACCTTGCAACCACATTTGAGAAAAGGGGACTGAAAATGATGCAGAGGACAGCAGCCACAAAGCTGAAATCTGTGACATCGATGTAGCCAAGAAGCCGGGTCATAACGGAAAGTTCTGCCTGAGGCGCCTGACCCGTCATCCCTGTCCTCGGCCGCTGATGGGATCCTTTGATTTTTCTAATGGAGACACTGAGGTCCAAAGAGGGGAAGGGATTTGCACACCACCACACAGTCATAATCAATAAAACTGTTTCCTCTCCTTTTTAGTATCCATAGTGCTTAGCACAGTGCTTAGAACATATTAAATGCTTCCTAAATCCTTTATGACCTCTTTCTCTAATGCATTCAATCACATTCTAAATTGTAGAACTTATTGGTATGTGTCACATTTTCCTTCTACAGAGTGTAATCTGTTTGAGAGTTAGCTCTACATCAATTTTCATCTTAGTACTTTCAGTGCTCAACACTGTTACCCCTGCATAAACTAGATGCTAAACACATTTATGGAATCTAATATTGTTTCATTCAAATTACAGAAATCGCTTTTTTGTTTAACTGTAGCATATGCTTGGTAACCTAGTTGATATGGGGGAGGAATATATCTTTATCCAAACAGATATTTCTTGAAGACAAAAATAAAAGTTATAATTACTTTCAGTCTCCAGTACAAAAATTATAAAACAAATGCAATCAATATTATTTACTATCTCACTGAAGTAGAAAAATGCTGTTGAAACAGTATTTATTCTTTTCTTACAGTAAGTTAATTTTAAATTAATGCTGAAAGTAAATATATAAGAAACAGTTTTTCACATATTGATTTTCATTTTCCTTGACCCTTATGTGAAACTTTGTTCATTCCTATCTCTGAAGTGATGCCTCAGAGAGGAAGTATTTAGTGGCAAAAGAACCGGACTGGAGATTCTGGTAGAGAGGCAGGAAGCCTGGATCCCGAGGACCTCCCATGGCACATACTGATTGTGTGACTTTGGGCAGATTACTTTACCATTCAGTATTTTAGGCAACTTTCTAAGACAATATAAGTTGCAGAAAAGGTACCAGCCTGCATTGGCAGAGGTAGTTTTCACCTGGGAGTTCCCACCTGGGAATTCCCAATACAAGTGAAATCATGAGTGCAGTCCCTATCACTTTATATGGCTGTGCACTTGTGCAAAGTGCAAAGGAAAATTCAATCTTTCTTCCTCTTACTTAACTACTGTCTACTTTAAAAATGGAATTTGGGAGGCAAGGATATTATTGATTTTTCATTTTTAACCTTAATGTAAAAGGCCCAATTCATCCTGCATCCCTCTCTCTCCCCTAAAAATTGCACTGTGCTGGCTAGAATCAGAATAAAAACTATTACAAAGATCCATAAATATAAACAATTTATTTTTCAATTTTTGTATTTGAGAGAAGTTAATTACTTTCCTATTTGTGAGATAAGAAGTAATGGTTGAACTTCTTTGGGAATTAAAAAAAAGACAATTGGGATAATTCCATTGCAGAATCTAAAGCATCAGATTTTCTTTAGGTGTATTCTGTGTTCAGTAAACAAAAACTTAATTTTAGTCTGCTCAGTAATATAAAAAGTGTAGGTTAGGGAATAGGGATGAGATATGTGATTTCAGTCTTATAGATAACTTGTAGATGAAGAAACTCCTCCTAACACTTCTGGTTAATACCTGCTTTGCAACTTAAAGCCTAAGAGAGTAGCCTAGACTAGGGCATGAAAGGTTGTGACACAGCCAGTATATAATGCACATAAGCATATAATGTTTTGATTGAAAATCATAAATCATCCAAGATTGAACATTTTTCAAATGGCTTTTCTTTTTTGGGGGTGAGGGGCAGGAGGAGGGGGAGGGATAATATACCTTTAGTGTTTATACAGCCTGCTTGTTCAATGTGGTACAAAAAGGATATTTGACCAGTGAAACAGAATATGTCACTTAATGATTCCCTATCAAGCAATAGCCAAGAGAGAACACAAAGGAAGTTGACCAAAAAAAGACCTCAGTGGGCGAGGAATTTAGTATTTATATGTGTCCTGTGGCATTGTGTTATATCGGAAAGAGAGAGAGAGACAGAGAAAGAGAGAGAAGGAGGGAGGGAGGGAGGGAGAGAGAGAGAGAGAGAGAAAGAGAGAGAGAAAACTTTAAGAAAAGCAGTGTAGGGGTGATCAAAGAAAAGTAGAATATCTGTTTCCTATTTATAAGGACTTCACAGTCTAGATGAGGAAACTAATGAAATAATTAGAGAATTTTACAAGGCAGCATATAGGTAAGCAGGAAACACTTTCAAATAGATAGATTGTGACTTTGGTATAGGTGAGTACAGGTGAGCTCTTCAGGAGTTTTCAAGAACCAATCCAACTAAAACAAGATATGAATTCATAGGTTGAGATGGGTTCAAGGAGTTAAACATTAATTACTCATTTTTTTGATTTGGCATTAAAATTCCTATCTGATCACATAATCACAGGGAAAATAGGCAGTAGGATAGAAAGTCTGTAAGCCCCTGAAATGGATAAACCCACAAGAAAATGATCTGCCTTTCATATACAGATCTTACTAAGGAACAAAAAAAATGGTAAAAGGAAAAAATACAGAGAAAACTGTTTCCAAACTTTCATAATCTAATTTTTTTATTGATGTTCATATAAATACTGTTCATATATTTTATCTTCTTTCATCTTAGAACTTCCAATTACTTTGGAACCATCTTCATGAATAGCCTATGGTCAAAAGTCAGCATTCTTTATAAATTCTCAGGTAAGTGCTTGTGCTGGGTAAGCCATACACAGAAGGAGAGTATGACTGGCACCAAGCCTGGATTGGCTGATTGTAAGAACTGTTACTTTAGAAATTGTTTAAAATGAGTATATAGCTATCTTGAAGTATTTCTATGCAGATTCTGTGTGTGTGTGTGTGTGAAAATTACATATCTATCAAAATGAAAACCTTTTTTTTTTTCTTTTTATAAGGTAATTGGCATTAAGTGACTTGCCCTAGGTCACACGGCTAGTTTTTGTGTTAAGTATCTGAGTCCACATTTGAACTCAGGTCCTAACTCCAGGGCCAGTGCTCTATTCACTGTGCCATGTAGCCCCTTCCCCCCCAAATGGAAACTCTTAACATGCAAATCATTAGCTTCAAGATCTGAAAGGGAATCTAGAAGTTACTTAGTTCATACCTGTGATGCATCATATGCAATGAACCCAGAGTTGGTTCAGAATTTTTAGATTTATTACTAACTGAATTCATCCATCCATCTCTCTTCCAACCTTCCTTGCTTTTGTTGAAAGCACTACCAGCCTCTTTATACTGCAAATTTGAAATCTCCAAATCACCATACTCTTTTCACACTACTATGTTGCCTCCAACTTAAGGCACAGGACTGACCATGTCATTGTCTTGCTCAAAAGTCTTTAGTGACTCATAATTGCCTCTGGGATAAAATGTGAGGGAAAAGGGTCCTCAGCTCTCACGTAAGCATTCAAGATAATAGATACAGTTTGGTTATGGAAAGCCATAGTGAATTTTACACCACAGAGATTTAAAAACATGCAAAAGACTCACAAAACTTCCTAAACAAATATGGAAAATATGTAAAACACTCAACTTATCAGGTTATCATTCTAGAAGGTAACAGAATTTGGAATTGTTATTGGGGCATTCCTCTGATATTACATTAAGTTCTTCTTTCCCATAGAATTCTGCACAGTACCCCGGAGGTAAGAGCACTTTGAGAGCTGGTGAGTATCAACCCATTTCCCATCAGATGTGAACTGTCTAGAAGGATACCTGGGGATTAGAGGCATTAGCTGTTTCTTTCTTGAAGCAACCCAATATACCAAGGAATTTACCTTAGCTCAAAGATCCAATATAGTCAATCCTAGAATTAAGAATTTAGGAACTCTTGGGGTGGAGCCAAGATGGCGGCGTAGCAGCAGCAACATATCGCAGCTCTCACATAGCCACCCCAAAATACCCATAAAACAGGACTCTAAACCAATCCTAGAACTCCAAAACGCACACAAAGATACTTCCCACTAAAGTC
>CM053581.1:300232907-300263912 GCA_028627135.1 Pseudochirops cupreus | reverse complement strand
GAGGGGGGAAGACGTAGGAGAGAATAGATTGGGGGAGGGGAACTACACTGGGATGGCTGTTTTGGGGTGGTGGGTAGGGGAAAGATGCGAGAAAATATGTAACTCAAAATCTCATGGAAATGAATGATGCAAACTAAAATATCTCATGGAAATGAATGATGTAAAATAAAATAAATAAATAAAAGAAATAAGAAAAAATAAATCAGAATTGGGGGAGGCAGAACCAAGAAGGCAGAGTAGAAGCACAAATTTGGTGTAGATCCAGGAGAAATCATTTTAAAATTATTGAACTACCTGAAAGCCATGATCAAAAAAAGAGCCTAGATACCATCTTTCAAGAAATTATCAAGCAAAATTGCCCTGATACTCTAGAACCAGAAGGCAAAGAAGAAAAAGAAAGAATTCACTGATTGCCTCTTGAAAAAGATACCAAAAAGAAAACTCCTTAGGAATATTATAGCCAAATTCCAGAGTTCCCAGGTCAAAGAGAAAACACTGCAAGAATTCAAAATGAACACTTTGAGTATTGTGGAAACACAATCAGGATAACACAAGACCTAGCAACTTCTATGTTAAGGGATCAAAGGGCTTGGAATATGATATTCCAGAGGTCAAAGGAGCCAGAATCACCTACCCAGCAAAATTGAGTGTAATGCTACAGGGGAAAATATAGTCATTCAATGAAATAGAGGATTTTCAAGCATTCTTGATGAAAAAACCAGAGCTGAATAGAAAATTTGACTTTCAAATACAAGAAGCAAAAGAAGCATAAGAAGGGAAACAGGAAAAAGAAATCATAAGGAACATATTAAAGTTTAATTATCTATATTCCTACATGGAAAAACAATGATTGTAACTCATAAGACTATTCTCAGTATGAGGATAGTTGAAGGGAATATGTGTGTGTATACATATGTATGTGCATATATATGTATGGATGTATGTATACATACATTTATATATATGTATTGGAGGGTGTATATGTATATAAATATATTTGTGAGTGTGGGCATATATATACATAGACAGAGGGCACAGGATGAGTTGAATATGAAGGCATGATACCTAAAAAAAAAATTAAGAGGTGAGAAAGGAATTTATTGGGAGAAGGAGAAGGGAGGAGATAGATTAGGGTAAATTATCTCATATAAAAGAAGAAAGAGAAAACCGTTACAATGGAGGGGAAGAACAGGAAGGTGAAAGGGAATGGAACAACCTTATTCTCATTGAATTTGGCCTAAGGAGGGAATAACATACACACTCAATTGGCTATCTTACCCTACAGGAAAATAGAGGGGTAGGAGATAAGAGGTGGAATGATAGAAGGAAGGGTAGATTGGGGGAGAGGGTAGTTAGAAGCAAACATTTTTGAAAACGGATAGGGTCAAAGGTGAAAATGGAATAAGTGGGGGGCAGGATAGGATGGAGGGAAATATAGTTTGTCTTTCACAATATGGCAGCTATGGAAATGATTTGGCTAACTGCATGTGTACAACCTATACTGAATTGCCTATCTTCCCAGTGGGGGCAGGTGGGGAGAGAGAAAGGGAAAAAATCTGGAACTCAAAGTTTTAAAAACAAATGTTTAAAAGAAATTTGTTTTTTACATGCAACTGGGAAATAAGATGTATAGGCACTGGGGTAAAGAGGCCCATCTTGCCCTGCTAGAAAGTTAGGGGGTGTGATGAGAAAGGATGTAGGGGAGAATGGATTGGGGGAAGGAGTATTCAGTGGGCTTGCTACTTTGGGGTGGGGGTAGAGGAAAGACAGGGAGAAAAATTGTAACTCAAAATCTTGTGAAAATGAATGTTGAGATGTAAAAATAAATAAATTTTAAAAAATTAGAATTGGCCAAGTGGAACTAATGACTGTATAAGACGTACAGAATCAGTCAAACAAAATGAATAGAATGAAAAAATAGAAGAAATTGTAAAATATCTCATTGGGAAAACCACTGACCTGGAAAATAGATCCAGGAGAGATAATTTAAGAATTTTTGAATTATGGCAAAAAATAGAGTTTAGACAGCATTTCTTAAGAAATTATCAAGAAAAACTGCCCTGGTATCCTAGAAGCAGAGGATAAAATAGTCATTGAAAGGATCCACCAATCACCTCCCAAGAGAGACACCAAAATGAAAACTCCAAGGAATATAGAGGGTGAAAGGAGAGAGAGATAAAAGAATAAATGGGAGGGGGGATGGGATGGAGTGAAATACACAGTTAGTAATCATAACTGGGAATGGGAATGGGAAGAACTTTCCCACGAATCAGAAGCAAATAGCAGAGTAGATTAAAAAGCAGACTCCTACACTGTGTTGTTTACAAGAAATACATTTGAAGCAGAGTAAAGGTAAAAGACTGGAGCAGAATATATTATGTTACAGCTGAAGTAAAAAAAAAAAAACAGGCATAGCAGCGGCTAGGAGGACTCAGACACTTAACACTTACTAGCCGTGTAACCTTGGGCAAGTCACTTAACCCCATCTGCCCTGCCTTCCACCCCTCCGAAAAGGAAAAATAAAATAAAAGAAAGAAAGAAAACAGGGGTAGCAACCTAATCTCAGTCAAATCAAAAGAAAAAAAGAGGAAGGAAACTACCCACTATTAAAAGGTACCATAGACAATGAAGTAATATCAATACTAACCATATATATGCACCAAGTGGCATAGCATCCAAATTTTAAGAGGAGAAATTAAGTGAGTTACAGGAATAAATAGAAAGCAAAAATATGCTAGTGAGGGACCTCAACCTTCTCCTCTCCAAACTAGACAAAATCAACCACAAAACAAATAAGAAAAAATGAAGTGAATAGAATTTTAGAAAAGGTAGCTATGATAAGACCTCTGGAGAAATTTGAATAGGGATAGAAAGGAATATACCTTTTACTCACCAGTACCTTGCACCTATACAAAAACTGACCATGTATTAAGATATAAAAATCTCATAATCACATGCTGAAAGGCAGAAACATTAAATCCAACATTTTCAGATGATGATACAATAAAAATTTTGTGTAATAAGGGACTATAGAAAAATAAACTAAAAATTAATTAGAAACTAAATAATCTAATAATTAAGAATGAGTGGGTCAAACAACAAATCATAGAAACAATCAATAATATCATTAAAAAGAGAACAATGATAAAGAGACAACATAACAAAACTTATGGGATATAACCAAAGCAGTTCTTAGAGGAAATTTTATATCCCTAAATGTTTATATGAATAAAATAGAGAAAGAGGAGACCAACAAATTGGTTGTACAACTAAAAAAGTTAGGAGAAAAAAAAATAAAAAATTCACAATTAAATACTAAATGAGAAATTCTGAAAATCAAAAGAGAAATTAGTAAAAATGAGAAGTAAGAAAACTATTGAACTAATAAATAAAACTAAGACCTGGTTTTATAAAATAACAATAAAATAAATTTGTGGTTAATTTGATTTTTAAAAAGAAAGAAAATCAAATTACCTATATCAAAAATGAAAAAGGTGAATTCATTACCACTGAAAAGGAAACTAAAACAATAATTAGGAGCTATTTTGCTCAAGTCTATGCCAATAAATCTGAAAATCTAGGTGATATGAATGAATATTTACAAAAATGTAAATTGCCCAGATTAGAAGAACAGGAGATAATATGCTTAAATAACTGCACTTTAGAAAAAGAAATTGCACAAACCAAAAATGAATTCCCTAAGAAAAAAATCTCCAAGGCCAGATGGATTTACAGGGCAAGTCTACCAAACATTTAAAAAAGAACTAATTTTAATACAATATAAACTATTTGGGAAAATAGTCAAATTCCTTTTATGACACATTAATGGTGCTGACACCTAAACTATGAAGAGCCAAAACAGAGAAATAAAATTATAAACCAATTTCTCTAATGAATATTGATGCAAAATTTCTAAATAAAATATCAGCAAAAATATAGCAATTTATTATGAGATAATACATCATGACCAGGTGAGATTTATACCAGGAATTCAGGGCTGGTTCTATATTAGGAAAACTATGAGCATAATTGACCTAACAATAACAAAACTAACAGAAATCATATGATCACCTCAAGAGATACAGAGAAATTTTTTGACATAATACACTACCCTATTTTTAAAAAAATACTAGAGAACATAGGAAAAAACTGAGTTTTCCTTAAAATGATAAGCAGTTTTATCTAAAACCATCAGCAGGTATTATACATAATGTAAATAAGCTAAAATCATTACCAATAAGATCAGGGGTGAAACAAGGTGCTCATTATCACAACTATTATTCAATAATGTACTAGAAATGTTAGCGTTAGTAATGAGAAGAAAAAGAAATGCAAGCAATTAGAATAGGCAATGAAGAAACAAAACTATCACTCTTTGCAGATGATATGATTAGAGAATCCTAGAGAATCAACTAAAAAAACTACTTGAACCAATTAACAACTTAAGCAAAGTTGCAGATATAAAATAAACCCACAGAAATAAGTATTTTTTTTTATTTGACCAACAAAGCCCAACAAGAGATAGAAAGAGAAATTCCATTTGAATAAGTGTAGACAATACAAAATATTTGGGAGTCCACACTACGAAGACAAACCCAGGAACTTTATGAACACATTTACAAAACACTTCTCACACAAATAAAATCAGATCTAAACAATTGGAAAAATATTTGCTTATGGGTAGGCCAAGCTAACACAATAAAATGGACAATTCCAAGAATTTACATACTGTTAGGTAGTATATGTGCATATATAATTTTAATATGTAATACAGAATCTACATATCATATATATGTGTCTAGATATGTATATACATATGTAAAAAATTTCAAGGAGAGGGAAGGCATTAGCAGCTAGCGAAGGAAAACAGTGGAAGAAGACCATTGATTAAGAGTTAGAATGGGCCCTAAAGCAGGAATTAATAACTTTTGTTGTGTCACAGATTCCTGTGAGAGTTTAGTGAAACCTATGAGCCCCTTCTTAGAATGATATTTTTAAATTAATACAAGATACATAGAATTACAAAGGAAATCAATTTTATTAGAATGTAGTTATTAAAATGTTTTTAAAGCAAATTCATTGACTCCAAGTTAGATACTAGTCCAACAACCTTCATTTTTACAAAAGAGGAGACTAGAGCTCAGAGGAGTTAAACCACTTGCCCAAGGTAATATTGTGATATATTCATAGTATTTACTACATAGTTGTAAATCATAGTAAAACTAAGATTTCAACCTAGGTCATCTGGCTCCAAAGCCAGAATACCTTCTATAGCATTATGTAGCCAGCTCCATCTGGGTGTGATTCTGATTGCTAGGAATTGTGAGGAAATTGTTCCTTATATAAAGACTAAATTTGCCTTTTGTCTCTTGCCCCTAGTTCAACTCTCTAGGTGTAAAAAGAACAAATTTAATCCCACTTGTATATGAAAGTCATTCCAGTACTTGTAGATAGCTATCATGTTTCATGTTCCAGTCCTATCATCAATAGGTTCTCTTTTCAGACTAAATAGCCATAATTACTTCAACTACTCTTCATAAAGCATACCACTGAGTCCTTTCATCATTCTCATTGCCCTCTAATGGACACTTCAGTGTCCTATCTAAATGCATCACCTGATACTGAATTTAATCAGCATCTATTAATGGGAAGGCTATTTTTGCCTCTTTACACTAAGAATTATAGAACTTGGATCTATCTAACTCAGTCTCTGAATGAGTAGAAATCTATTCTACACCATCCCTAACAAGTATCCATCAAGCATCTGTTTAAAAAAAAAATCCACTACCTCCCAATTCCTTACATAAGTCTCTTCAACAAAGCTTAATATCCTCAGTTTCTTCAGCTGATGTGGCCTGACTGCCCTTAATATGTTGACAACTATCTTCTGCATATTTTCTAGCTTATTAATGTTACTACTAAAACATAGTCCCTAGAATTAAATACTACATATCTCATGTGACTTTAGAAGGCAGAATAAAGTAG
The DNA here is from genome assembly GCA_028627135.1 of Pseudochirops cupreus. NCBI lineage: Eukaryota > Metazoa > Chordata > Mammalia > Diprotodontia > Pseudocheiridae > Pseudochirops > Pseudochirops cupreus. The sequence continues at coordinate 300,257,927 of CM053581.1, read as the reverse complement.
AACTTAGCACCTAGCTCATTTTAGACATCCAATTAGTGTAACCAAATATTGCATTAGCTTCTTTCACTTCTAATCCAACAGTTAATTGATCTATATTCAGTTTGTAATCTACTTTAAATGTCAATTAAAATCCAACTGTCTAAAAGAAGCCTTCCACAACTCTTCATTAAACTGGTGTCTTCCCTCTGTTAATTACCTCCTATTTATCCTGTATATAGCTTGCTTTGTATATTTTTTTTTTGGATGTTCTCTCCCTTGAGGGTAGAAACTACCTTTTGCCTCTTTTTATATACCCAGGGCTTAACACCATGAGAAACATTGTAGACACTTAATAAATTTTGTATCAATTGATTGATAAAACTATTAAAAGATTTTTCACATTAACTGTTTTCTTTCTATGCCCTTTGCTGTCTATATTTTTACTTTTGATCCTGAAACCAACTGTAAGAACTTCCATTTATTTCTTTAAAATGTCATCTGATATTCAATCCAATCTTCTAACCTGTCATAATCTCTTTGATTTCTGATTCTGTCAGACAATACATTAGATATTCTCCTCTAGCTATGTGTCATCTGAAAATGTGATAAGCAGAGCATTTATAACTTTGTCCATCACTAATAAAAAGTATTAAACAGAATAACGTCAAACAGATCCCCACGGTATTCCACTAGAAACCTTTAATATCCACATATTAATACCCATCCATTAATCATTACTCTTCGGATCTCATAATTCACCCACCTAACTGCACCATCACCCATCCCACATCTATCTTGTCCATAATAGTAGCAAGAGAGTCTTGTGTGTTAAAATCCATGTATATCTCTGGCATTCTCTTTCTTTGCTGGATTAGTAACCCTGTCAAAAAAAGGAAACAAAACAACAACCTTTCCTTGGTAAAGTTATCCTGGCTCTTAGTGACCATTTCTCTTTCTAAGTACATAAAACTAACTCTTAAATAAAACACATATTATTAGTGATTCTTTTGATCTAACTCCTCCATAAAACAATTTAGAATCATAAAGTCACTAAACAGTTCATTCCCTTTAGTCCAGCAATCCCATTTCTAGATGTAAATCACATGGAAGTCAAAGACAGAAAGAAAGGCGTCACATTCATAAAAGCATTTTTACTAGTAGAAAAGCAAACCTGGAAACAAAGTCAGTAAATATTGATTAGAGAATGGCTTAATGAAGTTGAAGTAGACTGATGTAATGGAATACTGCTATGCATTCAGATTGTTAAGAAAACCATGGAAAAATCTTCACAAACCAATATAGTGTGCAATAAGTAGAAACATGATGATGATCATAATAATAATAATAGATAACATTTAAATAGTATTTTACATTTTACAAAGTGCTTTGTATATGTTGTCTCATTTTGTCCTCACATTTCTATCTGGTAGTTACTATTATTGTTCCTGTTTTACTCATGAGGAAACTGAGTCTCAGAGAGATTAGTGCCTTGCCCAGGGCCACACAGATAGTGAACATTTGAAGCAAGATTTGAGCTCAAGTGTTCCTGAGTTTCAGTTGAACACTCTATCAATTCATCCTACCACCTGCCTACCTATTGTATACAACTACAATAATGTAAACAAAAGCACTGAAAGGCAGCCAAAGTCTGGTTAATTATATTGGTCAATCTTTTGTCTGGAAGATCTATCATGAAACATACTTTCCTTCCTCAGGAGAAAGGTAGAAGACTACAAATGCAGAATCTTGCATGCTGTCAGACAGGATTAATGTATTGGTTTTGTGGAACTAATTTTTCTATATTACAAGGGAAGTTCCATGGCAGGGGAAAGGGAAGACATATTGGGAAAGTACTGTGATGTTAAAACAAAGGGCATCAATAAAACTTATTAAATACTATACACTCTGGAATTTTAACCAAAATCAAAGAAAAACACAATTGGTCTATAATTTGAAGACTTCATCTATATCAAATTGTATCACATAGTGGGAAGAATGCTAGACTTGGAGACAGTAGGGCTATGAATTCAGGGAGATAGGTAGAAGAGTTGACATAGAATGCCAGGTCTGGAGTCAAGAGTTTAAATCTGACCTCAGACACATATAGCTGTGTGACCCTGAGCAAGTTACTTAACCTTGTTGGCCTCAGTTTCCTCATCTGTAAAATGAGCTGGAGAAGCAAATGGCAAACCACTCCAATATCTTTGCTGAGAAAACCCCAAGTGTAGTCATTAAGAGTCAGATGTGACTGAATGACTGAACAACAATAATCTGTCTCTCACTATCCACACCATTGAACAACAACAAAAATAATGAAAAAAATGAAGCCCTCATCATAAATATGCATAGTCCAGAAAGACAAAATCCTACATTGGCCACGCTTGAAAACGTATATCTTTCTCTGTATTTTTGGTTTATCACTTTTCTGGCAGGAAATTGAAGGTGTATTCTTATCTTCACTCTTCTGAATTTATGGCTTGTCATTTTACTGATATGAATTCCAAAATCTTTCAAAGTTTATTTTTATATTTTTTTTGCCATTGTACAACTTGTTCTCCTAATCTGTTCACTTCACTTTACAGACTACTCCTTTTCTAATCATACAAATCTTAGATGGTATATTTTATGCAACTTACAAAGCACAATTCTTTGTTGGTAATTGAAAGTGCATTGCAGCCAATTGATCCCACCATACATTATCTATACTGTCTTTTGAATGGTCCTCAACTTCAGTTCTTCAAAGATCGGAGTATGCCATGATTCGATGCTATATAACATCACCAGAAAAAAAAGCTGTCATTAAAACTAGCAATCCAACTTTCTCTTTTCATTATATTTAATTCTAAACTTAATTCATTATCTATCTGGAGTGTGTTTCTATAGCAAATGTGGAAAATTATTTTGGGGTAAGAATATATATGCCTCACTTATTAATTAGTAAAGAATAGTTAAAGTTATTGGGTCCATTCTAGAATCTTGTGTAATTTTAAGATATACATGGGAAACTGCTTAGTGGAAGACATTTATTAAGGTAACATCTTTGTTCTACTAAATTAAATCAACAAACAGCAGGATCCTTTATTTCCTTATTTTCCATAAAGCATGTGACTGAAAGGACGTAGTCTATTGTACTATATGTTATGAGAGCCTACCTGCACCCCTCCTTTTCTCCACACCTTTCACGATCATTTCATTAATAACATCCAGGATACATGCAGAAATTTTGTGCCATTGACTAATCTTAGGGGTTGTAGTCAAATTATTTTCTAGATAAATGCTGTTGTTGTTTTCTAGTAGAACTATCTTCTGTTATTTTTCCAAGCATTTGTTATTCTTAGATCTTTCAAATATATTAAACAAAACTCCCTCAATGCCTTGAAAATGTTGTCATCTCCAGCATAAATTTCCCTTTTGCATATTCAGTCTAGCCTCAGTGCTCTTCCCCCTCTTGATATTCTTCTCATCTTTATATTTCATTTCTTCATGCTTCCCATCAGAGACCACTCAATGGTGGCTCCATTGTCATTGATGGTTTCCTTCAAGTGTCAAAGACAGGATTTGAACACAGGTCTCTCTTGACTATAAATCTAGTTATTTCTACTTCACACAAGCTCTCAGATTTAATCTTTTTAATTAAAATATTATTGTCATCTATGGTTTTGATATCACCTTTATTTCCCTCTCTTCTCCTCCTCCCAGAGAAGCAGTCCTCATAACAAAGAATGACAAAGAAAAAACAAGTGTCAACAAAACCAATACTTCAACCAAGTTAAACCTTACATGCAGTGGTTCCCAGTTTATTCTCAGTCTCTACAAAGGAGAGAAGTATAATGTCATATCCCTTCTTTGGACCCACACTTTAGAATTTCATAAACTTCAGTTTCATTTTGTTATTGTTGCTGTTCAAGTTCCAACTAAAATTTGACCTACAAGAAGCCTTTTCCACTCCCCCATTGGTCATCTCCAATTTATCTTACATGTCTTTTTTTGGCACGTGTCTACATTTTGCCTCTCCCATTAGACTGTGAGCCTCTTTAGGACAAAGACAGGTTTGTTTCTGTGTTTGATTGGTTTTCTCCCTGTCTTTGAATCGCCAGCAGTTAGTACAGTGTGTGGCACAAAGAAGACACTTCATAAATACTTGTGTCTTTATTGATCACTTTCTTCCAAGATTCCTGTCATTTCTACTTAGCTGGGAGACTTTGTGAAAATCATTTAAATTCACTGAGCCCCAGCTTCCTCAGTTGGACAATAGTTCCTATGTTACAAGGTTGTCATTTAAGGGACCAAATGAAATAATACACATAAAAATGTCTAAATTATAAAATGCTCTATAGGAGTCAGCTGATATGCTGTATGTAAAAATGGACCAAAAACCCTATAGAACAGCAAGGTGAGGATAATGCAGTGAAGAGAATGAGTCACTTCCAAACAATAAGGGGAAAAGACAAGTAAAAGTATTGACATGAGCGAAATGAGTGAAAACTAAATATCCTCCCTCTTCTTTCCAACTACTGAGAAGTAAACTTTAAATTAAATATCTCAAATAATATTCAAGATGAGACTGAAGATATTAATGAGGTGAATTAAATACAAAATTGTTGCTATACAACTTTTAATGAGTTATTATAGTTATTCATTTATAAACATGTGCTTGCGCTCAAGATGTGTAATTGAAAGAGATATATAACAAATTTGTTCAGCCTCAACATTCGCATCCTTGTTTAATGAACACTGAATACTTAGTGCAATCCAAATGAACTAAATTTATTTCTAAAAAAGAAAAAATACCCACCAGATTCAAGAAGTGCCATAGTAAAGTTCTATGAGTGAACAAAACATGGAAAGTAATGTGGACTATTTGTTAGTTCTGCTCTGTTAAAGGTCTTATTTTCTCCCCATCTATAAATAAGGAGCGATTGCTATGAACAGAAAGCAGAGATGCTATTTGAGATCTATTGAAAACTTCCCACTCATGCAAATCATCAACTCTATTACTACTCAAAATTTTCGGCAGTTGCTTGTGGGAACCAAGACCAAGACATTTAATGACTTCCCCAAGATCACATAGTTAGTTCATATCAGAAGTAGGACCTGAAATTAGATCTTCCTAAATCTAAAGCATCTATTAACCCACTCTGCTATACTCTCTCTCCTTGTTTAACCCATCCATGACAGTGGAAAAGTATAAAGGAGTTATATGAGGCACACAGGTTAGATGACTTACTTAAGGTCATACAGTTATTACTATTTTAACCCACTTCTCCCTACTTCTACCCCCAGATTTCTTTCAACTCCATCACTCTGTTTCTATATACTTTAAATTTATATTTAAATGACAAATAGGAAGGTAAGGTTTCTGTGTTCCCCCATCCCCGAGGGAATCTCAAAGGTAGCACTTCCTTAATGGACACATATAACTGCTATTAAAATACCAAACATACTAATTGCTATTTAACATCCAAGCCCAAACCAATTTAAAAGAAATATTTCATTGTTAATTTAGGGCTTCAAGGCGATAAAAGGTATTTTAAGATGCTTACATGATTAGAAAAGCATTATGGATCATTTGAAGTCCAAAGGGAAAAGGTAAGAAATAAGAGAAAAAGATTTTAAAAAGAAATGGAGTGGAGAAAATAGTAATGCGCAGATGGTGCAGATTGAGTTCTAGAAAGTTAGATGAAAGGATTACCTGAAATTGGGAGAAAGAGAAAATTGTACAAAGGAAGAAAGGAAGTTAGAAGCAAAGAAAAGGCAAAATTGGAGAAACTTTCCTGGAATAATCTCAATTTTCAATTTGAATAAGGTAGAAAGGTCATCCGGGACATGAAAATAAGGGCCTGGAGAGAACCAAAAGGAAGAAAGAGAAAGACACATGGCACAGAGGGGAATAGTTAAATAGTTTGCAATAATCACAATCAAGAATTAGTCTACCAGTGAGTGAAACATAGCAAATTGACTGGAACAGGGAAAACCATTTAGTAATTCAACAAGATAGCTCCCACCACCACCACCACATAACTAAATACTGTAGGAAGTAAAGAAATTTATTTCCTGCATTCTTAATTAATTTCAAGAAAATTCTAACAAAGACTGTGTGATTATTAATGGGCAAATTGTGACAAGTCTTTTGGGGAAAAATCAAAAAACCAACTGTGCTACATGGCAGAGAATGCCAAGGAATGTGAAATGAATGCAAGCATCTGTAACCTCATCTTCATCTCTCATCTGATGATAATACCAGCTGAAAAGTGATGGCATGAGGACTAATAAATCACTAACACCATCAGGAACACTAGTAATGACAGAAAGAAAGGGAATACCACTTGGATCCTAGTGTCCATAGAGTCCCTCCTGGAGGATTCTCACAGAATGTCACTTTAATTCATGCTTCTGAGGATGTTTCAGTGACAAAAAGGAGCAAGTTTAAGAAGGGTAAAACATTCTAGTATAGTGATAATAACACCAACTAGCATTTATGTAATAGTTTAAGATTTGCAGTGTTTTACAAATATTATCTCATTTTATCCTCAAAACAACCCTGGGAGGTAGGTGTTATCATACCTATTTTACAAGATATTTAATTCCTGGTGTTAATTAAAGGGACAAGGCCTTTAACTACTAAAATACTGATAGATCACAAACTCAAAGTCCCAGACAGCTATAAACATGAGTGCTATTAGAGGAATATAGCATTTAGAACTGAAAAAGACCTTAAAATTCTTCTGTCTTCCAACCTTCAATTTTACATGTAAAGAAAATGAAACCCAGAGAAGTTATGACTCTGTAATATTCTCTAATAGGTTGTGTGTTTTAAATACTATCCTAGCATTACTATAGTAGCAAATGAAGAAGTTTCTTAAAATGTCTTATACGGAAGGGATTGCAAACCTTTCTCCTTTCATAAACAGCACTTGGAGGGATTAGCTCTTACTCACTTTGTGCAGATTTTTCAGGAAGCAGCCCCAGTATAATTTAAATAATTTTGCCTAAATCTCCAGGCGAAGGTGAAGAGGAGGGAGAGTCAAATAGGAAATCCTTAGACAACAGAAAGTCTTGATACGAACATTAGACAGAGCACCCAGGTAGTAAAGGAAAGAGGATGCAAATATTATTGACCTACCCTGAGCCTTTGTAAAGTTGGGAAGAGAAAGCAGAAAGCAAATGGAAGATTCCTTATAACCCATGAAGACAATTCTTGTATGCAAGCCTTATAATTGTCAGGACAAAACTATAAAAGAAGGTTTCAAAATTAGATGCATTCACATCATCATGTCCATTTTGGAGCTACAAACTCACCCAAAGTGTTCATCTTTTAAGGGCCAGTCACTGAAGAACTTCTATGACGGAAAAGAAGCAGGCGTTATCTGCTGAAAGCTGGGAAAGGTAGAATAGCAGTCATGAAGGCACAGAAAGGGGCAGATAACAAACTCCTCCCACCTTCAGGAAGCATTGGAGAACTGTAGGAAACAGAGTTGCACAGGACAGTGACAGGGATATAGATGGGGACCAATTTTACCTGCAAAGAGCAAATGGAAGCCCATGATGCTAGGGGTGCAGATGGAGGCTTAACAGTACTGTACAGACATACTGGCTTTGAAGAAGGAGCACCAGAGTGGTGAGAAAATGTCAATTCTATGTAAGGCAGTAAAGTGTGCTTTAAAGCAGTGACTTAAAGAAGTAGATCACTGAGAATTAGAGTAAGTTGGGAGGCAGAGGGAAGAAGAGTTATTGATAGGCATCATTAAGTTCTGACTGATTAAATTCCATTCCTCTTTCCACTAGTTTTTTAATTAAGACTGTTCATGTTTTGTGTCTTGTGAGTCTATGTGCCTGCAAGAGGAGATGGTGTCCATCCTTGGAATCAGCATCAGAGAACTCAAATACTGAAGTTCCCAGATCATCTTGGAAGAATCAACAATTCACATAAATAATATAAATAATAAATAAATTCTCCAAGGTGTACCTGGGTACTGTCAGAAGGGATCTCTGACACAAGGACTTTTCATATCTTAGGCAGTCCAAGGTGATATTTTATTGTTAAAAGGAGACTTTTGTTCTTGCTATTTGAAAACAGCTTGTAGGTGAATATGGATTCTGATGATGAGAACCTTTCAGTCACATTAACTAGTTTTTTCACACAGAAAGAAGTAGGGGAAACTCAGATTCACTTTAATATTTTCCATCTTTTCTTTAACTTCTTTTATTTAAAATGGAAGAGACCTTTCTGACTTGCAACTTTGCCCTTGCAATTTCAAATATTCATTATTCACAACACCAATTCATGCATCCTAAAAGTGTTGTAGATATCATACTTCAATGAATCTCCTTAATATCTTGACCCTAATTGAGGGCTTCTCAACAGTATGTTGCTAAGTGTTGAACAACTAGATCTCTGACAGGAAAATGTATTTTAAGTTTAGTCTGGATTATTAACATTTTCTCCAGTACTTATTCAACTCTATATTTCAATAAAGTAAAGAATCAAGTTCTGATTTGTAGCATTTGCTGATTTTGAAAGTGCAAACACTCACTCTGAGAATTTACTCCAGCACATTCCTGGAGCCTCTTCTCCATGAACAAAGGAAATGCACAATAATTATGAATCCTCCCCGCCATTTACAGAAATATCCAGTATATAACAGGAAGAGAGGGCTTCTCCTTTAGCTTCATGGAAACCTAAGACTATGCTGATATTAGACAATATATCCATTAGACATAGTCCCAGTCATATATCATCTGAGAATCAAAGGATCATGAAAGGCAGTATGGAAAAGTAGATAGCTGTTTAACCTCAGATTCAGGAAGACCTGAGTTCAAATACTGCCTCTGACACATACTGGCTGTGTGGTCCTAAATAAATCATTTAAGCTGTTATTGATGGCCCCAGGCTATTGAGACTGAAATTTCAGGGCTGGGGCCTATCTGCATTGTTGGAGGGAATTTACTCCTCAGAAGTTGCTTACACCAATGAAATGACAGGTTCAGAACCATTCCTTTCCCCAAAGGAAAATCCTAGAATCATAGAATTAAAGCTAGAAGGGACCATAATCCAACCTTTTCATTTTATAGATGAAGATAATAAGATTCTGTTACTTAAGGGATTTGCCTAGGTAACACAGGAAATAAATGGCAGAATCAAGATCTGAATCCATGTTCTGGGTCTTCTAATCTAGCTCCCTTTCTATTGTACCATGTTGTCTCCCAATCTTACCTGTGCAAATTTTTGTGATTTATTAAGGTCCTTGATATATATTAAATTATATAATGCTAAACTATATTGCTTGTCTTACTGCTACATGGAAAGACTAGGAGCATGTACTCTATACATATTTTATTTTTGTCTTTAATACTCTAGGAATCTAAAGTGGTTTGTCTTTGATGCTTTCCCATAACCTATCATTTTTTCTTCCTTAAAAGGAAAGGATAAGAAAGATCCTCAACCAAAAGGTTTCCCTCTGGCCCTGAATGCAGAAATCCCTGATTTGTGCTTTCATATTCAGCTATTTCAAGGAGAAAAAAAAATCTAGGAAATTACATTTCATTAGCATAACATTTACACAAAAGGTACTCAGCAAATGTGGTTAAACTTCATGGTCTTTTCCAAGTCTTAGTGTGATCACTCTCTACTGGGACATGTCATTCACCCTTTCATTCAACCAACATTTCATAGAATCATAGAATCTTATAAAATGTTGTAATCAGAGTTGAATGAGGGAGATCATGCAAACTTTAAATTGGAATTTATTGATTAGCTGGCAGCCCCCAGGCACAGACAGATGAACCCAAATCAAGTGGCCCTGAGTTGCATTTTCTTGGGATTTATGTAGACAAAAATCATAACATAACTGTAACCAGGGGAAAGCACAACTTAATAGTTTCTAAGAGCAAGCAGGAAAATACAGAAGCCAAAAGATAGCATTGATTAACGACCTGCCAGTTACTCAAACAGTAAAAATGCCTTCATTGGTTCCTAGGTAAGGGTAAGGGGCTGTGGTATTCTGCTTGGCAGGCTTTTCAGGCAATTAGCAGGCCTTTCTGGTGGGCTTGGGCAGGCTTGACTTGGCAGGCCTTTCTGGCGGGCTAGGTCTGTTTTGTTGGTGGGTCTCCTAGGGGACCAGGAGTACAAGTGTCTTAGGTGAGCTTGTTAGAGAAGGGGGTTGGGAAGTTTAAGTAAGCTTGTTAGGGAAGGGGGTTAGAAAGTGTTCCTAAAATGAATGTTACCACAAAAGGAAGGGATATCAAAGGTCCTCTAGTCTAACCCATATCTAAATAATAATTTCCTCTACAAAATGACAGACAAACATCCATTCTACTTTGCTCAAAGCCCTCTGGTACAGGGAACTCTCTACCTTCTAAAAAAAGTTATTCTGTTTTGGAGAAAAAGTATTTGGAAACTTTTCCTTACTTAAATACTAACTCTTATTCTTTGTAAAACTTACTCTATATGAGTGCCTCCCATTTTTAAAACACCATACAAGATGCTGTAATGGACACATACAAAAATAAGACAGTCCTCTGACCTCAGAGAGTTTATCTTCTGGTAGGGGAGAAAGAACATGTATGCATGCAAATAATTCTAATATAGAGGTAGAATGTGATAGTTCAATAGAAGAAGTATAAAAAGCTAAGTTAGTTCAAAAGAGGAAGATGATACTTCTATCTTGAGTGGCAGTGGAGAACAGAGCAGGAAAGGAAGGTTTAATTTAAAAAGTATGATATGAGCTTGATAACTGTGTAAGAATGTGTAAGTATCAAACAGATAAATTTGGATAGAATGGACACTATGGAAACAGTATGAATTAAAACTACAAGTATTTCTCACCCTCTAAGAAAGCCCAGGATAGGGGCAGCTAGGTGGTGCAGTGAATAGAACACCGGCCCTGGAGTCAGGAGGACCTGAGTTCAAATGTGACCTCAGACATTTAACAAAAACTAGCCATTTGACCTTGGGCAAATCACTTAACCCCAAATGCCCTGCTGTTCCCACTCCAAAAAGAAAAAAAAAAGCCCAGACTGTTAATAGAAGTCCTGTTTGGTTAGGTGCATGATGGGGAGTAGAAGGAGATAAGAGTAGAGGGATAGTACCAAGCCTGAGTCATAAATCATAGTAAACTTGTTTTGTTAAGACCTGTCTATAGATATCTTGCAAAGTTCCAGATTACAGGATATCAGCAGTTTCTAACACTGATCAGATTTGCAGAGTTTATGATTTTCACCAAAGGCTATTGATAAAGGATACATCATTCACTTCTCATTAAGGACCACTGCAGCAACATTTCAGTACTCTCCAAGAAGAACAAGTTTATACAACCAAATTCTAACCTGTGAGCAACCAAAGCATTTTCCATAGCCTAAAGCAGTCACTAGATTTGCAAACAGCATATTTTAAAATTACAGGAAATACAATTAAGTAATCATTTTCTTTCCACAATTAACAGTAGGACCCTTTTAGATCATACTGATATGATTGCAGTAATTATTATGGTAATAAGAATAGAATATACTGTACAAGTGAAAAAATCTATTCAAAATATAGTTTTTGAAAGAATAAACTTTTCCTTACAAGATAGAGGCAACCCTGTCATAGAAATCTGCTCTTAAATTAAGAACTATCCCATGCCCCAGTCACAAGTTACCCTCCTGTATTGCCCCCCTACATAGCTGCTATCACAATTGTACAAAATACTTCAACTTTCCACTGACACCTGCACCCAAAATAATATCATGGTTTATTTGAGGGCATACAGTAGTCATGAGGATGTTATGGGCCATGTAGGGTGCAAAAAGACCAAAAATCATTTGTGTCTAATTTCTTAAGGTACATGACCAAAGGGGCCAAGAAAGGCTAACAAGAAAGGCATTACACCCTACTCCACAATTATTACATTTCATGGGCAAAGAATCAGTGCACAACGATCACCACCATATATCAGCATAAAGCTTTCCAGTTTTCAAAGCATTATAATGTACAAACTGATTTGATCCTTAAAACCTCCCCCACAAGATCGGTTAGGCAGTCATTAAATTTTTTTTTTAAATATATCATCAAGGTCATAGAATGAGTGAATGGCAGAATTCTAAAACTTTGAGAGAATAGGCACTCCTGTGTCCTTTCAACTACACCAAGATACCTCTATAACAAAGAAATTTAATTCTGAATGCTAGATGTGCTTCCCTGATATATACTCTTTATCCCAGGCAAAGGAAACCCTTAACACTTTCCCTTCAGTTAATTTCATTTGACATTTGTTTTTGCTATTTGCCAATGTTTTGTGCATTGAGGATATGAAGAAAAAAAATAAATAGTTCCTATGCTCAAAGAGCTTATATTTGGTTAGGGTTTGGGCAAGGAGGCATAGATACAAAGACTTTTGAAAATGAAAAAAAAAGACCTAGCAATATAATACGAATCCAATTTATTTAAGATCAGATTGCCCTGTTGGTGTTGCTCATATCTTTTCAGCAATTTGAAGTACTCTCTATCTCGAGTTTTATAGGTATTCTACTATATGTGTGCATGTGGATATATGGATAGAGATATTGATGAATCTATCTAGAGATAGAACCATTGATATCTATTTCTTTATCCTTTTTGTCTCCTCCACCTGGTCTCTGAGAAAGTAAGTGAGATAAATTCTATGTAAATTGAGATTGTGCTATTCATTTTGTCTGTATTCTCCAAAGTCCGTCACAGTGATTGGCAAATAGTAAGAACTTAATAGACATTTGTTGATTGAAAATCCCTGGATCAAATGTGTGATATGGGAATTTTCTGATGAAACAAACTCCTTCTCCCAATGCAGGTCAGCTTCTTTTGTGCATCTTATAGTCTCAAGAGAGTTCATTAAGATATTGTGTCTTCCCCAGGGTTACATAGCCAATATGGTACACAAGTGGGACTTAAATCCTGGTCTTCCTGAATGTAAGGCCAACTCTCTGACCCCTGTCCCCACACTGCTTCTCATATTTGTACAAAGTAATTTTTAGAGGAAAAGAGCAATGACAACTGCTGAGTTCAGAAAAGGTCTTGCTTCATCTAAACAATAAAGAAGGATGGAGAAATTAGTCTTCTCCAAGAGAAAAGGAAGATGCCTAATTCTGAGAATAAAGCTGTATCCTTATCACCTTATTCTGTTGAGCAAAAGAGACATAAACCTGACAATGCTCCAAATTTAACTTATTTTGTATAGAAAATATCTCTTAAGCCATCACTTCAATATTCTACAGTACACAATTAGTTGAGGTAAATTAAAGAGTGTAGACTCAAGGTGAAAGAGCAAAACAAACCTGGTTGAGAAGTACTTTCAGAAAAATCCAAATCACCTGCTGTAGCAGCCACCACACGGGCATGACAAAGGATGACTGCCAGTACTTGTTCTTAGATCTGGTTTACTAGGAAAGATAGCTGTTTAAGGGCTTAACAATCTTTTTTAATTACATCCACTAGTTCAAGGGAAATGTCAGCACCCTGAACTTCAGAGAAAATACAAGCAGAGAAATAAAGACTGAGATCCAGAAGGCATCACAACCCTCCTGAATCAGTCCCTAATTAGAAATTAGCAAAAGATGTGAAAATCTTCCTACAGGCAAGCGTCCCCTAAGCAAGCTTCCCTTAATGGGCTCCACGTAAGGCTTATTAATGGGTGGGAAAATCTTAAATCCCATTAATGTTACACTTGTCAAGTATTCTAGTTTCACAGCATCAAAGATATTCTTCTCAACTATTTTATTATTGAGTTTTTATTTCTTTTGGAAGCAGAGTAACCTGAGTGACTATTAGTTTTCTCAATTCAATGCCAAAGCAACTGATTGCTTTGATCAGTTTTCTTTTTTATACCAACCACCTAGCTTGCTACTAACTTTACATATTCCTACACATTAGAAGTAGTGTGACACAGTAGATAGAAAGCTAGCCTTGGAATTAGGAAGACTTTGGTTCAAGCCCTGCCTTTAACACATACTGCATGTGATTTGATGCTCAGGTCACTTAACCTTTCAGAGCTGCAGACTATTTTAGGACTCTAAATTACAGATGAATAGCTGTGGAGGGAGTTGCCATAATAGGGAGTTGCTCACACCAGTGAAATCAAAGGCCTGGGCCAAAAAATCCTCCTAACTTTTCCTAACCTACAATTAGAAAAGAACTTTGAAATTCCCTCAGGTCTTTGACCCAGAGTGCACAGATTAAATGTATTAAAGCTAAATAATAAAAATTCATTTCTTTCCAAATCTGAATGGAGTTAAATAAGACTTTGGAGATTGGCCCATTTCTTACTTGGTCATAATGTACTCTACTCAGCTTTTTCACACATCTTGTAAGTTCTCTGTGCTAAAAATCTATCTCCAGTTTAACAATGGCTATAAAGGAATATGCATATCTATAGTCCTATTTGTCAAGAAATAAAAGTAATGAATGAGAATCACATTTTGAATAACAAGAGTAGACCAGACATCAGAGAATAGAACAGGCCTAGGCAGCTCCATTCAGCCATCTTAAAATTGCTTATGATTGTTAAGCATAATAGAACATTAAAAAGATAAATTCAAAACTCAAATTAGTTCTTCTTCTCCTGGGAGAGACTGGCTGCCTGATTCTGATCAGGCATTCATGTGTTGCACCTACTCAGACTTACAATTCCAAGGAGTAGAGTTTTATGTGAAGCTGTATTAGCATTAATGAGAGTTATAGTTGGAAATTCTTGTATTCTGAGATAGTCTGTAACATTCTATTTGTATATCTTAAAGTCATGCCAAGGACATTTACAGCTATTTGTAGCTCTGAAGGCTATCAACTGGCAACTTAGACAATAACCACAGAAAGCAGGACTTTTTCCTCAACTTAAAAAAAAAGCAAGGCATAACTAGCAATGAAATGGGCAAAACTGTATTTTGTTCATTTATCCTACATGAATGGGAATAGTTAATGATCTATATGGTGCCTTTCCCTTGCGCAAAATCTTTATAAGAACAATTTAGACATGTATTAAGGGAATTCTTGATGAAAGTACGGGAAGAAAATGTGCAAACATTCACAATTATATTCTAGAACAGGGCACATCTGTTACATCACACAATTGATGTAAAGGTGCAAAACTTACAAGATTCAATTGAGTGCACTGTTGGTTGACTTTACATTTAAAAAGCATTTGATTTAGGAGAGTAAAATGCTGCCTTAAAGGCTATCCTGTGACAAGGAGTCTTCAAAATATATATTAAAATAATTGAAGAAGCCTGAGGGACATAATAGCAGCAAAATCTCTGTTTAACAATCCAAAGACAAAGGAAGACGTGAATGTGATGGAATCTTATTGTATTATTGTAATGATTATTACAATATACAACAATACAATATTATTGTATTATTATAAATGACAAAATATATGATCACAGAGAATCCCAAGTTATATAAGTTGATGCGGAGCCAAGTGAGCAGAAACAGAATAATTAATATGAGAAAACAACTCTTAAAAAACTTTTGATTGTTGAATGAAGTAATGACTAACTATACCTCCAGAATACACGTGAAGAAGTATGTTGTTCACCTCCTGGCAAAGAGATGATAGACACAAAGTACAAAGACATACATTTTTGGACAGGGTTGCTATGTGAATTCATTTCTATATATTTATTCGTTGCAAGTATGTTTAGATTCTTTTTTGCCTCTTCATTAATGAAGGTCAAGAAAGAGAGGTTAATTGATAAACTGGACTCTTCTCAGCAACTCACAGTTATAGGACAATTCTGCAAGTCTCAGGATGGAAGGAGATATTTACATTCAGAGAAAGATCTAGAAAGAACAGAGTTTAAATGGAGACTGAAGCAATCTACATGCTATTGTTCTTTTCCACGTTTGGATTTGTTTCTTTTTTTCCATTGTTCACTCCACCAGTTACCACCCTTCTATATAACCAGACTGATGTCCAAAGTGAAAGTATTTGCAGATCCTGTACTTGATTACATGCCACCATGGGGCAGGGGCAGAGAGGGGGGAGAAAATTTGAAACTCAAGGGATTCTGGAACTGAATCTTGTAAACTAAAAGTAAATAAACAAATCAAATATCAGGGGGGAAAAAAAGAAAGAGAGGTTAATGATTGCAATTTTTTTTTAAAGAGGCCCATTTAGGCTACATGATTTTTATATAAAGGGTGATATCATAAGAAAATTAGGGAAGCATGGAATAAGTTGTCGCATCTATGCCAAAGGAAAGAATTTAAACCAAACAAGATAGAGAGCATTATAGAATGTAAAATGAATAGTTCTGATCAGTTTAAATTTAAAAATGTTAACATAAACAAAAACCAATGAAGCTGAAATTAGAAGGAAAGGAGAAAAATAGGGGGGAAATTTTTACAACAAATTTCTCTGATAAGGACTTCATTTCTCAAATATATGGAGAATTGAGTGAAATTTATGAGAATATGAGTCATTTGGCAATTGATAAATGGTCAAAAGATAGGAATAGGTAGTTTTCAGAAGAAGAAATCAAAGCTATCTGCTATAACATGAAAAAATACTCTAAATAAGAGAAATGTAGCTAAAACAACTCTGAGATACCATTGCACATTTATCAGATTAGCTAAAATGACAGAAAAGGAAAATGACAAATGTTGGAGATGTGGAAAAAATGAGACATTAATGCACTGTTGCTGGAGTCATTAGTCTAATCATTCAGGAGAACAATTTGGAAACATGACCAAAGGACTATAAAACTGTGCATATCTTTGACCCAGGAATACCACTACTTGATCTGTATTCCAAAGAGTTTTTTTAAAGGAAAATTATCTATATATACAAAAGTATTTATACCAGCTCCTTTTGTAGTGGAAATTGAAGGGATGTCCTTCAACTGGGATATAATTGAATGAGCTGTGGTATATGATTGCAATGAAATACAACTGTGCTATAAGAAATAACAAGCAGGATGGTTTCAGAAAAAACTGGGAAGACTGATATGAACTGATGCAAAGTGAAGTGAGCAGAACCAGGAGAACACTGTACACTGTGACAGAAATGTTGTATGATGATCATGTGAATGACTTATTCTCAATATCCAAGACAATTCCTAAGAATTTGTAATTAAAAAATGTCATCCAACTCTAGAGAAAGAACTGGCAGTCTGAATGCAGATCAAAGCATGCTTTTTAACTTTATATTTCTTGTCTTTTTTTGCTTTATGATTTCCTTCACAATTTGGCTCATATGGATATGTTTTGCATGACTGCACATATATGATCTATATCAAATTGTTTGCCTTCTCAAGGAGAGAAAGGAGGAAAGGAGGCTTGGGAACTTAATTTTTAAAAAAACAAAAGTTAAAAATTGTTTATGGGGCACAGACAAGATGGTGGAGTAGAAGCACAAACTTGGCATGGGCTCCAACTCAAAACAATTCCGATACCTGTAAAAAAATTACTCTAAACAAATTTTTAAGTTACAGAACCCACAAAGTGACAGAAAGAAACAAATATCCTGCTGAAGACAGCCTGGAAGGCCCACAGGAATGGTCTATTGCAGCATGCTGGGAGCCAGACTCAGTCCTGCAGGAGCCATGTCATTACACCTCCAGGGTGCCCCTGCACAGCAGCAGCTAGAGCAGACTTCAGGAAAGGGAATAACCAGCAGCAGTGGCAGCTCCCAGGCTTCTCAAACCATAAATGCCAAAGATAAAGTGAAAGGTCAGTGTGGAACTCTGTTAGAACTGGGTGGTGGGGGGGGGAGGGCAGAGTAATGGATCCAGCTCTGTGGCATCTGCACCACATGGCTGTCTTAGGAGCTTCTGGCCTGAAGATTGTAAGGGGACCAAGCAATTATTCAGAGGATAATTGCTCTTGCTTTGACCTATTTGGATCTGGATTACAGTTTTGGGTGGTGGTCCTGGGATGTGTGACCAGTGAGCCAGAGCTTGTAGGGGCTGTAGAGACAGCACCCTCCTAATAGCTCTGGCAAATGCAAAAACCCCAGTGATTTGGGACAAAGCTCTCTCCATTCTGGAGGCAGAGTTCTACCATGGCAAAAAGCTCAAGGGTCAAGTAATTGGCTGCCAAAATGAGCAATCACAGGAAGCACAAACAGACCAAAGAATCCTTTTTTGGGGACAAAAAGTATGAAGGCATGGAGTGGAAGGAAGATAGCAAAGTCAGAACTCCTGCAACAAAAGCCTCCAAAAAAATATGAATTGATTACAGACCATGGAGGAGCTCAAGAAGGGTTTTGAAAATCAAGTAAGAGAAGTGGAGGAAAAATTGGGAAGGGAAAGGAGAATGATACAGGACAATCATGAAAAGTGAGTCAACAACCTGCCAAAGGAGACCCAAAAATACAATGAAGAAACTAACACCTTAAAAAATCGACTAACTCAAATGGCAAAAGAGGCCCAAAAAGCCAATGAGGAGAAGAATGCCTTAAAAATCCTAATGTGCCAGATGGAAAAGGAATTTCAAAAACTCACTGAAGACAATAACTCCTTCAAAATTAGATTGGAGCAACTGGAAGCTAATGACTTTATGAGAAATCAAGATACTATAAAACAGATCCAAACAAATGAAAAAATTTAAGCCAATGTGAAAAATTAAGGAAAGTTCTCAAGACATTAGGGGGACCCCTTGTGTCAAATATATAGATTGGAATCAGAGGGTAGGCAAGCACAAGTACATGCAAATCAAAGAGAACATGAGTTCATTTGAATATGTTCCAGGGAGATGTATGCACCCCTGTAATAGCAACTGAATTTGAAGGTCTTCCATGCCAATTATATTTGAAATCAAACAGGTACTTAGCACCTTGTTACAAGTTAATGATTGTGTCAAGTATTAAGACCCACAACTTGGGAATCCCACAGTGACATGGACATGTTGAGGCAACAAGCAGGGAAAGAACAGGGAGGAGCTAACATAAGGAAGAGCCCAAGCTGAAAGAGGCCAAAAGTTCTGGGAGTGAGCATCTGGAGGCTGGCCTGCTACTGCTGGAGAGAGAGAAGAGAACTGAGAACTGAACTGAAAAGAACTGAGAAGAAAAATGAGAACTGAGGACTGAACTGAAAATTGAGAAGAACTGAGAAATGAGAAGAGAGGAGAATTGGGAGGAGGCATGGCTGTGGTATTGGTATTTTGTCTGTTTTGATGTTACTTTGTCAGATTTGTCTGCTAATAGGGGACGGTGCTATTGTTATAGAAGCCTTGGGACCTTGCTGCTGGTTCGGAAGCCCTGAAAGAGGATTTTCTTGTTGTATATTTACAGAAATCCTGGAGGAGGGTCTTGATGATTATTTCAGAGGTCCAGGGACTATACTGATGATTTGTGTTGATTCCTCAGACCTTGTTGTTGGGTCTATATTGATTTCACAGGCAGAAAGTGAATTGATGAGGATGCCAGCAATGTGCATGAACGTTATTGTGGCTTTGTTAAGCTTTGTCTTCCCAGAAAGAGAAACTGTGAAGGACTTGAGGTGGACCAGAAACTGTGAACTTCAATATGGAATAATAACTACCCAAGAAGCTAGACAAAGAACTGAGAGCTATCTGCCTTTGAACCCAGGTGGCAGTTGGATAGATTCAGGCAGGAGCTGGGGCCATGGAAGATGAACCAGTGAAGCTATTAGCCTGCCTCAAGTCAAGATGACAAGACCTCTCCTTGGGTATTTAATGCAAACTGAGAAAATCATGACTTACCGTGGCCTAGAGGGGAGAACTCTGACCTTTATATTTAGATGATTGAGTTAAGGACTTCTCCAATTAAGAAGAAAGAGGACTTTTTGATTGAAGAGATTGAGACAATATGACCTAGGAGGTAGAGGACTTTGCCCTTTGTACTTTGTGTCAATTAAGGAGGCTTGTCTCCTTAAATATAATTGAATTAAGGACTCACTAAATGATTGTGTTACTAAATCGACATTATATTCTGCTTAAAACTACTTTGACCACTTTGGTGAAAACTATATGGCCATTTTAGTGATAAGTTGTTAAGTTATAAAATTGTGAATGCTGTACTTTGATTTTCTGTGAATGTTTTGCCTTAATTTGTTACTGAATAAATGGAGAGTTCACTATACTGCATAACCAGAACATTGAAAGCTGTTCATAGCATCAGTCCTCTGGAAAGCTGCTCATGCTTGGTTTTACAACCCCCAAGTGTCTTCCACTATCAGAGCAGATATCTATCACTGAATCCAAGTCAAAGAGAGAATCCCCATAGCTCCTATTTCTGAATGATATTTTGCTAATTGTATCAAGCCTGGAACATTGTCAAACCTCTTAAAAGAAATCCAGAATTATTCAGAAGTATTTGTCCTAACTATGCAAAGGAAACAAAGTAAGTGGAGGAAAAATGCCGATTGCCCAAGTAATGAAGGTTACCTCATAGAGTTTTGCAACACTATACATGAGTATATTCATGTATTTATGCAAATAAAATAGGGACGAACCTGTGATTTTATTGGTATAAGTAACTCATAGATATGGAAACTCTTTTTACCAATGCAATGATGTTCCTTCTCTTCAACTTACAGTGTCAGGAAACTGCATATAATGTATGGGTATGTTAATACACACATACAAATATACACATATGCATTCTCTCTATATATAATATATACATATATAGTGGACAAACACTGCAGGTGGACACTGAGCCAAACCCTGAATTATATAGGGAGAAGAGAGTAGGCTGAATTGCACCTAGGAAATTGTAGAGTACTTTAAATATGCTTAAACTTTTATCAAAAACAAATACCCTTATTTTTAAAATGCATATTCTTCTAGTGGTGTTATATAAGAATCTAAGAATCTAAAAAAGTAAGAATCATGGAATATTATAGTTTTCAAATGAATAAAATGTCAAGTGACCCAAAGGACAATTGAGGCATGGTAGGCAGAATTAAAATGGCTATCACATATAACAAGTATAGGGCAAATTGCATAGAGGATAGAGTGCTGGGCCTGAAGTCGGAAAGACTCATCTTCATGATTTAAATCTGGCCTCAGATACTCATTAGCTGTGTGATCCTGAGCAAATCACTTAACCTTGTTTGCTTCAGTTTCCTTATCTGTAAAATGAGCTGGAGAAGGAAATGGCAAACCACTCCAGTGTCTTTCCAAGAAAACCTCAAATGGGGTCACAAAGAGTGAGACATGACATGACAATAAGAAGGCGTGGATGGATCCTTATTTGTGCCATCAAAGGAAGCATTTACATTGATGTGATCACGGAACCAAAGTATCAATGTATCCTTCACGATTATTTGACAGCTATATAAATAATCTTTACATGCTTAATAGAGTTTCTACTTACCTAGAACCAAGAACCACTGTCCTCAAGCAGCAATTGCTCTAATTCATAATGGAATTGTAACTTAGATAATGAGAGGAAAGTTATTTTCTGTTAAAGAGTCCATTTTGGCAGATTTGATGCATCCAGCATTTCAGGGCATTCCCACTCTAATGAAATAACAGGTTTTATGTGTTCAGGCTCTGGAATCATAGCACCTGGGTTTAAGTATCAGAACTGTCTTATAAAAGGTATGTTTCCTTATTTCTGCAGAGTATTGCTTTAGAGTAGAAGCTAATCAAAGCTTCATTATTTTCAATGAAATCCTCATATTGAATTCAGGACACTTTATTTAATTTATCTAAATTAATTACTTTCCACTGCTAAGAGGAAGTTGTATGACAAATCATTTGTTCTGCCTATTCATCCATTCTTTATCAACTCTTCTGTCCTGCTGACACATTAGATCTGGTTATGACCAATATATGGCACTGAATGAATTATCAAGCATTAAACCCAGATCACAGGCATCTGTATGGGTTCTATTCATAGAAGACGTTGCTGGATTTTCTCTTTAATAACAATATATTTTTGTGATGGTCATTATACTTCATTCAAGCAAAAAAGGCCCATGAAGAATCAGGTCTTAGGTTTGGCAGATTTAATGAATCCTTGCAGTAGGGCTAAAAAAAAAAAAAGGATTTCTAAGCACTTGTGTAAATATTGAAAAGTCTGAGGCATTGACTGAGGTTATAAGGAAGAATTACCATTTTAGCAACTTCCATGACAAATATAATTTCTCCTAAATGACCAATATGTGAAAGTTGGTAAGCTACTAAATAACACTCCCATTTTTTGAATGAAATAACTGAGACCAAGGGAAATGGACAAATGGTCACTGTAACACCCTTTCAGACTCGAGGATTATGTTAGTGATAAAAAGTATGAAAACCCTGCACAAAATTATAAAAACTTCAACTAAATTTATCTCAGTGAGGTTAATGACAAAATGGTAATGAATGAAAGTGAAGACAATATCTGATTACTATTATTTCCTAAGAAGGTCAGCTATCAGCTATCATCACATAGTACTGTGGCTGGAGCTCTAGACCTGGAGTTAGGAAAATGTAAGTGTGAATCCATTCTCATATGCTTAACTATATTATGCAGGGTAAGTCACTTAACCTCTGCCTCCCTCAGTTTCCTAAACTGTGAAGTGGAGATGATAAAAGCACCTATCTCCCAGGACTGTTGTGAGGATAAAATAACATTTCTAAAGTTATTAGAATAGTGTATAGCATATAAATACCTTTCCTTTGCTACTTCCATTACTATAAGAAAGAAGACTTAAAGAAATGAGAAACACCTTTAATCAACTTGAAGATAACAAGATATATATTGTTCAAAAATATTATCCTCACAACCACCCCAAAAGGTAGATGTCATGGGTGTTATTATTCTCACTTTATATGGAGTAAACTTATGCTCAAAGAAATTTAGCAAGATCCCCAAAATTACAAAAGTGTGGAAAGAGGTAGAATTTACTCAGGGCCCCGAGATCAACTCCATTAGGCTTTTCACTATAACATGATGCATCTTGCTGTTAAACATGGTAGCAGAAAGCAAAATAAATTTAGAATATACAAGTTTATTTGAAAAACATAAAGGAGACTAATTACTTCATGATTTAAGAAAAAGAAGTAGATTGAGAAGTAACCTTCAGAAATATTGGAATAAGATCCAAATCAGTTAGATCACCCTAAAAGCATTTATAGAGAAGCCTGAAAGGACAATAAATAGATGTGATATAGGACAAATCCATGAGTGTTTCTATAATGAGAATGTCAATGTGGTACATGATGAAGTGTAAATGGTACTCATGAAAATGAAGTCAGAAAGAGCAGATGGATATGCATATATACAGAGGAAATCTATGCTTGAAATGAAATAATTTTTGAAGCATTAAATATTGATTCTTAAAAGATCTCAAAAAGTGAAAATTTTCACAAAAAAGATGATATACCAATGACTTAAGTGGACATTACCTCCAACATTGCAGATTGCAACCCGTCCATAACTGCCCATCCTGAATAACTCTTGTCTAGAGTGCTTGCCCTCGGGGGTTCATCCAACATTATTGCACCCTGAGAGTTCTAGTGGAGATTATAAGCTGTTCATTGGTTATTTCTTGCTCTTGCTATGTGATCAGTTCAACTTTTTCAGTCATAAATTTCTTTCATTGCATCCTTTTTCACTGCTTGTCTTTCATATGTTCTCGTTTATAATGTGCTGCAATGTGCTCAAAGCCACCAAGCATATCTTCTTCATCAGAAAAGTATCAAATATTCTTGATTTTTGATTCTCAATTCTTGATGAAGTATCCTATCAAGGATTTATGGGGGGAAATTTACCAAAAAATAATGAACAGAATGAGAAACTACCTAGGTGGCTTAATGAACAGAATACTGAACTGGGTATCAGGAAGCTCTGAGTACAAAATTTGTTCAAAAACGTCTATGTCAATCAAAAGATGTCCTACAACTCTTTTCTGCAGGTTTTCAGAAATCAACAGCATTTCAGAGTATTCTTCTCCCTCGTTTCTGATATCTATTAGCATAACTCCTTATTCTAAGTTTATCATAACCCAAATAGATTAAAATAATTTTAAAGTGAGATAGATTCCAAGTGAATTTATGATAGCCTCAATGGACCAAATTTGAAAAACTGAAGTTGAAATATCTACAACTTTATAATCAAGACCCATTGAAATTATAATAAATTAAACTATTAAAAGGGCTAGTGAAGTTGGCTTATATCCCATTCATGTTCATCCATATTCATCTTCATCAATTCATGACTGAATGTTCTGTGATATATAATGGTATCCTCAACTGATACTTAGACAAGAGGATTATTCACATTCCTTAGATAAGAATGTGTCAAGGCTCAAATGCTTTTTTTTTTTAATTTGGGTTTAAGTTTAGCCAACAAGAGAGATAGGTTTAAAAAAATTTCCCCCCAAGCAATTTTGCCTAGGAAATCAAACTCAAGAATCTAAGCAATTTTGGAAAATAGGCTGTAGTCTTATCTATTTTTATGTACATGATTGCTTGTACATTTAGAAATATAAATTAGGAAAAAAGAAGTCTTACATAAAAACACGTCAATTTTCAAGTACCATAAATACAATGAATAAAAATTAAAGCAAAGGAAAGCCTTCTACAAAAAAAAAAAAAAAAGAGGGGTGGAGCCAAGAGAACAGCATAGAAACAGCAAGATTTCACAGCTCGCACATAGCCACCTCAAACACCCATAAAATATGACTCTAAACAAATTTTAGGAATCCAAAACTCACACAAAAATACAGAAAAACACATCTGCTGCTGAAGGCAGCTTGGCACAAAGGGCTCATCACAACATGCTGGGAACCGAAACCAGCCCAGCCTGAAACCAAGGCTTGGCCCCAGGGAGGCCAGGATATGCCACAGTTGCAGCCTTCAAGAGAGCGAATCAGCAGCAGCTGTGGCAGGTTCCAGATTTATCAAGCCATAAGAAACAAGGACTAAGTGAAAGGTCAGTGGATCTCAACTAAATTTGAGGGAGAAAAGCAGTCTGGCCAAACTGCCTCCAGGGCAAGGAAGGGGCAGAAGTGGTGGCCCTGCAGCTGCCTCCACATGGCTGCTTCAGAGCTCCTGGCCTGCAGACTGCAGGGGGGCCAAGTGATCATTCAGAGGCTAAGTGCTCTTGCATTGAATGGCCTGTATCCTGATAGTAG
>CM053581.1:300200841-300232407 GCA_028627135.1 Pseudochirops cupreus | reverse complement strand
GATCCGGATCCAGGCCACTCAATGCGAGAGCCCTGGCCTGAGAACAATCACTCAGTCCCCCTGCTGCCTGCAGGCCGGGGCGGGAAGCTGCAAAGCCGAGGCAGGTGCAAAACCTCTGCCTTTCGCTTTTCCACTCTGGAGGCCTTCTGGCTGGACTGCTTATCTCCCCCTTTCACAATTCCCACTCGCAGCTGCCGCTTATCTGCTCATCTGAAGCTCCTCCACTCCTCCTGTCCAGCTGCCCCTGGGGCACAGCCGTGGCTTCAGGCCAGGTTGCTTTTGGTTCGCAGTGCTGATATGGTTCCTCATAGCCGAGCTGACTTTAGTGGGAAGTATCTTTGTGTGCGTTTTGGAGTTCTAGGATTGGTTTAGAGTCCTATTTTATGGGTATTTTGGGGTGGCTATGTGAGAGCTGCAATATGTTGCTGCTGCTACGCCGCCATCTTGGCTCCGCCCCCCAACATTTTTCTTTCTAATCAGGTTACCTAAAGGTGTTTGATCAATTTTGTAGTCTTTTCAAAGAATCAGCTTTTTAGTTTTGTGTATCAATGACATAGCCTTTCTGGATTATAATTTGTTTATTTCTTCCTTAATTTGAAAACCAAAATCTTTTGCGCTCATTTTGAATTTTTTTTTATATTTAATTTCATATTCAGTTCATTAATCCTCTCCCCCATTCCATTTTGTTAATGTATGTTCTTAGAGATATGTTTTTGTCCCCTAAGGACTGATTTAATGGTATCCCAGAATTTTGAAGTGTAGTCTCATGATTATCTTCTTTCACATAGTTATTAATTATTTATATCATCTATTAATTTTTTAGAATGTAAAATAAAGTCTCTACTTAGATCTATATCTTTTGCTCTTGTTCTCTCTATCAATGACTATGATCATTATTATTTATTTTACTTTATTTTTAAAATTAAGAACAGTGTGGCAACGGAGATCTGTACCTGGATAACTTTTCCTGTGTATTGTATTTCTCTTTGCTGTCTGTTTCTTTGAGAAAATCTTGGGCATCTTGTAATAATATCAGTTGCTTGAGGTCTTAGGCTCAGAGAGCACCAAAAGGCTGGGAGATGATGACTTTTGTGCTAGAAAACCAGTGACAACTGGATCCTTGTCTATTTGAAACCTCCTTATTCTCTCAGAGGTATCTGTGTCAGAGGTTGTAAGATATTATCATTTGTTATATTGCTAGATCCACACTTGAAGTTTTTCCAATTTGATAGGACCTGCCAAATCTTGTAGTCTCTGGAGTTCATTTAGAAACTCAAGGATATTGGCATTTAAAATCCTTCTCTATCTGGCTCCAACCTACTTATCCGTGCTTGTTGGATGAGTGATTGATTTCAGTTTTATTTCACCTTATTTCTCTCTATGTCTAGCCAAAATGATCTTCTTGCAATTCCTCATAATTCTCCATGACTTTTTATTGATGGTTCCCAAGGTTAGAATGCACTTACTTGTCACCTGTATCCCTCAGAATACCTGGTTTCCTTCAAGGATCAGGTTAAATGCCACCTTCTCTATGAAGGCTTTCCTGGTCATCCTAACTACTAGTACCTTTACTCCCAAATCCCTTTATATCTATTTTGTGCCTATTATGCATATATTTAAATATGTCCATATGCATACATTTACACAATGTGTTTATATACACGCATACATACATACATACATGAAGCAACTGGTGGCTTAATGGATAGAGCACTGATCCTAGAGGCAGGAAGACCTAAGATCAAATCCAGCCTCAGCTTCTAGCTGTGTGACGTGGGCGATCACTTAACATCTGATAGCCTGACAAAGTGGATCCACTGGATCCGCTGGAGAAGGAAATGGCAAACCACTCCAATATCTTTTATAAGGAAATCCCAAATGGGGTCACAAAGCGTAGGACATGACTGAAAAATGACTGAACAACAAAAACATTCATATCGATATAAATGCACTTATACATGTGCACATATACACGCATGTCCTTCCTGGCTAAACTGTGAGCTTATTGAAATCGGGGGCTGTTTTAGTTTTTGTGTTTGTTCCCTTTGTGCCTAGCCCAGTGCCTGAAACATGGCCAACAATACACGCTGGTTTGTTGATTGATGAAACATTGGAGTAGTTCTGTTCTGCAATTTAGCTCATCAGTCTTTAATATTTTAGGATTTGAACTGGATTTGTGGCCTGTGCCTGAAAAAAAGTACATACTTGTACTAAAGATGCTTTCAAGTCCTCTATCTCATATGTAGATAAGAAAATAGGATTATCTAGTATCCTGTCCAAATGATTTAGCTAGCGCTATGTAAACTGTTTTCCTTAAGTTTACAAGGTGACTCTGAGAGTTTGTAGGACACACTCATTTGGAATCAGCAGCACTTTTTAGATTGCTACCAGAGAGATGAGGGAGTTTCCCCTTTAAATTTTCTCTGGTTTAGTCATGGAATAAATGTTTCCATCCTGTTTGTGATAATTCCCTCAAGGGGAACAAAAACACTAAAATGAAGTCACATTCCTATAGTCTTTGAGATTTGGACAAAGCGTGATTGAAAATAAATGGATAATATTTCTATGCGTAGAAAATAAAGAATATTGAACTTGAAATTAAGAGACATTGGGTTAGTTCTACTCTCAGTTTTTGTACAATCTTTCTGTGTAGCCGTGGGGAAGTAATTTGCCTTTCTCTTTGCCTTAGGTCTCTCATCTGCAAAGCACTTAGCCTAGGGGATGGAGAATAGAGGGTCTGATTTCTAAGATTCCTTCAATGATCCTGCAATGTTAGGTAGAATGATTTTCGGTATAAAGACCTTGGGTAGGCAAATACTTCAGGAAATTTTTTCTATTTGGATAAGAGAAAAGCATCATAAATAAATTTCTGGAGCTCCTCAGTTCATTTTTTTTTTATGTTCGCCTGTGATTTCATTGGTATATTGAACTTCTGGAAAGGAACGTTTTTCCTACAATTTAGATTGTCCTCTGGGGGAACTGGAAGTTAAGGAACTTCCTCAGACTCATACAGTCATCTTGTATCAAAGATGGGACTTGAATCTGGACCTTCCTGACTTGGATTGTGATTTTCCTTTTACTAAAACATGCTGCCTCTGTAATTCAGTTCTTCATGTTGGAATTTTTCCAGGAAGATCTTAAGATTACTCCACATAGGTATTGTGTCATAAAACAGATTCTAAAAGAAAATAGGGAGAAAATAAAACCTTAAACTATTATTTCAATGGTGAAGTAGTTAATCAACAAAGATTTGTTAAAGATTATTGAAAATTTCCTCTATGAAACAAGTAAAAAATTGTCCTCTTTTCAAGATAAAGTTGGAGTGATAATGTATGAGGTAGAGTGAGTATCTTAAATTGTACTTATTCTAAAAATTTTAAAATCAGGTAGTCTACATGTAGTTAGATCAGCCTGGTTTATTCCTTGGACTAATGCAATAATAACTATGCATTTCCCTACTCAAGTGTCAGAGTTTCCTTCTGGGCCATTCTAGTCTTTTTAACTACCATGATATGTCTCTCAAAACTAATTTCCCAAGAAAATACAACTGAATGCATCATATGTCTGAAAAGAGAACTGAGTAAGACTACATATTCATTGTTATCTGAAGATTCAGAAAAGATCCATCCCCAAAATTCTATGAAAGGGCAGATCTATTTGGCTGAAATGACTTTACTATCGCCCACCTGATGCAATCACTTTGACTTCCTTAATGATACAGTACTGGTTCATATGTCTATGATACTATGTAGATTTTAAAACAATTTCTCCATATCAGCCCCATGAGGTACATAGTGTGAGCTTCATTGCCTCTAATTAAGATATGAAGTATGTGAGGTTTAGCAAGGTAGTATAATGTAATGAAAACCACTCTGGTATTAGAGCGAGAAGATGTGGACTTAAATCTTAATTCTGAGACCTTCTCTGTGACTCTGGTGCAAAATTTTGAGCCTTAGTTTTTTCATATGCAAGTGTAAGTATAAGCAAACAAGTGTAAGTATAATAGGGGATTTTGTTGTTGTTTTTGTTGTTTTTTGGAGTTCGTTTTCCCAGTCTCAGGCTAAATTGTAAATATCTGAAGGATCAGTCTCCTTTGAACCGCGATGATTCATAGCTGTGCTGATTCAAGTAGGTTTTGTGCTTTGTGGTTCTGAGCCAATCAGAGGCCAAGTGTTTGTTACATATTCTGGGAGGTTGGCATTTTCCTTTGGGGGTTCACTCATGACAAGGAACTTTTGATTCCCTGGATGGGACTCTGAATAACCCTTTGCTAAAAGCTTCCCAACTACTCAGAGGTTTGTGTTTTCCCAATCCAGTGGTGTACGTAGGTGGTTGTATTACTTTGTTCAGACAATTGGAGCCCTGTCTGTTGATCTTTGTACTAATTTCTCTGCTTGTATTTTCTCCAAATTCAGGGTGCTCACCTTTCTGCTGAACTAGTTAATGTTATTAAAAATTGGATTGTTAACCCCTTTTTGAGCAATCTTTCCTTTAAAAGCAGATCAAAGAACCTGTGCTAGCAGACCATCCTGGGTTTGCTAGGGTACTTGCTATTACAGCAAGAAATGATAATATTTTACTATCTAT
Source organism: Pseudochirops cupreus (assembly GCA_028627135.1). Lineage (NCBI taxonomy): Eukaryota > Metazoa > Chordata > Mammalia > Diprotodontia > Pseudocheiridae > Pseudochirops > Pseudochirops cupreus. Next base: position 300,227,820 of record CM053581.1, on the reverse strand, counting down.
CTCTAAAAGTTGCTGTGAGAAAAATACTCTGTAAATCTTGAGAGTGCTACATAGTTGTGAGCTATTATTAAGTGATTTGTTCAAGATCATATAGCTAACAAATGACAAAGGCATGACTTGAACCAAGATATTTTCACTTCACATCAAATACTTTTTCTGCTATATCACAATGTTGACTTGAGCTGTGGCAATCTGTATGTATCATGAAAATAGAGAAAATCATCTGGCAGCTCTGTGGGCATATCATGTTGCTTCTTCAAGACTCTTCCTCAACTTTATGAGTCATTATTTTATTCATGTGGGAACTCTCTCAACTGATTTCTTATAGTGGAGGTAAGGTTGTTCAGCTGAAAGATATGGAAAGCTAGGAGAATTTGTAAATCATGGAATTGCAAATTAGAATATGTATAAAATTAAATAAGTCACTGCATGCTTTGGTACCTCAGTTTCCTCACCTGTAAAATGAGGGAGTTAGGCCAGATGACTTCTAAGATTTCTTTCAGCTCTAAACTTATATTCTTTTGTTACTATGACCACATCCCCTCCATACCTTAGTAATTTTGTGAGCTGTGGAAAAAAGGAAAAAAAAATCTATTATTTGGTGGCCAAAACGTTGGCAGTGTACCTATTAATAATTAACCAGTCTAATTCTCATTGTTGGACATATCTTTGGATGTTTTTAAGTCAGATAAAAGGTAGTATGGTTTAATGGCAAGAGAACTAGAACTTGAAGTCAGGGGACTTGGGCTTAAATTCCATCTCTGTCACATGGTACATTTATGATTTTGGATGTTACTTTCCCTCTTGGCTCCTCAGTTTCTTCATTTGTAAAATGAATGCTTTGGATCAGATAATTCTTAAGATGTCTTTCAGCCTCAGTCCATGATCCTAGACTTTCCAGAGTTTGTGATCTTCTGGTAAATCTTTTGAGTGCACAGAAGAGAACAAACTTCAATAAAGTACATGACATTTTCTAGGTACTGTGTCAAGTGCTTTACAAATATTATCTCATTAACACTGTGAGGTAGATGTTATTATTATCCCTACTTTACAGATGAGGAAACAGACAGACAGAAGTTAAATAAATTGCCCAGGTTTACAGAGTTATTAAGTATCTGAAGTAAATTTGAACTCAGGTCTTCCTGACTCCAGGTCCAGTGCTTTATTCGTTGTGCCACATGCCATGTGCCTCCATTTCATAATGAAACCTCACAACAGAATTTTAGTGGAAGTCAAAGACATCTTAAGGTCACCTAAAATTCAAAATAACTAATAATTTAAAAAGAAACCTGAGTCCTCATATTCTTTGCAATTTTTTTTTCTTCTTTTTGGATTCATCCTCTGATTTCATTGAAAGGGAACTACTGGTGAAGAAACTCACTCTACCAATTCAGACCAGCTCTGCAGCTTATGCTCTTAGAGAGTTGCCTTGAGTAGTAGAAAAAGGTATGAAGAGGTTAAGTGACTTGGCCATATAGCCAGAGTTTGTCAGAATCTGAACTTGAACTAACTTCTTACAGAATCTGAGACCAGCTCTCTATCTAGTATACCACACCGTCTCTCCTTGCAGTCTTAGTTTATTTATTTTATTTTACTACTAAGCATTAATAATGAACTAATGTACCCGGGCTGTCTTAAAACACCATTTAGATGAGAGATTCTTAATATTTTCTATGTCAAAGACCCTTTGGGCAGTCTACTGAGGGCTATGGAGCTTTTCTCAGAATGATATTTTCTAAATGTATAAAATAAAATCCATTGGATTACAAAGGAAATCAATTATTTTGAAATACAATCATCAACAAAAGTTCACAGATCCAAGATTAAGAACCTATTTTAAGTATTGTACCTTACCATCCTTGTAGCTCCTACATTTCTTGACCTATAAAAATAGTACATTTCCCTTTAGAAATTTCTTTTTCCATCAAGAATAGTTTATACTAAAATATGATTTGTCTGGTTATTTACTGGAGTAAATTAACGGTATTCAAAACATTTTAGGAGCCTTTGGAAAACAGCATTTTTCAGCAATGATACAGGAGGTCATTTCATATCTCTTTTCCAAATCTCCCAGCTCCATGAAGAGAAAAGTTATCAGGGATGTGATGGCCTCAGGTGACTATCATGTATTCCAAAGCATTACTCTGAACTATAGTTAGAGAAGGTAGTGGAGGAGTTGCCAGAAAGGGTAGAGGTGATGTTGCCCTGCATACAAACCACAAATTTGAGAAAAAACAAAGCTGGAAGCACAAAGAGTGAGGTTGAAAATACACAGATCAATACTTTACAGCTCCACTGAAGCAAGAGGATGTCTGAAAATGCCAGTGGCAAATCAACAGAGGTCCAAGTGACTGGCCTCCACTTTCCTGTGAAAATTTTAAGCAGGATTGATTTGAAATTGATTCATATTTACCATTTAAGACTTACTTGCACCTGCAGGGGCCTCCCAGAGACAGTTACTGAAAGAGGAAGGAGGTGGTTGACACTGCCCACAAATGATGCTGCTGATCTCTTGAAATACTTCCTGTCTTCCTTGTTCATTTGACACAGTCTCAGAATTCAAAGCTAACAACCACTTATTAACTATCCAATGTGTGTAGGGTTCTGGAAGAGATAAAAAAAAAGCATGGTTAATATATAATTTTAGCCCCTTCAGAGATTTACATTCTGCTAGGAGCATAAGACTATGATTAAATTTATGTTTATAGATATCAATAATACAAATATACAATAATCAATAATATACAATAGTATACAAATATACAATTCTATCAATAATACAATAATACAAAATATTAGATGGTAAAGGCATCAGAGAAATACAAAATAAATGACATTTGAATACAACAGGAAAGATCTTTTTTTTATTTTGCCAGTTGTGGGGATCAGAGAAACCTTCATCAAAGAGATGACATTTAAGTGGGGAGATAGCGTGGCATAGTAGAAAGAGCATAGATTCCGAGAGCCAGAGGACCTGGCTTCACATCCCATCTTGAACACTTCCTACAGTGTCTATGTCTCATTGGGCAAGTTGCTTGCCCTTCCTTGTTCTTATTTTCCTTGTATGTGAAATGAAGGGCTTAATTTAGATGACTCTTGAGGTCCCTTCCAGATTTCCTTACAATGAATCAGGCTTTAGATATTGTGAAAGAATATAATAAGCAATGAGGGAAAAGACAAAGAATATAAACTTCTTGAGGGCAGGCTTTTGCTTTTGTCTTCATATCTCCAGGTCTAGCATGACTATTGGCACATAGTTGATATGTAGTAAATACTTGCTGATTGATTTGTTGACATACCAATTTAGGGAATAGCATGAACAAAAGCATGGCAGGACAAGTTGCAAGGTATGTTTGGTCCTTTCCCCTCCTTCCCCTCTGCTCCCCTCCCCTCCCCCCTTTGCAGAATCCTTTAAAGAAAGGGACCAGGTGCTATTCAAAGGCACAGTTGTGTAGTGTAAAGGGCACAAGTATTGGGACCGGATCTGGATCTAGGTCCTGTTTTGATACGTACAAATTGCGTGAATGTGGGCAACTCACCTGAGCTATCTGGGTCTCGGGTTGGATTCTCTAATTCTGTAGTGCTCTGGAAAGGCCTTGGATTCAGAGGAACTAGATGTGAATGCTAATATCTACTGCCTTTATTTATTACATTTATTACTTTTGTCAACTGGAGAAAGTGACAACTTCTCCTGGCCTTAGTTTCCTCATTTATAAAACAAGGGATTCTATTTCTTGTTTCCACAACTATGAAATGGAGATAACAACAGTACGTCCTTTACAGCATTTATATGAAGAACAAATAAGATATTTTTTAAAGTACATAGGCATCTAGATAATGAAGAGACCACTGAGGCCTGGAGTCAGAAAAACCTGTTTAAATTTTGCCTAAGACACTTACTAGTTGTGTGACCTGGGACAAATCAATTAACCTTTGTCTGCCTCAGTTATCTCATCTGTAAAATGGGACCTAATTCTCAGAGTTATTGTGAAGTCAAAGTGAAATAATATATGGTAATGTTTTGCTAACTTCAAAGTGGTACATAAATTCTAGTTATTAAAATGCTTTGTAAATCTTAAATCAATATTTAAATGTTAGCTATTTTATTAAAAATAGAAATAATAAATAACCTATGATCCCATAGTGTACCTCTTCCTGATACTAGTGCAACAACCAAGTCTTTCTGAGTTAGTCATAAACTCTTCAAGATGTGATAGAGCATTATACTGCATTGTGTATTCTCATCTTAGGCATCTTTGGAGAAATGAACATTATTGCTCCTGTTTTTAAAAGTAGTCCTTCCCTTGTCAGTGCTTTCTGTTACTCCCATGATAATGGGTAGTCATTTCACTGGACCTGGCCATGAGGAATGGAATTATCTTTTTTTCTTCTGTTAAAGAAACACCCACCAAGGTAATTGAGAAGCTGGGAAGCATATTCATTTGGCTATTTCAGTGACATCAAAAACTCCTCAAGATGACACAAAGTATGACTCAGCAATGGATGGTTACGCAGGCTTGTTCTACATCTCTTAAGGGGTTGTATTAATGTAATCCTTAGAACCTCACTGCTGCTTCCCCTGTTGGTACTGTGTGGGTGTAGCTAGGGAAGAGAGACACTCTGTAGGAGGGGTTAGCATTACGGCCTTCAATTTCATCAATTAAAAACTATCTGGGGTGATAGTTCTGTTTACAAGCACTTTGTGCTGTTATCAGAATAAAGCTGGTTCTTGCCTGAAGCATTGAAAAATGAATTTATATTTATTTCTCTGTTTCTTTGTAATTTAATACTTTATATGACTGGTACTATAACAGATAATTTGGCTTTTTTTTTTTTGATGAGTGCATGGATGAATCATCTCTCTTTCTTTTCTACTCCTCAATGGCACTTCATTAAGAGACAATGTTATAGTGTATAGAAGACCAGACTTGGATTCAAGAAGCCTAGGAGATCAAGTTCTATCTCAGCTATATACTGTCAGTGAGACCGTGGCTTGAAAAGTCATCTCACCCCTCCGTCCCCCTAGGTAACTCTCTAAAATAGTTACAGATGCGTTACAGTCTGTTTCTGTAGAATGACATCTCCACACTAAAAATTTTCTATAATGGGTTTAGCCATCCATCCCCTGGTGATTTATTAGGTCATAAACTACTTAAAGACAATAATTAAACCAAAGTACCTATTCTGCAAATATAGTTAGTCACGGTCTTGTACTCTTTGGTACCATCACAAGGTTCAATAAATATGATTTTATCAGTTCAAATGATACTAAAGAAGATGCATTACCAACTTCTTTGTTGAGGAACTTTAGGGATACCTGGGCCTTTTTATTTGTAGGAGAACCATCTTTAAATGTAAGATCCTTGATAGCAGAGATTGTCTTGCATTTTTCTTTGGTATTTCTATTGGTTAGCATATAGAAAACACTTTATATATCTTCGTTTTCATTCATTCATTGGTACCATATACATAACCCTGAAGTCAAATTCTCAACAGGAGTTGTGATATGTAATTGATTTAGGGAAGATTGCTGAAGGGATCTTCCTGGAACTTATAGAAGACAGTTTCTCAAACACTATGCTAGCCTGTATTTTAGCAGAGGAAAGAAAATTTCATTCCACATTTCAAAGTCTGAAGGGAGGTCTACCACCTTCACAAGACTTAATAGTAACAGCTGGTGAGAAAATTGACCACTGACTGGAATAGGGGGACAAATCTTATGTCTGGTAATTAGAAGATATGACTCCAGTCCAAACATTGTCAGAAATAGCTGCATGACCTTGGGAAAGTCACTTAAGGTTTTTGTGCCTCAGTTTTGTATTTATTCAAATAAAGGTAATAATACCTATACAAACTCCTCCACTGAAAAATGCATTGAGCCATTTAGAAGAGAACACTTTGAAAAGGTTAAAAGTGTTGGCCAAATGTTGAGGAGAATTACAATTGCTATACACTCTGTAGGTAGGTTACTTTTTTCTTTCCTTAACATAAAGAAGCTTATCTAGTTTCATAGAGACTCACAATTCCTGGTGTGGGGTTGTGGAAAACACATGACTCAAATAATGTTAAAAAACATTGTTTTTTGAATAGTATGTATCTCAGTGGAAAATTAAAGAAGGACAAGGGGAGAATAGAATAGTATTTTATACTACTACTTGCTAGACACTACGCTAAGAGCTTTTACAAATATTACCTTCTTTGATCTTCATAAAATTTCTGCAAACTTGGTACTGTTATTTCATTTTACAAGTAAAGAAACTGAAGCAGAGAGATACTAAGTGATGTGCCTAGGATTACTCAGCTGATAAGTATCTGAGGTGAGATTTGAACTTGGGTCTTTCTGACTCCAAGTCCTAAGTTCTATCCATTGTGCCATCTAACTGACTCAAGAATACAGCATTGACTTTGGAAAACATATTTTTATAAACTTCTCAGAGCTTACTTTTTACATTTGTTTTTGCTTACCTAGAAATAGATTCTCAGGCCCTGAATTTTGACTTACTAGGCCCTTTGACTTGCTAGATATTTGAATAATTGATTGAACCAATAAAAAATGGGTAGGACATTATGAATGAGTTATTCCCTTCTCGTCTAGTCTGTCTTTGTGCATGTGTGTGTGCACAGTCTATATCTCCTAATGTATTTTAATTCAAAATATGACTAATTCCTGCCCTACATTCCCAATTGGTACATAAACGGGTACTTTATCGCCTTCCTCTACCAGATTACCATAAAATATGAGATGAAAGAAAGATTATTTTCCAACCTTCTAAAATAATTGTAGAAATTGCTTTGGCAGCCAATTTAGAATTTGGAAATTTTATGTTGGAGAATTTAGGAGATTATTTATTTTTCAGTACTGTGTTTCAATTTACATTTCATATTTCCATCTGTAGATTTTGTTTTCCAAGAATGCCAGACAGCTACTCCTTTTCAAAATTCAATCCAATTTGTATTTATCATCATAAGCATCAACCTCCTCTCAGACTCTGACTGGTGTGGATGTCCAGCAATTTACAAACAGTCCTGCTGGGCATGATTTGAGCTTCTCTTTTTATTGCTGAGTTATAATTTCTGATCAGAGAAACTATGGAAATATTGGAATACAGGAATATATTATAATGTCCCGGAGTCATAAAGAAAATAACAAGAAAAAGGGGATGAATATGTAAAGGAATTTCCTGAATATGTAATCTTTTTCGAAAATCATGTCTTTTTAAGTTCAAGGTGGCACATCACAAGGTCCTTTATTTTTATTCTACCTATGGACAGTAGATTAATGTTCTGAACTGAAGTATTTCAAAATGAAAAGATACAGAGTTGAATTTTATGGCAACGCAATATATTTAATAGCTGTTTTTGCTGGCTCACAGACAGCAGCTTTCTTGGGAACTCTCTCTCGGTGCCTGAGAGCTGAAGATGGCACTCTTGTGCTACAACTAAGGACTGCATCCAAAGGAAGACAGCAGGGAGAGACATAGGGTTAACTTCCCAAACTTTTTCTTTGAGATTTTAAAGGACATGTTCCACCAAAACATTCTCTTTTTACATTTTAACCCCTTGTTACCAACAACTTAGGCAGATCATAGGTGGACAAAAGTCGTTACTAACAGAAATTTAGGATGTGTGAGAGAACAGTAGCATGATTGCTACTTTTTCTAAAGACCTGTGAAGGTAAATGCAATGACATATTGTGCGTATGGTTTCAAATAGGAAGACCTTAGAAAATTGTTCTGAATAGCTTATAGTCTTATCATACAAATATTAACATCATGGAATTCTGGATATTAGAGTAAGAAAAAAATAGAGATTTATATGAAAGATAATTATAGATAGGGAATCTGGTATCCATATTATGTTTTGTTTATACTGTTATTTGAGTATTATGGTATAGTGGAAAGACTGGATTTTGGAGTCAAAAGATATGGGTTCAAATTTGGTTACCGTCACCACTGCCCCATTTCCCACATTGCTTTTGGATTTCTTTGGACCTCATCCCTCATCATTATGTCTTCCTTCCCCATGAAACTCATTATTGGGAAATCTTAAGATTCTGCAAGTTTGGATTAACCTGTTACTCACAACTTATCAGAAACCCTTGCCTCTCTGACTGGACCCTCTGGCTGGAGGGAGAATTCAGAATCTTTATTGAAGGAGGGGGCTCAGTTCATTTTTCTAATTTTCCACAAGCAACATAGCTTTTGCACTGCTTTGGACTTCTCCATCATGCCCCCAAACTGGGTACTTCTCCATCTCCATGCCTTTAAGCTTCTTTTTGTGTGTTGTCTTCTTCTTTAGAGTGTAAGCTTCTTGAGGAAAGAGCCTGTACCTTTTTAAAACTTACGTTTTTATCCTCATAGCTTAGAATGGTGTCTGGCCCATAGCAGTTGCTTAATAAATGTTTATTGACTGTTTGACTGCCTACATGAAAATGAATACTTACTTCTTTTCTCAGGGATTCAGTTTACTAATCTGTACAATGAGGGGATTGGAGTAGATAATTTCTAAGGTCTCTTCTAATTTGAAATTTTACGATCTAACCTATAAGGAAGGAAATGAATTTCAGTCCAGCTTGCCTTAGAATAAGAGACAGGGCTAAAATTGAGATGCTAATTCATTTTAATCTGAGAATAGTTAACCTCTTTCACATAAACAAGTTTTCTTACTTTCTCCAAGATTTACAACGATCTCTTAACTGCAGTGATCTCTTTTTCCCTCTTCTTTACTCTGTATTCCCCCACAATGAAGTCAAATTAATGCTTTGAGGGTAAAAAGTGTATAATTTTTCTCTTTGTCCCAATAGTCCCTGAAAGACAATATGGCACAGTGGTTAGAGACCTGACCTTAGAGTCTGAAACACGTGGGTTCAAATCCTATGTCTAACACATACTGTCTGCATGAACCTTGCTGAAAAAGTCACTTAATCTTTCAGTTCCTCAGACAATTGTCATCTCTAAGATTATAAGTTGTGGAGAAGAAGCTGAGCTTTGTTTGCAGAGGATATTTCTTCATTGGGAATTCCTTATGTCACTGAAATCCCAAATCTAGACATGTTCCCATTGCTTAGCACAGTGCCATATGTATAGGAGGTGCTTAATACATATCTGTCGAATCAAATTTCTAAATCCAGTTGCTTTTCCTAGCACTATTGACCAAGTGTTCTCTTGGAGTACTCCTTTGATGTAGATGACACTGCTCTTTTCTTGTTTGACTACATTCCTTACCAATCCTTCTCAGTCTCCTTTGCTGGTTCATTTATTTTCTACTACTTAGGTATATTAGGCTCTGTTGTCTTTTCTCTGTGTACTCTCCTTATCTTATCTGATCACCTTTACATAGATGTGTGTGTGCATGTGTGTGCAGCCCTAATATTTCACTGATTTTAAGTTCTACTTCATCTATCACCTCCTAGAAACTGACATCTCAGTTTCAACATAGGCAAAATAAAACTGACCACCTTTTCTCATAAGATGACTCGTCTCTAAATTCTCTTATTTCTCCTGAGAAGTATTGTATTCTTCCATTCATCAAGGCTTACAACCTTAAAGTCATCTATGATTCTTCTTTCTCTATATTCCATATCCACTCAGTTGCCAAATCTGGTCATTTTATAGGTTTTATCTCCACAACATCTCTTATTTCCATCCTCTTCTTGATATCATTTTGCATGGCTGCTACTCTGTTTAAGGTTCCCATTACATCTTGTTTAGTCTATTGAAGAAGTCTCTTAATTAGTTTCATTTCATTTTTCCAAAAGATGACATGATGATATTCCTGAGGCACAGTTCTGATTCTGTCACAAAAACAAAACACAAATAAAGACAATCAGTTGCTCCCTATTGCCTGTAAAAAAGGCAGTGTTGGGTAATTGAAAAACTACTAGATTTGGAATAATTGAATATGGATTAACATCCAGATTATTTCTTCATCTCTGTAATGATGAGGTTGGACTAGATAACCTCTTAGGTCCCTTAAAACTCTAAATCTATGATATTTAGCTTGATATTTAAAGCTCTCCATAACATGCTAGCAAACTGATTTTCTAGTCTTATTTTGCATGACTCTCATTCTCCATTCAGCCAAGATTGCCCTAATATTTCCCAAATGTGGCATTCCATTTCCTGCCTCTGTGCATTTCCAGGAATTATACTATACTCCTTCACTTCAGAATCCTTATCTTCATTCAAGGCTTAGTTCATGTTCCATCCTAAACTGAAGTGTTGATTCCCTCAGTTACTGTTTTCTCTGGGCAGCCAGATGGTACAGTGGATGGAGTACTAGGCCTGGAGTCAGAAGGACTCATCTTCCTGAGTTCAAATATGGCCTCAGACACTTACTATCTATATTACCCTTGATAAATCACTTAACCCTGTTTGCCTCAATTCCTCATCTAGAAAGTGAATTGGGGAAGGGAATGGCAAGCCACTCCAGAATCTTTGCCAAGAAAATCACAATGGGGTCAAAAAGAGTCAGACACGACTGAAACAAGTGAATAACTGCTTCCTCCTTTTTATACTAAGTTTTCCATGAATTGCAAAGAAGTTGCTATTTTGTCTTGGTGAAGAGAATTTCCTTATTGGGCATTCCTTATGCCAGTGAAATTATATGTCCAGTCCCTCTCCTTTTTTACTTATCTGTGCAAATGTTGTATTATCCCTTGCCCACTTCCCCCAGTAGAATATAATATTCTTGAAGAAAGGGGCTGCGTAATTTCTCTCTTTGTCTACCCAATGCCTTTTATATCATAAGTACTCAACATATTTCTATAGAACGAATGAAAAGGAAAATGGAATTAATATGGTTAATTAAGGAATTACCAGGATTCTATAAGTATGAACCTTAGAATATTTTAGAATAGTTACTCCCATCTCTATTGAGACATAGACAGTCCAATAGAGCAAATTGTACTATTCAATAAACTTAATAGATGGTTTACATTTCTATAGTTAGCATTATAGAGTTGTAACTAGGCAATTTTAGTGGTTGGAGTGACCACTGCCCAGGGTCAACAGCACTAGTTGGGGCAAACAGCACAAAAATTGATCTCAAATCAACTTTGTAATTCTTTGTGTGAATATCATACAAAAAATTAGTTACTGTATTGGAATAAGGGATAGAATCTCTGAGTTGGAAGGAGCCTAAGAGACCAAAATTCTTCACCCTGGCCAGGATTTCTCCATACAGCCTGTGGGAAAGAATGAAGCACTAAGATTAGAACCAAAAAATCATAGATGCAGATCTTGAAGGGATAACAGAGATAATTGAATCCATTACTCTCATTTCACAGGAACCTGAGGTCCAGATAAGTTAAGTGATTTTCTTGAGATCACATAACCAGTAAGTATCTGATTCAGGGTTTGAATTAAGGCCTTGATTCAGTATAGTTTCTTATCTAATATGCCATACTGAGTCTGGGGTAAATATTGTTGCTAGCCTCAGAGATAAGGCAGGGGTACAGACTGCTCCACCTAGAAAAGAAAGAAAGGAAGAGAAGTAGTGAACTAATAATTCTTTTATGGAATGGAGTGAGAAAGGCCAGAAGGTCTATAGTCCATTATCCAAGCAGTTGTCCATAACCCAAAACACAAATTCCCCACTTCTTGGTTACTATCCAAGTTCCTGTTCCCTTTATCTCCTTCTACTCTGTGGAAGGTTGAAATTTTTATGTCTTCTAAATTTTGTATATTCTCTCTCTCTCTCTCTCTCTCTCTCTCTCTCTCTCTCTCTCTCTCTCCTCGTCCTGGGCAAAGCCTCATTTTTCTGATGTCTTTAGTTCTTCACAGTTAAAGTGATTTTTCCTTTAAAGAACCATTTTATCTTCATAACAGGTCTGTAAAATATCAGTATTATCAGTATCATGATCTCATTTTGTAGATGATAAAACTGAGGCTCAAAGGTATGAAGTGATTTCTTCAATGACACATAACTATTAAATGGTAGAAAGTAAAGATTCAAACTTTTATCTTTGCCTTCAAATTGGCACTCTTTCTGCTACCCTATACTGCTTTTCAGTGAAATGCATTGATGATGAAATTCCCTGATTGGGGATTGTTGCAGCAATTTGTTTAGAAAAAAATGAAGCTCTGATAAAGATGCTAAAGCAAATGAGAAAACTGAGGAACATCAAAATAAATTCAGTTCTACTCTTTATATTGTAAGAAATGATGAACGGGATGATTCTGGAGAACTTGGGAAGACTTATTTGAACTGATGCAAAATGAAGAGGGCAGAACCAGGAAAAAAATTTATACATCAACTACAATATTGTTGAGACAAAAAACTTTGAAAATCTTAGGATTTCTGATCAGCAATTTGAAAGGACTCAAAATATAACATATTATTACAGATAGAGATGTGATGAACTCAGAGCAGATTGAGATTTATGTTTTTTAAAATTTTTATTGATTCGTCTATCTATTTTTGTACATGGACAATGTAGAGATTTGTTTTCCTTGACTATATATGTTTGTAATGGATTTGGCTTTTTGTGCTTTGTTAATGGTGGTGGGGAATGTGGGAGGGAGAGAATTTTGACTTTAAAACTGAACTTTAAAAAAGCAATAAATAAAAATAAAGAGCTCACATTTCATATATTTCCAGGTCTACTTCCATAATTTGGATTGTTAAATCTATACTTGTTTTTCCTCATCAGTTTGGGGAACTTTCATGTTTGGCTGATAACATATAAAACATTACTTCTAGATCATGGGTTCACAGATTTTTAATTTGAAGAGATCTTAGAAATCACTTAAACTGATCTCCTCATTTTGCATATGAGAAAACTTTGGTTTTGAAACCATGTTTTCTGGATTTCAAATTGCCAATAAAATATTATTGTAATTAATTTAGTCAATAAAGTTCATGCAGATCAATATGACGTTTAAAAATAGCAATAGTAATACTGAAGACTGAAATAATAGTTATAGACTTTTTTAGGCTGTATCCTAGGTTCTCAATTGGAATGGTTTTTCTTTCAAATAGTTTCTTTGTCTTTTTGGAAATATTTTACAGTGTCACAGGGTCTTTTGGCATCACTTGAGCATAAAGAACAGTCCAATCTCAACACTGATTTCAGAGAAATGCTAATTTTGTGTTAGTGTAAGAAACCTAATCTAACTTTAAAACACTATGGGCATGTTAGAAGTAGTAGTTTCCAAACACCAAGGCAAGTAGCAAGGATAGAGAATGGCTGAAAAGAAGTCTTTAAGAGTTGAACTACAAATTATTTTCTCATTCAAATAAAATAGAAAAAAGGATTGACCAACAACACAGGCTGATTTTTTCATTAACAAATGCTTTACATTATTACTACCATTGCATTTTTTTTTCACAAGACGCTAAATATCCCAGGTGTGAACCTTAGAAAAATAAAGGATAGAACCTATATGGGTTTAAACAGGGTACTTCAGGTAGTGTGGTAGAAAGAGAACAGATTTCAGATTCTGAGGACTTGGGTTCAACTTCTACTTCTGATGTTTACTATATGACCTTGGATAAATCACTTAAATTCCATAGGCTATAGTATCCTCGTCCCTTAAAAAAGGGGATTGAAGTAGATGACCTATGCAAATCTAGATATCTGGTTTCCTTATCTGTAGAATGAGGGATTTGGGCTAGATGATTTCTTAGGCCCCTTACAGCTCAAAGATCCCAGAATTGATCATGTGTAAGATTGATATTTAGGAACATTTATTAAAATTCTAGAGGCCTAAATTTTGTGTTGTATTTGAATGAAAATGGAATCATCATGGCAGATTATAGTAATCTAATAAGTCAAAATGTTATTTCTAAATTATATTAAATTATTTTAAAAAATGTATTGTATATGAACTGATTTCACAAACAAATCAAAGTAGACACTTCCACTTCATCCCTTTCTCTTCTTGTTAAGGTGTGTGCAACTTCAGTAAGTTTTTCATTTCAGAGGAAACCACATCTGTATGAACTTTAATTGTAAACTACTCTGATCCCATTGAAATGAAAGGAGGCAAATAAATAGTTTAGGTGGACATTAATTTTTTGACTAAAGATTGAAAAGATTCTTTTTTTCCCTTAGTTCTACAGAAGAGATCAGAAGTTACCAATTAAATGCTGGCCATCAGATTTCCCTTAATTGACTTCCTTGACTAGTGGAACACATTGTTATTCATTACACTTTCTTGTCATCTACTTGACTTCCTCATTGATTAGATTTAGATAGATGTGTTATGGGGATATAGGGTAATTGGTCAAGAAATATAAAAAAAAAAGTATTTCATCAGCAGATCTGTTAGAGAACAGATTTTCCAGACTGATAAAACACTCCCGAAAGTCAAGAAGAATCAAATTGACTAGATGATTGTATACATGACCATATTTTCTTAGAAATTATCCTAATATTGGGTGGGGGCCATGAGACCTTGCTAATGAAGCTCTCAACCATAAGGGCTTATAATAGATTCCAAAGCTCTATTAGGTCTGTAGAACATTGTGATTTTGTTCTTTCTGGTGTGGGCGGTCATGAGCAATCTACTTTTGAATCATAGTAATAACAATGAGAAATTTTAGAAGAAGGTGAAAGGAAGAGTAGCTGCTATTTTGGGTCCATATAAAAATACTACAGTGCTGTCATCAAAAAAGGTGCCAGGTGACAAACACCTGCTACTATTTATTTCTGTGGCTCAGATCCAAGGAAAAACTTGATACCTGGAAATAGAGCTTGTCTAGTAATGCATTGTGAAGAAAGCTATTGAAGACAAGGTGGGTGAAACATAGACTGTCAGTCAGTCATATATTAAATACTTACTTTGTGCCAGGCTTTGTGCTAAGAATGGTTTGCAAAATTTCTTCTTGTTCTTGTTCTTGTTCTTGTTCTTCTTGTTCTTGTTCTTGTTCTTGTTCTTCTTCTTCTTCTTTTTCTCCTCTTCCTCTTCCTCCTCCTCCTCCTCCTCCTTTGTCTGTCTCTCCTTAAGAACCCATTTCATATATGACATTCTGTTCTTCTGGAATGATATTCTTTAAGTGTGAACAATTTATTTTGGCAATCCTGATGGTGAAGTTTCCATGTTCTCATTGTTACTTTTTATGTGTTACTTAACTGAAATCTATTCTAGAAGATTTCTGACTAAGCTCTTTCATATAATCAAGGGGCCTCCTGGGTCTTCCTTTCATTTTTGGGAATGCTTTTTAAGGATGTAAAAGGTCAGAAAGGACTAAGACATTTGTAGAAAAATTCCACAGAAATTTTTGCATAGTTTCTTTCTTGGTGAGTTGATATTGAGCCCATGTATAGCTAGAAACACATATACATATAGATAGAACTTCTGCTTTCCTCTACTTCTCTCTTTTTTTCTTAATATAGCCATGTAACTATATCTCTCTACCTATATAGTTAATCAAAAAAAGTTTACTAGGAGATTGATGTGAGTCAACATTTTCATAATTATGTGATTAAAAATGGTTACCCTGACTACATATACATTTTCATCCAACCTTTCCAAATTTTGGGAAGATGCATAATATTTGCATTAGAGTACTGTATTCGAGAAGAGTAGTCATGAATACTTGAAAGCGTAAGATCAGTCCTTGCAACCTTAAGTTAAATAGCTTTAAATCTGATTAAACAATTTCTGGCCATCACTGAACACTTGTATTATTAAGAGAGTAATTATTTACTTTTTTAGTAGAAAAGGTAAATAATATATCAGTCAATACTTTTATAAAAATAGAGGAATGTTTTGGAAATTATCAATATTACTTTGTTAATTTTTCTACTGAGGTTTGAACTCTGACATTGGAATATTTGAAGTGTTTTCCCTCTTATATTTCTTTTTTTTATAAAGATGACATGGGAAGGAACCAGGTAGATCATTCCTACCACTTGAAGTTTTTTCTTTTCTGTAGGATTAGGAAATTAAAAGCAAAGCTCCTAGATTTTGATAGAATTTTTTTGATGTGTCTTTAAGAAGGGGATTTCAAGATAGCCAAAAACAACGTATTTATTTATTTATATATATATATTTTATATTTATATTTATTTATATTATATTTATAAATAGTCTTCTGATCAATAAAAGGTAGAGCACTGAAAGTCCTTCCGCCAACTTACACACTGGTCCATGTGACTATATCAACTTAAAACCTTACCTCACAAGCCCCTCAATGATATGTTTATCTTTGTCAGTCAGTCTAGAGGATATAATTCATTCAAATAAGAAGTATTTAATGAAATGATATAGGAGGAAAAACAGCAATGAATATATCACCCATAAACCTTATCATTCTTTCATAAATACACATGCCACCATTGGGAAGAGTAGACATACATACAGAGAGAAAACAGATAGAAAGGCATAAATAGGAAGGATATGCTTGGTCAGGGATCACATACACACACACACACACACACACACACACACACACACAGAAAGACAGAGAGAGAGAGAGAGAGAGAGAGAGAGAGAGAGAGAGAGAGAGTGCACATGCCTTCATTGCTTCAAGTCCATCTATGTCTCTTGGCAGGTCTGTTCCCTACCAAGCAGTAGTGTCATAGGCTCACGTAGTCCATAGTCTCTGGCAGGCACATAGACTTTTCCAAAGATTTGGGTATGGCATATAGCCTATGTTGGGTATTTATCCTTACTGTTATTTAATGGTCACTGCTGTTCATTAAAAGGTCCAGTTCCACTCACTGAAAATGAGAATGTGAAGCTTCTCTCTCTTTTCTGCTTTTGCCTTCAGCTGTACTCCTTGGCTGGGATCCTGAGGAATGCCATCAAGTCTCAGCATAAAGTCTCTGCTATAGTTCTTTTAGGAAAGCACAACATTAACATAACTAGTCACTGGACTAGAAAACCAAAAGCAAACTATGCTGGCTGTTTTCCCATGATACAACTTCTCTTTACTTGAATCTTGTCTTGCTAGAATGGGTCTTTTTTTCCTAGAAGGCACGAGCACCAGGGTCTTTGGAATATTGAACCATTTTATCTAACTAGTGCCCTCAAACACAAAGCTGCCTCTTGGAATCCAACATCCTTTTCAACCAGGACCTGTCATTGTTATAGGCATGACTCTAGCTTAGAAACAGCAATTCTATGTGTTCTAGCACATAATTTCCAACACGTATCTATTTTAGAGGCTCCCCTCACAACAAACTGCAAAAGTTTTTCTAGATTACCTAATTTCTTAATCCCAAGACTTTTATTTTTCTCATGCACAGAGAAATGAGAGAATAAAAGGAATGGGAACAAAAACTAAGCCCATGAGGGAAGGAAATTGCTGTCCTTCCCCTTACCAATGAATTTCTAATCTTTTATGTATACATGTGCCTGGTAAGCTTTTCTTTTTCTTTTTTCAATTTATTTATTTAATTTTAGTTTTCAACATTCATTTCGACAAGATTTTGAGTTACAAATTTTCTCCTCATTTTTCCCCTATCCCCACCCTAAGATAGCAAGCCTACTCCATACCACTTCCCTCATTCTGTTTTCTCTTATATCCTCCTCCATTCCTCTCCCTTAACTTTCTAGTAGGGCAAGATGGATTTCTATACCCCAGAGCCTAGATATCTTATTTCCCAGTTGCATGTAAAAAACAATTTTTTAAATTGACATTTGTTTTTAAAACTTCGATTTCCAGATTCTTTCCCTTCTTCCCTTCTCACCTTCACCCACTGGGAAGACAAGCAATTCAATAAAGGTTGTAAATGTGTAGTTACCCAAATCATTTCCATAGTAGTTATATTATGAAAGACTAACTGTATATCCTATTCTGCCCTACCACTTATTCTGTTTTCTACTTTGACCTGGTCCCTTTTCAAAAGTGTTTGCTTCTAACTACCCTCTCTCTCAATCTGCCCTCCCTTCTCTTATCCCCCCTCTAATCCCTAACCCCGTCCCCTCACCTTTCCTGTAGGGTAAGATACCCAGTTGAGTGTGTATGTTATTCCCTCCTTAAGTGAAAATCAATGAGAGCTTTCACCTTGCTGCTCTTCCCCTCCATTTTTACAGTTTTCTCTTGCCTCTTTTATATGAGATAATTTACCCCATTCTATCTCTCCTCCCAATATATTCCTCTCTTATCTATTAATTTTATTTTTTAGATATCATCCCTTCATATTCAAATGATCCTGTGTTCTCTGTTTATGTATACATGTACATACATATACACACACTCATATATGTATTTATACACGCATATACCCTCCTATACATACATGTATATGTATATATATACAAATATATACATATATATTCCCTTCAACTATCCGCATACTGAGAAAAGTCTCATAAGTTACAATGATTGTTTTTTTTCTTTTTATTTTAATAAATAAGTTTATTTATTTATTTTCTTCTTTACATCATTCATTTCCATGAGATTTTGAGTTACAAATTTTCTCCGCATCTTTTCCCTACCCAGCACCTCAAAACAGCCATTCTACTGTATAACCCCTTCCCTAATCTGCTCTCTCCTATGTCCTCCACCTCGCCCCTCTGACTTTCTGGTGCAGGATGGATCTCTCTACCACAGTGCCTGTGTATGTTAATTCCCAGTTGGATGGAGTTAATAATAATAATAATAATATATATATATATATACATATATATTATTTTTAACATTTGATTATAGAACTTTAAAATTCTAGATTCTTTCCCTTCCTCCCTTGTCACCCACCCCCACTGGAAGCACAAGCAATTAAATACAGGCTGTACATGTGTAATTATGCAGAACATCTCCACAGTGGGCATATCGTAAGAGACTGATTATGTGTTCCTCCTTCCTATCCCGCCCAACCCTTGTTCTATTCTCTACCCTGTCCCTGTCCCTTTACAGAAGTGTGCACTTCCAGCAACCCTCTCCCCCAACCTGCCCTCCCCTCTGTCATCCCACCTCTCATCCCCATCCCCTCTACTGTCCTGCGTGGCAAGATACCCACTTTGGAGTTTATGTTATTCCTTCCCTAAGTGAAATTCAATGAGAGTAAGGTTGACCCTTTCCCTTTTGCCTTCCTGTTCTTCCCCTCCATTGTAACAATTGCCCCTTGCCTCTTCTACATGAGATGATTAATCCCATTCTGTCTCTCCCTGTCCCCTCTCATTCTAATCCCCTCCTACCTCAGAATTTCACCTTTTAGAGGATTGTCTGTTCCTATTCAATTGATCTTGTGCCCTCTACGTAGTCATATACACACATACTCAGATATATGTTCATATGCATATATAAACCCTCCTATATAGACATATGTATATGTATATGTATATGTATATGTATATGTATATATACATTTGTATTCCCTTCACCTATCCTCATACTGAGAAAAGTTTCATAAGTTATAATTTTCGCTTTTCCATGTTGGCATGTAAATAGTTGAAGTTTGATAAGTTACTTATGATTTCTTTTCCATGTTTACCTTCTCATACTTCTTATATTTGAGTGTCAAATTTTCTTTTCAGTTCTGGTTTTTTTAAAGCAAGAATGTTTGAAAGTCCTCCACCTCACTGAATGACCATATTTTGCCCTAGAACACTATACTCAATTTTGCTAGGTAGGTGATTCTTGGTTCTAATCCTAGCTCCCTTGACCTCCAGAATATCATATTCCAGGCCCTTTGATCCCCTAATGTAGAAGGTGCTAGATCCTGGGTTATCCTACTTGTGTTTCCATAGCATTCAAATTGTTTCTTTTTGGCACCTTGTAATATTTTCTCCTTGATTTGGGGACTCCAGAACCTGTCTATAACATTCCTAAGAGTTTTCTTTTGAGGATCTTTTTCAAGAGGTGATTGATGAATTCTTTCAAGTTTTATTTTGCCCTCTGGTTCTAGAATATCAGGGCAATTTTCCTTGAGAATTTCTTGAAGGATGATTTCTAGGTTCTTTTTCTGGCCATGGCTTTCAGGTAGTCCAATAATTTTTAAATTGTCTCTCCTGGATCTATTTTCCAGGTCAGTAGTTTTTTCAAGGAGATATTTCACATTGCCTTCTATTTTTTCATTTGTTTGGATCTGTTTAATAGTATCTTGATTTCTGATAAAGTCATTTACTTCCATTTACTCCATTCTAATTCTGAGGGAATTATTCTCTTCAGAAAGCTTTTGATACCCTTTTTCCATCTGGCAAATTCAACTTTTTAAGGCATTCTACTTCTCATTGTCTTTTTGGGCCTCTTTTGCCATTTGAGTTAATCTATTTTTTAGGGTGTTATTTTTTTCAGTCAGGTTGTTGACTCTCTTTTCATGATTTTCTTGCATCATTCTCAATTCTCTTCCCAATTTTTCCTCCACTTCTCTTATTTGGTTTTCAGTATCCTTCTTAAGCTGATCTATTGCTTTTAGGAAGTCTACATGTTGCTTGGAAGCTTTTGGTGTGGTAGTTCTGACTGTGTTGTTTTCCTCCCATTCCATGCTTCTTGTACCCAAAGAAGGAATCTAGAGTTTGGTTCCTGTTCTTACTTTTCTTCCTTTGCCTGCTCATGTTGGCCAGTCAGTTACTTGACTTTTTAGCTCTGTGGAAGTCTGCTTCCAGAGGTGAAAGCTCTGTCCCAAATTGCTGGGGCTTTTGCAGCTGCCAGAGATATTGGGAGACTGCCATTTTTTTGCAGCCCCCACCAGCTTTGGCTCACTGAAAACGCACCCCAGGAACACCACCTAAGACCATGATCTGGATCCAGGCTGCTCAATGCAAGAGCACTTGGCCTCTGAACAATTGCTTGGCCCCCCTGCAGTCTGGGGGCCAGGAGCTCTGAAGCAGCCATGTGGAGGTGACTGCAGGGCCGCCACTTCCAGCGCTTCCTTGCCCTGGAGGCAATTTGGCCAGACTGCTTTTCTCCCCCAAATTTGGCTCAGTTCCACTGACCTTTCAGTTTGTCCTTGTTTCTTATGGCTGGATAATTCTGGAAACTGCCACAGCTGCTGCTGATCCACTCTCCTGAAGGCTCTGCATTTTCAGGCTGGGCTGGTTTCAGCTCCCAGTGTGCTGTGCTGTGCCCTTCTTGCTGAGCTGCCTTCAGCAGGAGAGTGTTTTTCTGTATTTTTGTGAGATTTGGAGCCCTAAAATTTGTTTAGAGTCATATTTTATGGGTATTTGAGGTGGGTATGTGGGAGCTACAGAACCTTGTTGTTTCTACACCACCATCTTCAATGATTATTTTTCTATGTAGGAATATAAGTAGTTCAACTTTAATAAGTTCCTTATGATTTCTTTTTCCTATATACCATCTCATGCTTGTCTTGCTTCTTGTATTTGAAAGTCAAATTTTCTGTTTAGCTCTGTTTTTTTTCATCAAGAATTCTTGAAATTCCTTTATTTCATGTCATCCCTCAAAGCATTATATTCAGTTTTGCTGGGTAGGTGATTCTTGGTTTTAATCCTACCTTCTTTGACCTCTGGAATATCATTTTCTAAGGCCTTCAATCCCTTAATGTAGGAGCTGCTAGGTCTTGTGTTACCTGGATTGTGTTTCCATAATACTCAAATTGTTTCTTCCTGATTGCTTGTAATATTTTCTCCTTGGCCTGGGAATTCTGGAATTTGGCTATGATATTCCTAGGAGTTTTCTTTTGGGGATCTTTTTCAAGAAGTGATTGGTGAATTCTTTCAAGTTCTATTTTGCATTCTGCTTCTAGAATATCAGGGCAGTTTTCCTTGCGAATTACTTGAAGGACGATTTCTAGGCTCTTTTTTTGATCATGGCTTTCAGGTAGTCCAATAATTTTTAAATGATCTCTCCTGGATCTATTTTATATGTCAATGGTTTTTCCAGTGAAATATTTTACATTGCCTTCTATTTTTTAATTTGTTTGTATCTGTTTTTATAATACCTTGATTTCTTATAAAGTCATTAGCTTTCATTTGCTCCAATCTAATTCTGAAGGAATTATTCTCTTCAGTGAGTTTTTGAAATTCTTTTTCCATCTGTCAAATTCAGCTTTTTAAGGCATTCTTCTCCTCATTGGCTTTTTGGGCCTCTTTTGCCATTTGAGTTAGTCAATTTTTTAAGGTGTTATTTTCTTCAGTCAGGCTGTTAACTGGCTTTTGATGACTTCCTCCCATCATCCTTGTTTCTCTTCCCAATTTTTCCTTCTCTTCTCTTACTTAATTTTCAAAATCCTTCTTGAGCTTCTCCATGGCCTGCAATCAGTTAATAATTTTCTTGGAAGCTTTTGATGCAGGAGTTTGGACTTTGTTGTCTTCTTCTGGTTCCATGTTTTCATCCTTTTCATCCCCCCAAAAAAAGATTCTATAGTCTGACTTCACTTCCTCTGTTTGCTGATCCTACCAGCCAATTACTTGACTTTTGAGCTCTTTGCCACAGTAGAACTCTGCTTCCAGAGTGGAGAGAGCTTTGTCCCAAATTGCTGGAGTTTGCACAGTTGTCAGAGCTATGAGGAAGGTACCCCCTCTGCAGCCACCACAGACTCTGGCACACTGATTAATCCTTACCCCAGGACCACCACCCAAGAGTGTGACCCAGATCCAAACAAATCAAAGCAAGAGTGATTACCCTTTGTATAGTCACTTAGTCCCCCTACTATCTGTAGGCCAGTTGCTCTGTAGGCAGCCACATGACAGTAGCTGCAGAAACCATGCAGCTGTACTTCTTGTCCCGTGGGGCAGTGGATGGACCCTGCTCTTCTCTCACTCTGGATTAACAAGGTTCCCCCCTGACCTTTTACTTTCTCTTTGTAGCTTATGTGTTGAAAAATATGGAAACCACCATAGCTGTGGGTGATCCACTATCCTGAAGTCTGCTTTCGTTGGTCTGTACCACTGGCAGGGGTCACCCCAGATCTGGACTCATATGGCTCACCCAGGACTGTGCTTGGCTCCCAGCCAGTGGGACAGAACATTCCTGTTGTCCTGCCAGGCTGTCTTCAGCAGGACATTTGTTTCTCTCTGTCACTTTGTGGGTTCTGTAGCTCTAAAATTTGTTTAGAGTCATTTTTTTCCTGGTATTGAAGACGTTGGTGTGGGTGCTCAAGGAAGTTCCTGCTTTTACTCCACCATCTTGTCTCTGCCCCTGTGGTAAACTTTTCTAAGTTTTAATACTGGTCTACAAAGATAAATTGTTTGCTTATTAGAAACAATTAGGTAGCACAGTGGAATGCAAGCTATACCTAGAGACAAGAAGAAAAATTCCCATATAGCCTCAGATGCCAGCTCTGTGACCCTGGACAAGTCACTCAACCTCTGTCTGCCTCAGTTTAGTCAACTGTGAAATGGAAATCTTAAGCACACTTACCTCACAGGGTCATTACGAGAATCAACTGAGATAATATTAGCAAACTGCTTAGCACAGTGCCTGAAATATAGTGGACACTTAAAATGCCTATTGCCCACTCCCCTCCCTCTCTTCTCCTTTTCTACCAAACCTTTCCCTAATTACTATGGTCTTATTCAAAATGTACTATCTTATAGCTACGCACCATGCAAGGAGAGTATAAACAGATCTTGCTGCTCAAACACAACATACGTATTCTGTCTTTGTACTAGCTGTCCCTAGTTTTTGGAATGCTGTCTTTCTTCACCTCTGACCCTTAGAAGTCCTAGTTTTTTTTATTAAGGCTCCCCTCAAACAATAGCTTATGTCTGAAGTCTTCCCTATTCCCCTAGCTTCTTATGCCTTTCTCCCTAAAATTATTTGATGTTTCTTTTGTACTAGAATTCTCAGTCTAGGTCTCATTTTCTTTTACATAAAATTAGGTGAGTAGACTTTAAGGTTGATGATGACTAAGCTCTCTCATGGCTCTTAAAATTCCATTATTTTCATCCTGGAAAATGGTGACCTTGAAGGCAAGTGGTGAAAGTAGCTATATGCTTGGTATTAGATGTCTGTGGTTTGTGATAACTTAAGAGTTAATTGATTTTTTTTTAAAACAAATTTGGTATGTTACAAAGGTTTGACTTGTGGGTCAGTTCACTGTTTTTAAACAAAATGGTATCCAATATGAACTCCTAAATGCTTCACAGCCCATGGAACTTCTAGGTACTTAGACTTTAGCAGGAAAAATTGGGTTCAAAATGAAAAAAAAATTAAAATGAAGTTATAAGTTTGTGTAATGGAAGTTGGAAGACACTTATTGATTATAATTAAACTTTGTGTCACCTTAAATCTTAAGAGGAGAAATCCTAAAAACTTCCCCCTTTTCAGATAATATGCATCATGAACTTGGACCAGAAGAATTATGGGGAAATATTGATTCACATATGCCTGACTAGTTCTCCTGTTCCACCACAGTTTTAATCAATATCCTAAATCATCAGTTTGCCAACAAATTTTATTATGCTTTTGAATATGAAAAGCCATTTACATCTTCACTGCAGTAACTCAACAATAACCAGTTTACAATGTAACTAGGAGAGTCAAGGAATCAACAGTTCAAACTTTAATTTTTAGCACAAAAGGAAAATGTCTATGTTTCTTAACCTAAAAACTTTCTTCTTTCTACTTCTCAAAAAGTTTGTTGGCACCCAGAACTTTGTTGCTTGAAAATTATCTGGCTTTTTAATGTAGTTACTTGAAAAGTCAGCATAAAAGAAAAGGAGTGTGTGGGAGACAACCAGAACATTCTGGTGGTGTTTTGGAACAACAAACCCCCCCCCCCCCCAACAACCTGTGTATTCTCTTATTTTGACTGAAAAGATGTAGCAATAACAGGTTTTTTTTTCCTTTTCCATTTCTATCATTTAATGTAGTGTTTTAGCAGTGAAGTCCAATGAATGAATAAACTATGTATTAAAAATAATGCATGCTTTGGACAAACTAATTTCCATAAAGGCCAGATCACTTGAGTTAGAAGGAAGAAACACTAAACAAGCACAGAAAAAGAATCATACCACAGGGATCAAGTGTAGGTGTTGTTGAGAATAAAATAGTCCTTGCCTTCTTATATCTCTGGAAATTAAAAAAAAATCAGTGATTTAAATAGTTAAACTTGAATTGTGGCAACTCTAATTCAGATCTCCTGCTTCTCAACCCCATGCTATATCCATTAGTGAAGACTCCTTTCTTAGCTAAGTGTAGTCACTTGTATCAGATCAACGTCTCTGTAGAGAATATGTTAGAGATTACATTGGCTAAGTCAAGGTAATTTCTGATGGGAATAAGCATCTCTACTTTCAGTTATGTCTCAGCACTTAAAAGTAATGGGGACAGTGGAACTACTTAGAGCCTTGTCTTTTTGTTGCTTAGTCAGATATTACAGAAATAGAACTTAGTGTGACAGATGGTGCTATAATTTCTGGATTTCTTCTGGTTTTTGCTTTAGTTATATCATCATCATCATCATCATCACTTGAAAATTATTACTAAGAACTAAAGTCTTTGTGACTTGAATTCTAACTTGTAGGAAATGAAATTTTAATATTAAATGTTGAGGCATAATTAGGTCTAGTACTGCTGATATCTATGGGCGCACATTCTCAAATTCAGCAGAAAAAAGTCCACTCAGGTGAGTTAGATAAATATTTATATTTTACCTGTCCAAAAGGCTAAAATGTTGGTGTATAGACTTTCTATTTTTTTTTTGTTGTTTGTTTTAACATCTTTGACTTCATCAGGGTAGGGCAGTCACAGTACAGAAACTGCCATCACAGATGCATATCACCAACTCATCTGTAATTTATAGTTTTAGAGAGTTGCCTGGGAAAAAGAAGTGGATAAATCACTTGTCTGTAGGCTGACGGGAACACTTTGTTCAAATAGGCCATGAAGTTGGTGGAAGCATGTGCTATGGAATGCTTTGAGCTTGGTAAGACATCAAAGATGCCAAGGTCATCTATGACATCCTGGGTCATTGCCAGTTGTCTTGATTTTTTTCTTACCACTGAATTCCAAGGACCCTGGAAGAGAGTGTGAGGTGGATGACTGTGCAACTCTGCCTCACTTAAATCCAATTTTTGCATGAGACAAAAGACATCACACATGCCATTTTATCATTTGATTAATTAATTATTTTACTATTCAACAATTTTACTACTTTATTATTTTACAATTCAACTATTTTATTTGTTTATTTTGCAATTTTCTTATTCTACTATTTTACCTACTTCAAAGTACTTTAGCGACCGGCTAGGGACAAAGCATCAGGTGCAGATACACTGGGAGCTATTGTTACAATGCTGCACATAAGGGGGGGCAGAGCCAAGATGGCGGCGTAGGAGCAGCAACATATCACAGCTCTCACATAGCCACCTCAAAATGCCCATAAAATATGACTCTAAACAAATTCCAGAACTCCAAAATACACACAAATATACTTTCCGCTGAAGTCAGCTCAGCTACGAGGAACCATCTCAGCTCTGTGAGCCGAAACCAGCCCAGCCTGAAACCACGGCTTTGCCCCAGAGGTGGCTGGATAAAAGGAGCTGAGCACTGGCTGGAGCTTTAGGAGAGCAGATCTGCAGCAGCTGTGGCAGTTCCCAGAATTAGGTTAGTGGAGCTCGGTGAAATCGGGGGAGAAAAGCGGCTCCAGCCAAACCGCCCCCAGGGCAAGGAGGCCACAGAAGTGGAGGTCTTGCACCTGCCTCCACACTGCCACTTCAGAGCTCCTGGCCTGCAGACTTCAGGGAGACCAAGCAATTGTTCAGAGGCCAAGTGCTCTTGCGTTGAACAGCCTAGATCCGGATTGCAGTCTTTGGCGGGGGTCCTGGGTTTTTTTTTTTCAGTGAGCTAGAGTTGGGGATGGACCCAGCAGCCTCCTAAAAGCTCTAGCAGCTGGGAAAACCCCAGCAATTTGGGACAGAGCTTTCCCCTCTGGAAGCAGAGTTCCACAGAGCTAAAAAAAAAAATTTTTTTTTTCACTGACCAGCCAGCCATGAATAAGCCTAGGAAGCAAAGTTAGAACAGTAACCAAACTCTACATTCCTTCTTTGGGGAAAAGAAGGATCAAAGCAGGGAATGGGAGGAAGATAACGCAGTCAGAACTCCCACACCAAAAGCTTCCAAGAAACATGAAGATTGCCTAAAAGCTAGAGAGCTGCTTAAAAAAGAGTTTGAAAACCA
>CM053581.1:300177038-300200341 GCA_028627135.1 Pseudochirops cupreus | reverse complement strand
TTATCCCTGTCCTACAGGTAGCTTCAATGCAAGAGAGAGGAAGGTTTCCTCATTAGGCCTATTGGAAACAATTCCTGTCTTCTTACCCTGCAAACTAACTTTCCTATCTTCCTGATCATATGAATAGATAGCCACAAACCCTGAAATGTGAATCTATTGGGCACTTGGTTTTAAAGTCTAACCTAACTTGTATTTATATACCATATATATGGGAATGAAACACATATTCTAATATTCTGTGATTCTTTATTGTCCATACATGTATGCAATATATGCAATTCATACATGTATAAACAGAATACTACTATTACTACTACTACTACTACTACACACACACACATACATATATACATCTCATGTGTGTATGCAGACAGAAACATAAGCATAGTTTTCATTCTAAGACTAAGTCTTTATTAGAGGAAAAAACGTTCACAAAGATTTACTTTCAAGGACTCATGATTGCTTCTTCTATCACTGCTAAGCATAGCCCTTCCTACTTATATGAGAGAATTATCTTTTCCCTCCTTTTTCTTTCTCCTCACCCTATCTCACTGTATTTCCTCACATTAATGAATAGCTCAATAACACAAATGATCCACTTCTTTCAATACTGTGAACACTAGAGCAATATAAGTAATAGCAGGTATCCAGGGCGAATCATCTGGCTAGCACACAAGGAGAAGCATCTGAGGAGGAACAAGAACAGATTTCCTCTTTGTCTTATATAAGTGGAGGAAATTATGGATTTATTGGGTTTGATTTTCTTTCTTCCCTGCTTTAAAAAAAAAACAAATCCAATTCAATCTGAAGGCCTTGTTTAACGTGGTATCTGTGCTCTAGTCACACATCGGAGCTACCTACAACTCCAGGTCGATCCCAGACGACTGGGTAAAACCACTAAAATCAAGACTGGTAATTGGATTGGGGATTTTTGTGTTCCGTTTGAAAAGTGAACCTCACCTGCTATTCAAGATATCAGTACCTATATTGCAGCTTGTTTTTTGTTTGGTTAAAGAAAAAGAGCACGTCAATTCATGCTGCTATGATTAAAACAGCATTTTTTTTCCTTCCCAGGGCCTTTCTATATAAGTGATGTGGAGCTGACAACCCTATTAAAGGAGTACAGTGCTTCCAATATTGACTAAAGAAAAACAAGTTCACACATCTCCTGTTGTTTAATGATGCTAAGAGGACAAAAGAACTTTACTATTTTCAGCTTTTGTTTTCCCCTCTGATCGTAATACAACATTACTCTACATAGTCTTACCCAAAAAGAAAGGTCAGGCTAGAGTTTAAATGCTGGTATCGAATCCATGCAAAACTCAGACTAGGTACCTAACCCAGCTTAGGTTTTGGTCAATGCCTCTGAAACCTGCTAATATCAGTAATGGTTTCTAATATGATTATAGACAAAATGCTTCCACATAGCACTTACAGCAGCCTACTATCTGGTTTAAAGAATTGCACAAATTGGGGCACAGCCAAGATGGTAGAGTAAAAGCAGGAACTTGCTTGAGCTCTTCCCCTCAAACACCTCCAAATACCCATAAAAAAATTACTCTAAACAAATTCTAGAGCTACAGAAGCCACAAAATGACAGAGTGAAACACATATCCAGCTGAAGATAGCCTGGCAGGCTGATAGGAAGGATGTATTGCATAAGGGTGGGAGCAGAGTGCAGTCCCATGTGGGCTACCAGCGCAGACTGGCCCAGAGCAGGCCTAAGGGGACTGAATCACTGGCAGCTGTGGTGGTTTCCAGACTTCTCAAACCACAAATGTCAAATAAAAAGTAGAAGGTCAGTAGGGAAACTCTGTTGGACCTGGGTGAGAGAAAAGCATGGTTTGGCTGCAGCCCTGGAGCAGAGGAGGTTGTGATGGCAGCAACAGAGGAACAGCAGTGGAAGCTGCTTCCAGAGCTCTAGGCCCACAGATGGTGGAAGGATCAAGCAGTTGGTCATAGGGCAATTGCAGGAATCTCTTTGCGGGCACTGCATTGCCCTGTTTTGACATTGGTCGCAGTCTTGGGTGGCAGTCCTCAGGTGAGGAGGAATGTTAGAATGACACAGCTTGTGGCAACTGTGGAGAGGAAGTCCTTCTAACTTTTCTGAGGAATTTCAGGTGCCTAGAAGTATCTGTGACAACAGTTGCACAAAACTCCAGAAACTTAGGACAAAGCACTTTCCACTCTAGAAACAGAGTCCTACCTTGGCAAAGAGCTCAAAAGTCAAATAATTGCCTGGGAAAATGAGCAAACAGAGGGAAAAAAATCAGACTATGGAATCTTTCTTTGGTGACAAAGAAGATCAAAATATACAACCAGCAGAAGACAACAAAGTCAAAACTCCTGCATCAAAAGCCTCCAAGAAAAATATGAATTGGTCTCAGGCCAAGGAGGAACTCAAAAAGGATTTTGAAAATCAAGTAAGAGAAACAGAAGAAAAATTGGGAAGGGAAATGACAGTGATGCAAGAAAATCGTGGAGAACAAGTAAACAGCTTGCTAAAGGACACCCAAAAATATATTGAAGAAAATAACATCTTAAAAAATAGATTACCCCAAATGGCAAGAGAGGTCTAAAAAGCCAATGAGGAGAAGAATGCCTTAAAAAGCAGAATTGGACAAATGGAAAAGAAGATCCAAAAGCTCACTGAAGAAAATAATTCCTTCAAAATTAGAATGGAGCAAATGGAAGCTAATGACTTTATGAGGAAGCAAGATATTATAAAACAGAACCAAAAGAATGAAAAAAAATAGAAGACAATGTGAAATATCTCATTGGAAAAACCATTGACATGGAAAACAGATCCACAAAAGATCATTTAAAAATTATTGGACTAACTGAAAGTCATGATCCAAAAAAGAGGGTAGACATAATCTTTCAAGAAATTGTCAAGAAAAACTACCTTGATATGCTAGAACCAAAGGGTAAAATAGAAATTGAAAGAATCTATCAATCACCTCTTGAAAAAGATCCCAAAAAGAAAACTCTTAGGAATATTGTAGTCAAATTCCAGAATTCCCAGGTCAAGGAAAAATATTCCAAGCAGTTAGAAAGAAACAAATCGAGTTTTGTGGAAACACAATCAGGATAACACAAGATTCAGTAGCTTCTATATTAAGGGATTGGAGGGCTTGGAATGTGATATTCCAGAGGTCAAAGGAGCTAGGATTAAAAGCAAGAATCACCTACCCAGCCAAACCAGGTATAATATGTCAGGAGAAAATATGGATATTCAATGAAATCAAGAACTTTCAAGCATTCTTGATGAAAAGACCATAGCCCGACAGAAAAGAGAAATCATGAGGGACTTACTAAAGTTGAACTGTTTACATTTCTATATGGAAAGATAATATTTGTAACTCATGAGACTTTTCTCAGTATTAGGGTAGATGAAGGGAATATATCTATATCTATCCATCTATCTACATATATGTGTGTATATACACACATATATGTGTGTATAGACAGAGGGCAAAGGGCGAATTGAATAAGAAGGGATGACACCTAAAAAATAAAATTAAGGGGTAAGAGAGGAATATATTGGGATAAGGAGAAAAGGGGGGATAGAATAGGGTAAATTATCTTTCATAAAATAGGCAAGAGAAGCTGTTACAATGGAGGGGAAGAGCAGGGAGGTGAAAGGGAACGAGTCAACCTTACTCTCATAGAATTTGACTTAAGAAGGGAATAACACACACACTGAATTGGGTATCTTACCCTACAGGAAAGTAGCGGGTAAGGGGATAACAGGGGAGGATGATAGAAGAGAGAGCAGATTAGGGGGGAGGGGTAGTTAGAATCACACACTTTTGAAAAGGGACAGGATCAAAGGAAAAAATAGAATAAATGGGGGGGGGGGATAGGATAGAGGGAAAATAGTCTTTCACAATATGACTACTGTGGAAATCTTTTACATAACTACACATGTATAACCTATATTGAATTGCTTGTCTTCTCAAAGGGATGGGTGAGGAGGAAAGAAGGGAGAGAATCTGGAACTCAAAGTTTTAAAAAACAGATGTTAAAAAAAATTTTTTTACATGCAACTAGGAAATAAGATATACAGGCAATGGGGTATAGAAATCTGTCTTG
The DNA here is from genome assembly GCA_028627135.1 of Pseudochirops cupreus. NCBI lineage: Eukaryota > Metazoa > Chordata > Mammalia > Diprotodontia > Pseudocheiridae > Pseudochirops > Pseudochirops cupreus. The sequence continues at coordinate 300,196,246 of CM053581.1, read as the reverse complement.
CCCCACAAGAAATTAAAGGGGAAGGGAGTGAGAGGGTGTGGTAGGATAGAAGGGAGGGCAGACTGGGGCAAGGGGTAATTAGTATGCATGCCATCTTGGGGTGGGGGTAGGGGACAGATAGGGAGAAAATTTGGAACTGAAATTCATGTGGAAATGAATGTTGAAAACTAAAAATAAATAAATAAAAGTTAAAAAAAAAAAGAATTGCACAAGTTGTTTCCTCCATTGCAAATGATGAGAAATTAGAGATTGAGAAACTCTATACACCTATGATTGCCTGAAAGTATCCTACAATTGTTGCAACACAATTCTTCCCATTGGAGACCCAAGTACCTGTTCTGACTTTGCCACAAACTAGTTGCATAAACTTAGACAAATCATTTAGCCTCTGAGGACCACTTTCCTCATCTGAAAAGTAATGGTAATACACTATATATTCCCTAAATAATATTCTGTAGTTTTGTTGTCTATAAATATGTGAATATAACCAGTGGCCCAGGGTCCCTGAGCTCTGGTTTGACCTTGTGGGCTTCTCTCTCAGTATCTCTTACTATCACCTCTACTCTTTTAGAAATCACAGAATATTGCTTATGTTATAGGTCTTCACAAGGATAACAAGGTCTCCTAGATCCCATATAAGCACTCCAGGAATTTTTGATGCATTTATCAATTAAAAGAGGGTCTTTATTCTACTCTTATAGAAAATATAGGCAATGCAAAGGATTCATAGGAACCCATTAAAAATATATACAATTCTCTTCCCTCTCCACTGATTCATGCTTCATTTCCATATCCTAAAGTTCTCCAGATTCAGTACCACCCCAGGTTATAGACTCCATTTAGAAGGCAAAAAAAATATTTGTATTGCCAAAGGGACAAAACTCCATCTTTCCATCACATATCATTTTCCCCATGGATGCCTGCCCTCCTTTCCTCTTCACATTCATGCTACCATCCTGTGGTTTGTTCTTTTCCCAAAGGGAAATATTTAAGACTGCTAGACACACAACATGCTAACTTTCTAATAGGATCCTCTTTTTAGCCCACAGATACTCATGTAGACTCTGCTTAGAATCCCATAAAAGGGAAATGCGCTTGGGACTGTTAGCCAGAAATCCCCTTCCTTTTGGACCCACAGCATAGAAATACTTGTAGTAATATCAGAGAGCAAGGTCTGTCTCCCTTATTCCCCTGTTTGTGGTTTCAATCCCTTTAAGGAGGAAAAAGAATTATTACTAGTATCAATAGATTTAATTAGGCTGTATGACTTTTTTCTTTAGGACTTGTCCCCAAGACTCTCTGAGGTAGGGGAATGGGGTCATTTCGTTGTGAAGGTATCCTGATAATAAACTTTCCTCTACGTATCTTCCTTGGTATGCTAACTGTCAAGGAAGCCACTGACGACAGTGCATGTGGTTATCTTTCCTTTCTCTGGAAAACTGTTCTTTTGTGGTACTATTTGATACCATCCCTAATTGGCAAAAGGTATATTTTCCTATAAGGGCTAAATCTATAAGAAGAAGGTGTTTTGTAGATAGCTTTGGATTCATTTATGACAATGCATTTATTCTGTTACTCAATCCCCATCACCTAAAAATTTCTTTTGAGAGCCCAGATTTAATTTTTTTCTAAGCAATGATAATCTCACCAAATATTTAAATATATACAGTCCATATTACTGTTGAGGAGAATGGAGAGATGCAGGACATAGAAAAAATTCAGGGTACAAAGTCCCTGTATTCTAGTACTCTAATTGTTTGATATCATAGGGTTTAAAAAGAAAAAAGAAAACAAGAATTCTTCATTAGTTAAAAGAATCCAAGCATTTTAAGTGATTTTAAATAACTTTAATCAATATTTGTGATTGTGTTTTTTCCTTTCCAACTACCAATTGCTCGAAAGCTCATGCCTTGAAATGAGTACATTAATATTAAATTATGCAAAAAAACAATTGGAGAAAACAAAACTTTCAATGATAATATATACAGGAAAACAAAATAAGTTACAAAGTAAAATATTAAAAATTCATGCATTTAGTCAGCACTTTGTTTATACAATGAAGAACAGATGATTTAACAATTTGCTATATATAGCTAATTCAACCAGTTATCTGTGAATTGTGTAGACACAGATCAAGCCAAAACTTCAATCAAACTGAACTTAATATTCCTGCACTTGGTCAACAAAGATAAGACCTTAATTAACTAACCATTTAAATGGGCTGATTGACAAAATAGGCAATCTAATTACTTTAAATTATGGACATAGCCAGGCATTGGCCTTTTTGATATTTAGGCAAATACTGATTTACTGGGTTTTCTACTTGGTATTGCAGACCATGAGTTATCATAGACAGTTAAATTTGTGAGAAGATGCTTGAAAAATACAAGTGGGTTATGTTGAGCCCTTGAAGAGTAAGTGGGGGAAGAGGGGTTAGAGGGAACCTTGTAGTGTTCCCCTCTCTCTACTCAAAATATTCCTTAGAAATAACATCCCCATAATCTTATCCCCATAACTACCTAGTTGACTATAATCAAGCTGAATGATTTCTCACAGAAATCAATATTCTATATGGCTAAGGAGAACTGGGGATATCTGGATTTGCATACTGAGCGGCAGTACGTAGTCGTAAAGCTTTCTTTATTAGACACCAGGGAGTTAAGTACAGCAATATGAGAACCTGATATAATGGAAAACCCTGGTCTCACACAACCGCACACACACGCACACACACACACACCAAACTGTTGGTTAACATGATTCTAGCGTATTAGTATGCTATAGTCGATGCATCTAACAATTTCATTTTAGAGGCAGAATAATGAGTATGAATGCAAATGGCAAGTGAGACTTACGAAAGAAGAAAGCTCCAGAGGCAACATTAGTTTCCCCACAAATGAATCCCTCTGTGATCCCGACTGAGAACAATTCTACTTTAGCAATTCCTGGGACAGGAGACAACAATGGAAAAAAATGAACTGGAATTATCTGGTTAATCGTAGTCAGGTAGTAAATCTAGCTTATGTTACCAAGAAGAGTGTTTCATGTATTTTATTTCCTCCTATTTTCCTACTAAATAGTTAGTTATCATCCCTTGAAGAATCATAGCTTATATTTTGATAGTACTTTAGAATTGGCAAAGCCTTTTCTGACAGCAGCTCTCTGGGACAGATCTCCCAGGAAGATCTATAATATCTCAGAGCATAAGTCTGTATAATACCAGAAAAGAATCATTCAACAGCAAGTATTTATTAAGGCCCCACTGTGTGCAAGGTACTGTTCTAGGATTCAGGGATACAAAGATAGATAACCTAACAGGGAAGAACAAGTGCACAAATATCTATAAGAGTAGAGAAAAAGAGATATATCCAAAGGAAAGAACAAGGTACAGTATTACAAGAAATTTGAGAGAAGACAGGTAAATTACCCTCTGAGGAGTAAGGTAGTAAGAAAACATTCCATGGACGAAGTAGTCTCTAAGTTGGGTCCTGAAAGGGAAAAGGGAATATCAACATATGGAAATTGTGAAAGAGGAAGGGAAACATCCATTCAAGACATGGGAGATAGCATGAGAAAAACATGGAAACAGAAGAGGGTAACTTCCCTATTTCTGTTGGAGGTACCATTATGTAATGGGAATGGGAATTTGAAAATCTTCCCTGCCCCTTAATAGACCTAGGGGGGAGTTTGAAGACCTTCCCTGCTTTGAAAGTAGGAAAGTTTGAAGATCTTCCCTGCCCCCAATAGGCTGAATGTAATCACATGGAGCCTGTAATGGAGGAAATTTGCTGAAGGGTGCAGCAGAGGCCACAGGAAGCTTCCCTGCTGTGAAGATAAACTCTATTCCCTAATAGGCTAAATATAGTCACATGGAGTCTGTGGTGGGAGGAGTTTGCTGAAAGGAAGCAGAGCCCACAGGAAGCTGGTCAGAGCTAGCCAGAAGATGGGAGAGGGAGAAGGTTGAGGCAAGGAGCTAGAGAGGCTTGTGAGTAAATATTGATCTTGTATTGGTTTGTGGGGAGGTAGAAGGATGCTGTGGCTCTCAGAATTATTGTGGCATCTGAATATCTTTGGTACTATGATGGAATCGGCTTACTGGTTTTGGGATTGGGTTTTCTAGTGTCTAAATAAATGCTTCAGTTCTGTCCTCAATCTGGAGAGTTTGGTATATTTTGCAATCCAACAACATGTGATACTTATATTCACGGTCCTTATCATGATCATGGATGCTGTAAACATTTCATTGGCTCTACACACTATTCTTCCATTCTCTCAGATTTGAACCTTGGTATTATCCTTGACTACTTATACTCAATAGTAGACTAGACTCAGTTTTAAAGCCTTGGTGCAGATTTATTGTCTAAAACAAATGATTCAAACCCAGAGAAGCCTCTAGGAGTGGCACAAGACTGTGTTGCTTGGATTTCTCAGGAGACTTCCTTGAAGTAAATAGAAGAATTTCTGTGTGACTTTCAATGTAGATAGACTTGTCCAAAGGTAGTCAGGGGAGCTGTGTGTGGTATTTGTTTTCCCTCCCCAAGATATCTGTACCATGGTTATATTTGGTACCTCTAAAGTTAATAAAGAGTCAGTTTTCCAGGAGAGGTGAGTCTATAATGATAAGGCCCTTCTAGAACAGCATACGCTGCATCTCTTAGAAGGTAATTGCCAAAAAAAATTGGTCCCAAAAATTTCTGGACAGGTTTGAGAGCTCCAGACATAATACATAATCAGTAGCTTTATTTTCACAAATACTCCCTATTCCTACCTACTCTTAAAGTGGTGTTCTCAGACCATCAAAATAACTATATTCTGTCTTATATTGTTCTTTGTTGTTTCAAGGCTTTTAATCTTGTCTCCTCAGGGACTAGGTTTATCTGTTCCCTATAGAACCTTTCATGTTGTGCACATAACATAAAAATATTTCACAGAATGATAGAACTTTAGATTTGAAAGGGGCTCCAGAAGCTACATGACCCAACTCACACCTGAAAAACCATCCCTTCTACAAATAAGGATTGTGTGACACTTGCTTAAAGCCTCTAGTTAAGGGGTATCTACCACCTCCTGAAGCAATCCATTCCACTTCTCAACAAGTCCAATTATTAGTTATTTCTTTATGTCAAATCTAAACTTTTCTCTTTGCAGATTTCATCCACACGTGAGGCAATCAGGACAAGTCTAGTTCTTCTTTTAAACAACAGATCTTTAAATACCTGATGATATCTATCAAGTCCTTCCAAAGCTTCTCTTCTCCAGGCAAAACATCCTGGTTCCTTCAACCGATATTTATATTTCATGAACTAACAATGGTCTGTCGGCATCCTGATTGTATTTTGCTGGACACACTTTAGTTTAGTAATGCAGTCTTTCAAATAGAGCTGAACACAACACTCCAGATGTTGTCTGAATATAGCAATATATAATGGAACTATCACTTCCTTATACTTGGAGACTATGGCTCTTGTAATATGTCATTAGATTTCTTATAACCACATAAAATTCAATAATTCATCTCCTCTTTCAACTACAAAAGCCTTGCTCTTCCCCTCTCTAAAAAAAAGTCATATTGGAAGCCATTATTCATTTACAATAGCCAGACAATGCACCATTCAGGAAAAAGTGAATTTTTTGCTTGAATAATCTGGAAAAACTCTTAAATCTCCAGAAAATTAACTTGTCTCCATTTCGTTTTGTGAATGCAGACACAGACTAATTTTCTTAAAAGTTCTGAATCAGTTCTTTTCTTAATGTAGTAAGAAAGAGAAAGTGTGTGTGTGTGTGTGTGTGTGTGTGTGTGCGTGTGTGTGTGTGTGTGTGTGTGTGAAGGGCTGGAAAAATTGAACATGCATATAGGGTATTTCCTACCAATAAAATCCATGAAGCCTCTTTTTTTTTCTTTTTCATACAATTTTCATTCTATTTTATTTTATTTTTTTGCTTTTTGGAGGGCAATTGGGGTTAAGTGATTTGCCCAAAGTCACACATCTAGTAAGTGTGTCAAGTGTGTGAGGTCAGATTTGAACTCACGTCCTCCTGACTCCACGGCCTGTGCTATTTTCACTGCATGAAGCCTCTCTTGATATTAGAAACCAGACATCATATCATTTCCAAAATCTTGTGTGCCTCAGCTAAGAGTAAGAAATATTAGTAACCTGTCCAAACGAAAAATGTGGGTTTAACCTAGATGAAATATATTGAGGGCTAGAGTAATCCATTAGGAATATTAGAAGTACCTCAAGGATTCACCATTCTCAGCAGCAGAAAGTGAAATGGCCCCAGGGGGTTAATTAAAACTTTTGCTCTGCCTCTCGGTGAACATTTTTACAACCACAAAAATTTCCAGTCATAATTTATGGATGAAGTCCAAGAAAAAGGATGTCCCACCCATACATAGAAAAGATATGATGAGCTAGTAAACTTTATTAAACTCCTAGGCCGAACATTCTATATATATTTAGATTGATCAAGTTTCACCATCAACAACCAGAAAAGTGGCACAAGGCTGCCATCTACAGTTAAAATGATAAATATGAAGGATCCCAAAAGCCAAGTTAAGCTAATAATTTCAGCCTGGCATTGCAAGGGAGCATTTCTAAAGATGGACACAAAAGCAAAGGGTCAGGCAGGGGGAGGAACATAAATTTCAGAGTCAATTATAGATATGCTCCACATAATCTTTCTCTAATCAACTTCATTTCTCTATACTTTTATTAAAACAGTATAACTAAAACAGGCTTTCAAATTATTTGATTTCTCACATATTAATAATTGAATGAATGAATGAAAAAGCATTTATTAGGTACTTTCTGTGCTAAGTGATGAGGATGAAAATACAAAATTTAAGATTTTCCCTGCTTTCAAGAAGTTTACATTCTAATACAAAGAGACAACAAATAAAGGCCAGTGATGGCACAAAAGGTAGCCACAATTTGGTTTAACAAATTACATAGTTGGTTAGTGAGGATGGAGGGCAAGAGCCTGACATACTCTCACAACCTTTTCAATAGTAATGACAGCATTGATTTGATTATGATTTCAGAACTGGAAGGGATGTTGGACAGGAAAGGGTATATGCACAATAGTAAAGTGGCAGTCAAGAAAATGGATGGTACTAAAGTAAGGCATGACTAGAGCCAGACCAGGTATTGTTGACTATATGAGACACTAACTTAACAGAACAGCAGATTCCTAAACTGAAAAAGGTTAAGTTGCTCAAGGCTTGGGCTCTGGTTCAGGTAGCAAGGTAGCTAATGAGAAGATGGCCAGGAAATAAAACATATGATATTCATTAAAATTATTTTCCCATTTAATTAACTGTCCCTTTGTAACATGTCTCACAACACAATGAGACTTTTTAAACTTATTAATAAAATTCTTCTGATGTCGTACTGAGGTTCTCAAAGATCATGCAAAGAGAAACAAAAGCTACAAGAAAGATTTTGAGATGGGTTCTGCTATCCAAGGACCAGATTAGTACTAAAGTTGTCGTTGGTGTTGTTCAAGTTGTGCCCAATTCTTCTTGAGCCTACAGATCCTATGGTCCATGAGATTATCTTGGCAGAGATACTAGAGCAGTTTAACATTTGTTTCTCCTGTGGATTAAGGCAAACAGAGGTTAAGTGACTTGCACAGGGTCATACAGCTAGTACTTGTGAACTCAGGTCTTCCTGACTCCAGGCCCAACACACTTCTTAGCTATCTAACTGACCCTTAGCACTAAATATTTTTAAGGCTTGAGTGATAAGTACTTAAAAGCTCCTTACCAATGACCTCTGGGTGATAGACTCATTGGACAAGAATCCCATTGAAGTGTTAAGCAACGTTAATCAAAGTTAGCACCTTGATATCACAATTTGCCTTTGCTCAATATTGGGTTCTTTGTGTAAAGGAGCTGGAGTATCTCTTGGGCAACAGCAGAAGAAGGAAAATGTTATCTATATCTTTCACCCACCTCTTCTTTCAATACCTTCCCCTACACATACCCCACTGCCTTCCTACCCCTTTCCCAGAGTGCCATCATGCTCTCACCATCCTCTACCCTATAATCCTTCTCTTGGCTAGCTGTCTTGCCTGAAAAGGAAGTTGGTAGACAATATTCCTGAATCACAGCCTCCAATGCAGGGAGGGAAGAAGCTTGATTTCATAGGCAGCAGGATTCCAAAATCTGTCATTCTAACAATAAGAAGATTCTTTAAACATCAAAAGCCTTCAGGGCTTCTTTGGAACAGGCTTCTAGGATTTGTAGATTATATTCCCTAGAGAAGAAAGGGGAGGAGTTCCCAAGCCACTATAGCAACTGCAGCTGCAGAAAGAATAAAAGACTCAAGCTATTACCATGAGTTTTTTGGACAGTGTAGTTCCAAGGTGTGTTTGGGGGAAGAAGGAGTTCAAACCATAAGTTCAAACTATGTCTTAGTGATGGGATTCTTGGGTGCCTATGCTTGAACCCCAGTTCCAAAATCACATCCATCTCTCCCTAGCCTCAAAACACTGTTTCTCTCTAGCAAAACAGGATGGCACACTCCGTCCAAACACCTCTCTCTTCCTGATGCAGTAGCCAGCTGCACCCTTTGAATTTACTAGTTTGAACCAGCTGTGTACTGGCTGAACTGGCTGGGTACTGGGTCAAAAAGATATTTTCTACTCACCAACCTATCATATGTATCCTAGACTTAGACATATGTATGCTCCTCTACATTTATCTTGTCCAACAATACATTGATTGGGGTAGCCTGAATATTTTCAGTCAGCTCTGACTGTTAGTCAACTTAGTAACCTTGCAAGCCTAAAACCACACCTCCATGTAGGCCCACCTTGGGTTATTTCCCAGTGAACTCTGGGTAAAACACCTGCACAGTAGATACTAACACTGCATGTTCCTTTAAGAACTGACCACTCGTAACCACTCCCTAATCCTGCCCTGAATCACCTAGTTAGCATATTTGGCACATGTTTTACTATATTTTATCCTATATAAACTTTAACTGTACCCCTCTAAGGTTTCAGTTTACCCAATGTATGGGATTAGTGAAAACTTCTCAATTTGGGGTTGTTAACTTTCCCTTCCCCCCCCTCCATTGCTGCTGTCAATCATTTGTATCTTCCTTTGTCTGTTTTCCCACCTTGGTGGGACCCTCTTCCCCTCTTTTCTTGCTGTCCCAGTTGGGAAAGAATTTGGTGAAGTATGCCTCTCCACCAATGAGAGAGGAGACAGTAGGGAAGGGGGCTTGACTAAGTTAAGTTATAAATTGTTGCACTGTCTTTTGTAACTTGCCTCTTCTCCATGGTGAGTCATGGGGAAGACAGCGCTCTTCTACCAGGGAAGAGAATAAACTCCTGTTCTTATCCTAAGAGATCTCTGTTTATTTTTTCACTAAATTAAGGATTAAGGGTATTTTTCATCCCAAACACTAAGAACTCTTGCCTACTGAAAAGCGTAATAATGAATCTTTGCCACCTTGACTTAAAAAATGTTTGAGTCCACAAATTCAATCCAGATGGCCCTGACTCTGTCTGGGAACTTCAGTCTTGAGATGTTGTACCCAAACCCAAATCCCAAGTCACTACACACCACCTGACTTGTGTCCCACCATTAAGCCCCTCTTGTATTTCTGTCTTTGTCCCTGTTTTATATTTTATCATAGCCCAAAACTGCTGAAGGCATGTCCGGGCATATTGATCAAGGTGTTCCCTGACTCTTTCTCCCCTAATCAGCATTTCATATTTTCTCCTTGAATCATTATAGTGTACCAGACTCATTATGGTGCAAGGATTTTACCTAGGTACCATCCTGCCCTGCCCCTCTGACCAAGCAGGGACCCCACCCCATTAGCCTAGAACATGACCCTAGCCTGTTCTGGGGAATTCCAGCCCTCTGCTCTGAAAAGCTGACTACAGCCTGGGGGATCCCAGACCCCTTCTTCCCATGACCCTCTACCCTGTGCCCTCCACCCAGTTCTAGGAAAGACCGCTACTTCACAAGAAGGTTGCACCTTGCTCCATATTCCCCTGAGTCATAGATTTTAACCAATGGCTGTTCTTTGCTTCTGTATGTCATAGCTTCTGCTAGCTCCCCTATTATAATTTTTGTGGTTTTAGCCTTTACAACCAAGATCTATATTCCAAAAATTACTGCCCATTTGAGTGCTGAACACTCAGGTAGTCATGCACTTCATCGATAAATCCACATCTAAATTTACCTTGAACCCAGGTCTCAGTTCGTTCTTATTCTCTGCACAACAGAGGTTTCTGGACTTCGTCAGCCCGCATCATTAGAGAGTGATTGTGTAAGGCCCCATGAGAGAAACAGCTTGTATTAGTGTTGCCTCAATGCCCACTTGTAATGGTAATAGGAATTTGAATATCTTCCCTGCCCCCTAATGGGCTGAATATAATCACTTGGAGCCTATGGTGGGAGGAGTTTGCTGAAGGATGGAGCAAAGCCTGCAGGAAGCTGGGAGTCAGAGCAGCTAGACTGAGGGAGGAGAGAGGACCACAGGCGAGCAATTAGACTTGTGAGTAAATGTTTGTGGTAAGACTAAAGGATGGTGTAACTCTCTGCTACATTCCAGTATATTAACTTCTATGTTGCTATGATGGATTCAGTTCCCTGGTGTTGGGATTTGATTTTCTGGTGTCTGAATAAAGGTTTTGCTTCTGTCTTCTATATGGAGAGTCTGTTATATTTTAATGATTGAGCAGTATGCTGGCATATTTACAGTTGCTATCGGCACTGTGAATATTGCATTGGCACTACATCACTTCAGATTTAGTTCCCTTACTAGGGTAATTAATGTGTACATTTTCTGGGCAATTTACAGGTTCCTTAAACACATTTGCACCTTCTGCAGTTTTTCATGGAATGAAAGGCTATCTTCCAAGCAATAGGCATGTGTTATATAGAATTAAGGATCCTGTCACCTACATTTGGGTATGCACACATTTGTAAATTTCTCAGAGCAAACTCTGGGTGGGGACAGATGAGTCAAAAGAGAACATGACCTTTTGGCAACAGTCCGCAAAATCATATCCAGTCTATGCGACCCTCGGAGCTTGTGGGTCCTAGGCTTTATAACCTCCATTTACCAACCATGGAGGCAACTGGGTAGTATAGTGGATATAGCATAGCACCTGCAGTCAAGAAGACCTGAGTTCAAATCCAAATTCAGGCACTGGTTAGATGAGTGAACCCAGGCAAGTTACTTAGCCTCTGCCTGCCCCAAGTTCCCCATTTGTAAAACGGGGCTAATAATAGCACCTATAACTCAAGGTTGTCATAAGGATAAAATGAGATAATACTTACATAGTACTTTGTAAACCTTAAGCATTTTCTAAATGCTAGCTATTATTGTTAACATTATTATTGTTATTAGAGGCATATAGTGAAAGTAACCCTTGACTGCAAGTCAGGAGACCTGGGTTCAATTCACAGTTCTCCCACTAATATTAGCTATGTGTCTTTGGACAATTGACTTCACCTCACATGCCCTTTTTGATTTTTAAAATAAGATGATTGAATTAGATGACATCTACACAACTTGGCAGTAGGTAGAGATCAAAATCTAAATGGACTAAACTTCTTCAGGCCATGGATAGGTTTTCAGTGGCTTACTTTCCAAATAAAGGTTGAATTAATAATTAAACTATTTTCAATAAGCTATATTTTTTAAAAAGGGAAATTTCAATTAATATCAATTAATTATGTTATTATTTAATATTTTATTTATCATGAAATCACATTAATGTTTAAAAAATTACTTTGCTAAGTGGTACAATTTTTAATACATTTTTCAGGTTTTCTTACTGTTTACATTTAGTTAATGGAATGTATTACACTTCTTGTCGGCAATCAGTTTATCTTCAGCTATGCTTTGCTGCAAGGTCATATGGGACAAACTTTTATTCTCAAAAACACTTTTTTTATCGAGACATAATCCAGAAACTTCAATCAGCCAACACTTTTTTCTGAAGTCACCTTCAGTAAAAGACTTCCCAGCAGCAGTTATTTCTTTAGAAATCTGAAAACTAACCTTAGCAGCCACCGCATTTTCTGAGTTTACTTTCTTGAAAAACCATTATTCCACACTGAGATTTTTCAACAATTTGAATGCTTTAATTTGTTGTTCATTGGTGTCCAATTTGCTTAAGTCAGGATGTTGTGATTTGAAATAGTGATGAAACTTGTATTCAGAACAGCTATTACTTCTCAGCAAACAAGGGACAATATTTTGTCTGTCGTTTAAGTAAACAAGTAGTTTGTCCACTCTGGATTAACACTTTGTGTTCTGATTTGATCTTCTGTTTCTTTTTATCACCCATTTTATAAAGTCACCTGAAAAACTTTAATGTTAGAACCAAAAAATTAACACAGCAACTGCTCACTTCATAAATACTGAACTGAGTACCTGATCTTGGAGAGAGCGCTGGATACTCATGTAACTTGGAGGGCAGCCACACAACAAGGGACAGGAAGAAGGCCTTGTATTGTTGTGGATCATTGCGTAGAGGGTGTCAGCTGCATTGTCTGGTGGCTGCGCTCACTCTGTCCCTGGTCAAGGCCAGTAAAGACTGAAAACACCATGAAAAGGTATGACTCTCACTTCTCTCATACTAGAGATGGATGGATGATGGTTGGTTGTCTCGGGTCACATGACAAACAGGAGTGAACCCGAACTGGCAATCTACCCACTAAGTTAAATGACAGGCACAATAGTGACTAGTGGAAGACCAATTAAGCAGGGAAGGGACAGAGCACTCATTATATATTTACTTTCTTTCACATTCACTACATCTTTCCTAGCCCAAAATCTTTTGGAGGACTGCAAGCAGCCCCTGAGATGTAGACCTGAATTAGATGATCAACCTCTTAAATCCTGTCCAACACAGTAAGTCTGCAAATAAAGTGGAAAAACTTATTCATATTAAATGTTCACTTTTAGTTCTCAATCCTCTAAACCTATGGTAATGTTATTGCTCACATGGATATTTGGATTTTAATAGCAGTCAACAAACAGAACATTCAACTGGGAGTCAAGAGCCCTGGAATCTTGTCATTGTTCTGCCTTATCTTTGTGATATTGGGTAGATTCTTTGAGTCTTATGGTCCTCATCTATGAAAAATGAAGGAGGAGACTAGATCTCTCGGGTTCCTTTCAGTTCAAAATTTCTATGACTTTATAATTTTTCTTACGCCAACAATTTTGGCATCATACTCACAGGGAAGCTACTAAAGAAGAGGTATCTTGCCAGGGCCCCTGATATCACACTGTAAGGTTGACTGTTTCTTTTACCATAATGTAAAAGCATCCCCTGCAATGAAGCATCATCTTTCATAGCAGAAGGATAGTGATTCCGTGACCTAGACACTTTGAAATCTGAAGAAGTTATATGCAGTCCTGATTGTGGATGGCACTGTGCTAATGATGTCAAGACTCGGGGTGACACTGCAGTGACTCCTGAAGTAGACCTATAAATAATCAAGAGTTTAACCTGACAATCCTCAAAGGACAAAAACAAATGAATGGAGAATATCTATTGTCTAGACGATACAGGTGGATAGATGACGACAAGCTGACTCCAGAGCGTATTAAAAAGATAGGATTAGGTTATATTGCATTTGGGAAGTAATATGGCATTTTCAGAATTGTAAGGTCCTCCCAGATACAAAAACCCATCTTATTAAACAATAATATTTTTCCTGTGATGATGTATAACCAAAAGTCGTGGAACACCACAATCTCTGAGGAACCAAAAGAAAGCAATATATGTGGTGGGCATAAATAAGTTATAGGATATTACCAGCAATGACTTACATGCAAGAAGGAATCTAAACGATACCATCTACAAAAAGCATGATGAGAAAAGGAGGTAGACCAACCATGGAGCAAAAGCAGCTATTAACAGACTATCTTTTTCTGTATCCCCAGGGCTAAGCATGGTACCTGGCACATAGTAGTTTCTTAATAAATGTTTATTGACTGCCTGCCAGGCACTGTGCTTAGCCCCAGGGATACAGAAAAATGCAAAAAAAAAAAAGGCCCTGCTCTCGTAATCTAATCGTATGTAGTAGGTGCTTAATATATGCTTCTTGACTTGACAGTCTGAGGGTTACACCTAGTACACCAGGTAAGAGCTAGAAGATCTCCAGAATGATTGATCTCCCATGAAGAATTTAGGGAGGATATGGACTATATAAAAAGACATGGATGGTTTGCAATCCATACCACTGAAAAGAACATTCCTAGCACTCACATCGCAAATTCAGTAAAGTACACAAGTGTATCAGACCTTGGCACGTGTGAATTAGAATATAACCTACTTGAAAGCAGAAACTCACTTTTCTATTTACATACCTAGCATTAGATGATGATGCAGATGATGATTAAAAACTAGCAGTTATATAGTGCTTTAAGGCTTTCAAAGCACTTTTAAAATATTTAATTTTATCCTCACAACAACCCTGGGAAGAAAATGCTATTATTATTCTCATTTTACAAATGAGGAAACTGAGGCAGCCATCAGTTAAGTGACTCACCCAGGGTCACACTGCTAGTAAGTATCTGAGGCTAGATTTGGATTCAGATCTTTCTGGTAACTCCATATCCAGTACTCTATCCATGGAACCTTAGTAATTGCTTAATAAATGCTTCATTCATTCATTTATTGACTCTTTAGAAGAACCTGAGAAACACCCAGAAGCATAGAGGGTAGATGTTGTCATGAAGTCACTTAAAGAGATGGATAAGGATGAAATAATTCATTAGTTTTTCATATTTTGTCTCATTTGATCCTCACAACCTATAACTTGAGTACCATATATTAATATCCCTATTTTTTTAAATAAGGAATTGAGCTTGTCCAGGGTCACAAAATTAGATGCAGAATTTGAACCCCAGTTGCTCCCAACTCTAGGTCCCGTATGCTTTCTACTATGTCGTTCTGCCTCCCAAGTAGGTGAAGTTTATCTCTACTATTCTATTAGTACTTTCCTATCCCCGTTTAATGCTCTCACCTTTTCAACGATAGCTACCAACCTTGAATCAGGAAGACATGAGTTCAATTCTAGCCTCTGACTTTTTCTAGTTGTATAAACCTAGCCAAGACACTTGACCACTGTCTGCCTTTGTTTCTTCAACTGTAAAGTGGAGATAATATTGCCATCTATCTACTAGAGTTCTTGTGAGGATCAAATGAGATAATAATTATAAAGTGCTTAGTATAGTGCCTAGCATTTGGTAGGTGTTTAATAAATGTTTGTTTCTTCCTTTTTTTTCTTCCTTCATCCTTCTTCCCTCCCTCCCTCCGTCCCTCCTCCCCTTCCCCCTCCCCTTCCCCCTCCCCTTCCCCTTCCCCTTCCCCTTCCCTTCCCTTTTCTCCCTAGGTAGCACAGTTGATAGAGCACTGGGCCTGGAGGCAGGAAGACCTGAGTTCAAATATGGTCTTAGATACATCCTAGTTGTATGACCCTGGGGAAGTCACTTAACCTCTGTTTGCCTCATATTCTTCATCCTTTAAAATGGAGATAATAGTATCACCTACCTCCCAGGGTTGTTGTGAAGATTAAATAAGATAATTGTAAAGTGCTTAGTACTATGCCTGGCACAAAAGTTATTGCTATATAAATATTAGCTATTATAGTTATCATTCCTTCTTTCCTCTCACCTCCATCACCACATACTCAAGGCCCCAAATTGAGCTCCTGACACATTCAACTCTGGACCTTTACTTTCTTCCCATCTGTTCTTTAAACTTTCTGTCCTATTTCCATTCCTTTGGACCTTGCTAGGTAAATGACTGATAAGCTAACTTTAGACTTAAAGTGTTAATGGCTAATAATAAAGTCCACACTTTCCAAGAGAACACAGTTCATTTTGACAGACCCTGAAATGCCTACATAACAGTGGATATAGCAGGCATTCTATCATAATCAGTGAGGGAGATAGCTGTGTTCAGAGGGGTGCCTGTTAGTGCCCCTCAGTCCACACTTATCTATCATTTATGCCCATGTAACGTCCCACACCTAGAAAAGCAGTGCAGCAGTAGAGAGAGTGTCAGATTTTAAGTCAGAAGATGTGGGTTTAAATTCTAACTCTACTACTTACTTCCTGTAGGACCTTAGTAAAGTTATCTAATCTCTCTGGGCCTTAGTTTTCTCATCTGCATTGTGAGAGGGTTAGACAATATAACCTCTAAGGTCCCTCCTAGATAGAAATCTGTTGTTTTACATGAGATTGCCTTGGAGATATGCCCCCAATTTGGTCATTTCTACAAACAATTATATGAAAAGGAGTCCTGTCCAGGATACATAGCAACGATTGTTAATTTGGGCTCTCACATGGAGATAATATCCCCCATTTCACTGTCTACCTAAGTCAAATTTATCAGACAGCTGCTGTTACTCACTTGATTCTGTGGTAAGCAAACCTGATTATTTCCCTCATTTTATTTCATCTCTGTACACATCTCCATGCTGGTCCAAATGCCAAGGGGTAAACATTATCTCAGTCATTACAGCAATCAGCGATCTTCCTCGTATTAGCAGTGGAAAGGTCAATTATAGATGAAGCAATGGAGTTCAACCAGACTAAAAAACAGTCTCTCCACATTAGCTCTGATCCAGCTTTTCTAGGAAAATGTGACATGATCTGGATATGTAACAAGAAAGAATATGTAACCTTTCATTTCCTTGGAGAGAATCCAGAGAATTGCACTGAATGGCTTCTAGAATCCCTTCTCTCTCTATCATCCGTGAATCAATGATAATAGAATGTCAGAACTGAGAGGGACCTTAGAAGTCACCTAATCAGACACCCTCATTGTACAGTGATTTGTTCACAATCGCACAGCTTAATAATGAAAGACTCAGGACAAGAACTCAAGTCTTTCCAAATCCAATCTTCTTTTCCACTTTTCAGTGTTGCCTCATGATAGTAGAAGGATAGATCAAAGATAGGGTAGGAGGTAAATGATTTGAAGGTGAGAGAAATACCTCATTAACCCCTTTAAATAATGCATTATAATGGGGTGGCTAGGTGGTGCAGTGAATAGAGCACCCGCCCTGGGGTCAGGAGAACCTGAGTTCAAATGCAGCCTCAGATGCTTAACTCTTACTAGCTGTGTGACCTTGGGCCAGTCACATAACCCCAATTGCCCTGCCCTCCCCCCTCCAAAAAAATAATAATGCAGTAAGTTCAGTAGTGAAATTGATACTGAAAGTTCAATCTTTAAGCCCAAATAAGGAAGACAGCATGTTGTCAAGGGCAAAGCACTATATTCAATGTCAAGAGAGCTGGATTCTAGCCAGTGTGGTTCTGGTATATTTTTAATAACCAGCTCTCTAAAAAGATATTCATGTGATACACTTTTAAGCTTAATCTGTATTATTAACATTTTTCTCTATCAGTTTCTTAAGTCTAGTCAATCGACAAAACATTAAATTAAGCTCTGATTTGTAGCAGTTCACCTATTTCTAATCATAAATGCTCACAATGGAAATTAAACAACAGCCTCTTGCAAGCCAGCTGGAGCAGGTCCCAGCATGCTACTGGTTCTGTCACTAATTAGCTATACATTTCTGTCACTAATTAGCTATACAACTTTCACAAGTCATTTAACTTCTCGGCTTCTGTTTATTTCTCTGCAAAATGAAAGAATTGAATTAAATTATCTGTCAGGTCCCTCTTAGCCCTAACATTTGATTTTTACTCTAACCTACCTGAAAGCATCTTTTCTAATCAATCTGCTCTTCCCGATTTGAAATGGCATGTCTGGAATTTTCCTGTCTTGAACTGGAGAAGGCAAGACTGATAAGATAAAATAGAGTTCAGCTACTACTGTGTGGAAGCTGCAGCTGCTCTGGAAATTATTGAAGGCAGCAGTGGTAGGAGGGGAAGCGCTCTGCATGAAGAGAACTCAAAGGAAAATAGAGATCAATGGCTGACTTCACCTGACGGGGCTAAAAACGAAACAAAACAAACTATACATATGTGTGTTGTATATGTATATATGTGTGTGTTGTATGTGTATATATGCATATATGCATGTATTATATGTGTGTATATGTATATAGGTATATATAGATGTGTATATGTGTACATTGTGTATTTATGTATGTGTGCATATAAACATACTTTTTTTTTAAAGGAAAGAAAGTGGAAAGAAAACCTTCCATGTACTCAAAGTACAGTGGGTCAGAAAAGCTGAAATTCTCTTTGTCTAGCTCAACATAATTTTATTCAGCTCAGATTTAACCTTCATTCCTAATCTACTCTCACCTGCTTCTTACCCTGAACTTGGTTGTGCTTTTAATTTTGGTCTGGATTTAGCTTCAGACATTGACACTGCCTCCCTCCACCTTTTTTTTTAAGGCAGTCAGGGTTTAGTGACTTGCCCAGGGTCACACAGCTAGAAAATGTCAAAGGTCAAATTTAAACTCAGGTTCTCCTGACTTCAGAGCTGGTGCTCTATCCACTTCAACACGAAGCTAACCTATCCATGCTGCCTTTTGACAATTCAGTTCCATTTTGGGCAAACCCAGCTACTGACCTTGGTTTTTGCTGAAAATGCTCCTAACAGCACTTCTTTCCTGTGTCCCTAGAAACAAGCTTCTGCCTGTACCCTCTTCTGGCCTGTGCTAGAATATCCCGAGGGTCAATATCTAGCCCTGGGAATAAAGGACACATGGGAAAAGTTCAGTCAGCCCCAGGGAGCCCACACAACTATAGCCTTTGCTGTCCCTTTTCCAGGTGCTTCTGAGATGGAAAGTATAAGTTTAATCTCCATGTCGCAGGAACTCTTTGGACACCCTTTTAAATTACCAATGTGAAGTAACTCAGTGCCTATATTGCACATGTAATGTTCTTGCCAGTGTTTGGGATGAAAAATATCCTTCATCCTTAATTTAGCGAAAAGAAATAAACACAGAGATCTCCTAGGATAAGAACAGGACTTTATTCTCTTCCTCAGGAGAAGAGGGCGGTCTTCCCCATGACTCATCATGGAGAAGAGGCAAGTTACAAAAGATAGTGCTGGAATTTATAACCTAACTTAGTCAAGACCCCTCCCCGACTGTTTCCCCTCTCATTGGTGGAGAGGTACACTTCACCAAATACTTCCCCAACTGGGACAGCAAGGAAAGATAAGGGGAGGGTCCCACCAAGGCGGGAAAACAGACAAAGGAAGATAAAAGTGATTGACAGAAGCAATTT
>CM053581.1:300161428-300176538 GCA_028627135.1 Pseudochirops cupreus | reverse complement strand
ATACAGGAAGTTTCCTTACAGTAACTGATATATATAATATTACATATCATATAAACTGCTAACTTCAAGTGCTTATCATAGTACCTGACATGGTAAGTACTTAATAAATGCTTATTAACTAACTACTAATTGATATATGCTATATATGAGTAAACAATTATATTTTATACACAATGTAAACGTGTAATAAACATTAGGATATGAAAATATAACTAACTCAAGTAATTAAGGTAATTCCAGATATTGTAACAATATTTTACTTAATATACTCAATTTGACTGGGAAATTGGGCTTCAATATTTTTAGCACTAAGTTATCCTATATTTTAGCAGTAAATAGTATCCCAGTAACATCTTATATGCTAGAAACTCTAGTTAAACACTAATCAAATCGTTTTATCATTGGATGGCATTTTCATGTGCATATGTGTGTATGAGTGTATTTATCTACACATATTCCTACCTGCTATACATGAAATTATATATGTTCACTGATACAAGCACATGGAACTTTCTATTAGTTGCACATAATTATCTACAATAAATGTTTAATTCCCATTTAATTTCCTATAATTATGCAGTTTATTACTAAGAAGCCCCCATCTCCTTTTTTGCTATAAAACAATACCAACTACATTTTTAATGACTTAACAACCAAACAAAATTAAGCATGCAATTGCTTTAAAATCTCAAAAATAACTTTGCATCTAAATTACATATGCATAAGCATTTTCTAATTACCTATAGTATGGAATTATCTATACTACTATTACTCTCTTTCATCACGGTAAATAGTCTAAAATGAAAGATATATACACATACATACATACACACACACTATAGGAGAAAGTCAGTAGGTGAATTTTAATTTTTCATCAACAATAGTTATTGCCAATGGATGCGTGATGACAGATCCTTCATTCTGTGGCTTTTGACTCATGTCCAAGTCTCCCCAAGGAGGGGAATAGAAAGGTACTCAATATATAAAGTATATCAGGTACCAGGGGGTGTTTATTTCCTATACACAAAAGAAATAATAAAACACAAAAGACTCTCACAATACTGATATGACTTAAAATAGTATTCAGTTACTTAAATTATAACTACTATTTTAATTTCTCACAAAGTTGATACTTAAATTTCATCAGAAGATAAAGTATTTGGTGGAATTGCTAATTAGGCATTTAGAATCTTGCCTCAGCTCTGTACTTTCCAAAGAATTCCTGTCTGGTAAGGCAGGCCACACTGGGTCTATCTTCTTGCTGGTAGTTGCTTCTCTGATCAAAAGCTTTCTTTTATATCATCCAGCTCCACTCGGTAGACCCTAAAAGGTCCTTCTGAACTTCTCAAACTCACAAGGTCACCTCTAAACCTGGACATATCTACCTCAAGGCTGATGTTCAGTCAAAAAAGAAAACACAAAATGGAAAAGGAAGAAGGGGCCCAGGCACAGCCTTGCCTAGTTGGGTCCATATTCTGCAATGACAGTTTGAACTTGGAGGAAGAGGAAGATCACAGCCTATCCATCCTTCAGTCTCCCTCATAAAGTATCTAGACACATAATGCACTACTTGCCCCATGAGCGACTGGAAGCAAGAGGGTGAATCAGAAGCTATTTCCTTTTAAGAGGTCCATTGAGTCATAGACTTTTCCAGCTCAGCAGCCAATTAGGGCATCACTTCATTTCCAAGAGTCCTTGTCCTTTAAGTACTGAGCTACTACATGACCAGAAACATCAGGAGAGTCTGTTATCTCCAACATGTCTAAATACTGAATCAACATGTTTCTGGATTCAGTCCCCAGTAGTTTTCAGGGAAATTTCACATACAAATTCCCTGTTATGGATCCTATAAGATCATTCAGTCTCTGCTACATACAAAATATTTACTTATATGTATACATGTGTGTATGCATGTATTTCAAAACTCCTGTGCATTCATGATTTCATCAAAATGGGTATTCCCTTCACTGATGCAGATCACAAAGCATCTACACCTTCTTATCTAGAATGCTTCTTGTCCCTATCCCCTCATAAAAGCTCCACAGACCTTCCTGTAGACCTGCCCCTTCACAGGCACCCATATAGTCAGAAAGCCATCTATTATGATGGATTTTTGCTCCCTGGACAGTCTTTCTCACTTTTAAGTAACTGTATCCTAACTGATTTTTTTTTTTTTTGCTTTTTGGAGGGGGGAAGGCAGGGCAATTGGGGTTAAGTGACTTGCCCAAGATCACACAGCTAGTGAGTGCTAAGTGTCTCAGGCCAGATTTGAACTCAAGTCCTCCTGACTCCAGGGCCAGTACTCTATTCACTGTGGCACCTAGATGCCGCAATCCCAACTGATTTTTAAAAGTACCTT
The DNA here is from genome assembly GCA_028627135.1 of Pseudochirops cupreus. Classification (NCBI taxonomy): domain Eukaryota; kingdom Metazoa; phylum Chordata; class Mammalia; order Diprotodontia; family Pseudocheiridae; genus Pseudochirops; species Pseudochirops cupreus. Next base: position 300,174,179 of record CM053581.1, on the reverse strand, counting down.
AGTGTGAGCTCACAAATTATGATCAAGAGTGGATATGGGCCCACAGAGTAGACTCCAGGAACAGTAGAGAAAAGAGTTTCTTACATAAATCTTTATAGTTCAATAAAATATGATATATTAACTTTTAATTTATAGTATAATATATGTCTTATTTTTATAATTCTTACATTATTTTGGTTCTTTTGGGGTTGGGGGGTTAGTATAGGGAGAAAAATAGTGCTACTAATCAAAGAAGAGTTAAATGAAGTTCAGAAGGAAAAATGGAGAAGTAAGACAGTTTTGAAAGTTACATGTTAAATTTATTACAAACTTTTAAAAAGCAAGCTGTAGGTAAAAAATATTCATGTTTTCACACATAATTCTTTTCTATATTACTTTGCATATAGAGTTATGATGTTTGATGTTTTTTAAATTTAGAATAAAAAATAAATTCTTAATATGTTATAAAAATGGGTAATCAAAAATTATAATAAGTATTTCCTTATAGTAAAACAAGAAGCAGTTGAGCAAAAAATCAGTTAATAAAACTTGGAAATAAACCCAATTAAATAAAGTAATCCTGATGACATTCAATTATAAGAGTAGAAAGAAGACAACAACAGTTGAAAAACATAAAAGGCCTATAAATATTTTATGACAAATACTTTTCAATTCAAGGGCAGTAGTGTTGCCATGTATATACTCTAACATTACATCACAGATGTAATGAATGAGGAACTAGAAATAATGCTGAAATTTTTAATCTTAGGAAAAGAAGCTAAATTTTAAGAAATCCATGTTGGAATCTATACCAAATTCATGTTGGAAGCAATACAAGGTAGTGAAAGATGGATTTTCAAGGATCTGAATTAAAAAAAAAACAAAAAACAAAGGCCTTGGGGGGGAGGGAGAATGTCTTTACATTGGCATCCTCATGTTATCAAAAGTAATCAAAGATGGCCCATATCATGCCAGATACCATGTGGCAAACTTGTGAGAGACCATGAACAAGAGTCACACAGGTCCAGTTGTGATTTGTATCACTGGAGAGAGTAACCATGTCTTTGAGATCACAGATTCATTTGAGTATTTTAAGTCATCAATTAGTCCCCTCTGTTTTGCTTTCCAAATACTGATTTGATCAGTATTTGTTGTCCTACAGTCTCCACCCCTTATATTACTCTTTTCTAGTCCAAATTCCTGAATTTTCTTTTCTTTCTTCCCTTCTTTCCCTCTGTTCCACATTTCTTTCCCTTACCCTCTCTTCCACTGAGAGAGGAATATTGGGATATATTTCAGTTTAGTCATTTTTCAGTTGTGCCCAGCTCTTTTGTGACCCCATTTGGGGTTTCCTTAGGGCAGTTTGCCATTTCCCTCTCCAGTTCATTTTACAGATGAAGAATTGAGGCAAAAAGTATTAAGTGTTTTGCCCAGGGTACAACGATATGTATCTGAGATCAGATTTGAACTCAAGAAGATGAGTTTTCCTGTCTCCAACTTAGGCCCTTTATCCACTGCACCACCTAGCTGCCCTTGGATATGTTAGTATGTTCAATAAAGGAGAGATAGTTTGGAATAGACAATATGGGAATTATAGTACAATAAAGATCCAATTAGGGAAGAATTCCTTTCCTTCCCTGTGGGGAGCCCTGCCATTCCACAGCAGGGCTGAGAAAGAATCACTTACCCAGAGGTTGCATGAGGGTGCATAAAAAGAGATGGGACTGAAGAAATGGTGGAAAGTATAAAGCCAAAGTTTATTCTTCCAAGCACAAGCTTTAGAGCAGCGGTTCTCAACCTGTGGGTCGTGATCCCTTTGGGGGTTAAACAACCCTTTCACAAGGTTCACAGGAGTCACCTAAGACCATGGGAAAACACATATTTCCAATGGTCTTAGGAACCAAGACACTGCTCCTTTATCTGTCTCCAGGCATTTCTACCCACATGCAGATATGCCCACATGCAAGTATTAAAGGGTTTCAGCATTAGGAAGGTTGAGAACCACTGCTTTACAGAGCCAAAAATCTCCTTCCTAATAGTTTCCCCCTCAGGACATTGCACACTTCTTTGTTCCCAGGCCGTGGGTGTATATGCCACGCTTATCTCTATCTCGAAGACATAATCCTCCCACCTGTGTGTTCAAGCTCTTTCCTGGAGGATGGGGAATCAATCCAGGCCTGGCAACAGGCACAAACACCTGAGATGGCTTATTCAGCCATCAGAGTCAGAGTCCCACTGGCCTGTGGCCCTCTATACTTCCCCTTCTATGACCTTTCCTTCTTTTTCCACTTTTCTGGACTTTTTTCCCTTCTTTCTTTGTGGGATAGAGACCACTACCAGATTTTTTAAATTGGAGTCTGAGTTGAAAAGCAGAAAGAGTCCTCTATTCTTTCTCAAGAGAAAGGGCATAGCCCTCATCACTCAAGCAGAGTCAGCCAGAGAGTGCAAATTGTGGAAGCTCGCAAGCTTCTGTTATCCTAATCCTAACTTGGCCCACTCCCCTGTCCAATCTCACTATTGGTCAGTGAGATGGGCTCATAATCTCTTTGTGAGTAACTAGATAATCAGGGCAAAGCAATCTCAATTCTTCATTATCATAAGTATTCATGAATTAGTATCCTATCAGAGGATGGTGTTTTTCATTCCCTCATTATACACCAAATTTGGGGACAGCCAAGGGAGAGTTACAGTAGACAATCCTTTATTATCATAATTATTCATTTGACCCTTCTACCCAATAAGAAGGAAACATCCTTCAATCCCTTACTTATGCATATCTACACACCAGATTTGGGGATAACCAAGGAGAAGAAGGCTAGTGTTGTTTCCTTTATTTCATTACCTTATTCTAGAGCCTGTGGAAATGTAACTCCTTGCTATCTCTCACATTTCCTTCTTGTCTCTGGGGAAATGTTTCAAAGTGATCACGGAACATTACTGCTCCATGGGTATTCAATTCCCATTCCCATCTAGGTTCCACACCAGTAATGACCTTTCTTTTCCTCTCTTCCTCCCTTATTCTTCCAGGCATAAGCTTTATAGAGGCAAAAATCTCCTTCCTAATTGTTTTCCCCTCAAGACATTGCACACTTCTTTATTCCCAGGTCATAGGTGTATATGCCATGTTTATCTTGAGGACAAAATCCTCCTACCTATGTGTTCAAGCTGTTTCCTGGGGGATGGGGAACCAATCCAGGCCTGGCAGCAGGCACCTGTGGTCCTCTACAGGTAGGGTGAAAGATTGAAAAGAATAAGATATCATCTCTAAAAACTACCAGTCACACATGTATTTCCAGATCTCTCCTCCCCCTTTGCCATCCCAGCTTATTTTGCTATATACTTTCCTACAACCAAAAATGTTATTTCTCTAAGAGTAGAACGTAGTCTTAAATTAAAGAAAAGGGTAATTCAATTTTTCCTCCTTCCATTCTCCTAACTCTTTTAGCCTATATCTTTAGTTTTAACTTCCTTAGTTCTTTTACCCCTTAAATTTCTTTGCCCTGTAATATCAGGTTTATCTTGTTTTGGTTTGGTTTGGTTTTTACTTGATAGTCTTATCTAGTCCTATAATGAAAGCATTGATTTCTTAGTCTTTTCTTACCTTCTATCTTGGTTTTCTAAACAGTGTTTGCTTTGTTTGAAATGTATGGTACAAAGTACATGAATGGGAAATGACCAGAGTAGCCTAGAGGAAGAAGGGGACAGTTAAGCAAGGGAATAGAGCAAAAAACAACAACAGTGTTTCAAAGAGGATGTCATAAATAAATATTACTCAGACCAAGAGAGTGACAGGTTAGAATCTAGAAGATAAGGATAGATAGACTGAAGATTTTCAAAAAAGGAGTAATAATGCCCAAACGGATAGAAGGGGTTAAAGGCACAAACAGAGGAGTTGCCACTTCTTTGTCAAGGCTGAAGAAAAATAGTAAAGAATATAAAGGATGATATTGAAGGGTGTTCAGGTGCAGAATGGGGAAGGAATAGAGAGTTTATAAAAGATAATTTCTATTTTCTCAGTAAACAAATCAATCAATGAACCAGCATTTATTAATTACGTACTATTTTTTTGATACTGTGCTAGCCCCTGAAGTTATAAGAGTAAGACACAATCACTATTCACAAGGAGCTAGCAATTTACTGGGTAGATCTAAAGTTTTACAGAGAAGTACATGGTATATGCAAATAAATACAAAGATTTCAGGGCAGAGGACAGTAACAACTGAACAAATCAAGAAAAGTCTCTTGAAGGAGGTGGGGCACACCTAGACATAGTGGACAGGGTTTGTATGATAAGGAGAATGTATGTATGAAAAGGAGAATAAGAAGGATTACATTAGACAAGTAGAAAAATAACCATGACAGAGAAGTGTCACAAAAACCCAGGGGTGAAGAAGTATCCAGATGAAGCTGATAAGCTGTGTCAACTATTGCAAAGAAGTCAAGAAGGATGAGGACTAGGAGGAAAAAGAAACCACAATGACTATTGGCTAAAGCAACAGAAATAATGTTGAGTGGGAGGTGATAAGTATAGATAGCTTTTTCTAGATATTTGACTGTGAAAGAGAAGAACAAAAACATAAGTCAAGGTCAAGAGACAGAGAGACACACTGGGACATTTGGGGAGGAGACAATATAGGTATTATACTACAATAAAGATCTAATTAAGGAAAAATAAAAGAATTGTCCAGCAACTATGATGATCAAATTAAGATAACATAAGTCAATAGTGTTCCTAGTTGACATCATTTTATGACCCTCCAGCAGTGTTTCCCAGAATGTATGTATGAGTGGAGACAGAAAATGATGAAGAGGTGATATCAGGTTGGGATTTATCAAATCATGAATGGCAAACAGAACATTTCAAGTTATAGTTAAATTTGTTAACCATACAACTGAAATTTCTTTAAAAAAAAAAAAAGACAAATGGACTCAAAAAACCCAGTAAGAGTTAATAAAGTGGAAGAAGAAATAGTAGCAGAAGACTTATGATTCTTGGATTTCCTCTGGGTAGTCTACCTTCATGATCAGTCATATTGACTTTGATAGCATTCATTTCCTTCCAGTGTTATTGATTTTTTATTGCTTTGCCAAATTGTCTTCTACTTCTGTGTTTAAAGGTTCCATTACTAATGGATTTCCTTTATGAAATTATTTCTGCTTGTGTGTTCTAAATTATCTACTCTCTTTGCATTTTAAATTTCTTCTCTGAGTCTTCTGAGTACCATTAATTCCCATCTTTCTTTCTTTCCTCCTTTCTTTGTTTCCTCCTTTCTTTGTTTCCTCCTTTCCTTCTTTCTTTCTTTCTTTCTTTCTTTCATAGTCATTTTATTCCATTCTGTATGATCTTGGAATTTCTTGTCATTGTTCCATCATCATTTCTGAAGATCCTATAGAATGTGCCTTGCTTTCCCTTCCATCAAGGATTTTTGAGTAATTTTCATTGCCCAGTGTTTATTCATCATATGTATCCTTTTCAAGATTGCCTTGTTTTTTTTTTTTGCTTTTGTTTGTTTATCAATCTTGCTGCTAGCTTGTGATGTATATTTTTAATTGCTCTCTATTTTGTTTCTCATTATTCATTATTTTTATGTGGCATATTATTTAGTTGCTTTTTTTTTCTTTTGGATTAGGGAAAGGGGTTGGTCTTAGATATCTCTCTTTCTCTCAAGCTATCTGGCTGCAGCTTCTTTCATCTTATAGTTGATTTTCTTTTCTTTTCTTTGGCTTATTTTGGTGCTTTTTTTCCTTGCCATTTGGGGATACTGAATAGAGCTTAGCCATATCCAGAGCTCCTTTCCTTTTATTACTATAGTGTTGTATCAGATCTTGCATTCTTATGTAACCCTCCCATCCACAGCCTTTTGTTTTCTCCCATATAGACTTCTGCAGCTGGTAAATTCAATGCTGTTTTTCAGTCATTCAGTCATGTCCCACTCTTCAGCACCCCATGGACCATAACATGTAAGACTTTCTATCCTCTGCTATCTCTCAAAGTCTGTCCAAGTTCACCCAGATTCAATGACCTTCCACAATTAAGGAGTGGGAATATCAGTCTGATTCAATGGGAGAAGGGAAAAGGGGCTGAGGTAACATCACTACTATTGCACATAGATTTATGGTTTGACCCAATAGGAAGCTTTCTTTCCTGAAGTCCCTTCCTTTTGGTTCTTGAGAATTCTAGATAAGACCCTAAAATTTAAGCATTTGTAATGGCAAGCAAAGAAGCAGTTAACACCTTGTTTCAGCTATTTAATTATTTAGCACCTTGTTTCAGTTGAAGTTTCTTTTCCATGATTATATCAATTCTTTTGTTAAGAAACAGAACTTGTGAATCTCTGTTGCTGATACAACAGGAAGGGTTGGAACAGGGAGGAGCTTAATGACCATATATAAAGAGAAGCCCAGACTGAGAGAGAGCAAAAGTGAGACGAAGCATGGCTGTGGCGCCAGTACTTTGTCCATCTGTTTTGATGCTACTTTGTCAGATTTTTCTGCTGATAGAGGATGTTGCTCTTGTTACAGAAGCCCTGGGACCTTGCTGCTGGTTCAGAATCCCTGAAAGAGGATTTTCTTGTCATATGTTTACAGAAGTCCTGGAGGAGGGTCTTACTGATGTTTTCAGAAGTCCCGGGACTATACTGATGATTTGGGTTAATTTCTCAGACTTTGTTGGTGGGTCTGTGTTGATTTCACAGTCAGATAGTGAATTGATGATGGTGCTGGCAATGTATATGAATGTTATTGTGGCTCTGTTAAGCTTTGTCTTCCCAGGAACAGAAACTGTGAAAGACTTGAAGTGGACTGGACACTGTGAGCTTCAATTTGGAACAGGAACTGGACAAGGAGCTGGAAGTTGCCTGCCTTTGAACCCAGGTGACCATTGGGTGGATTCAGATAGGAGCTGGACCCATGGAAGATGAACCATAGAAGCTGCAAGCCTGCCTTGAGTCAAGATGAAAAGACCTCTCCTTGGCTATTTACTGAGAAGATCATGATTTACTATGGCCTAGGTTTGGGAGGACTTTGTACTCTGTATCCTGTACTTCTTCAGGATGATTGAATTAAGGATGATTGGAAACTAAACTCCAATTAAGAAGAAAGAAGACTTTTTGATTGAGGGATTAATACAATGTGACCTGGGTTGGAGAACTTAGACCTTTGTTCCTCTATCCTCTCCAGGCAGTCCACCTACATGCAGATATGCCTACATACGAGTATTAAAGGGTCACAGCATTAGGAAGGTTGAGAACCACTGCTTTACAGCCTCTAGACTTCTTTAACACAGTGCCTAGCTAAGGCACTGTTCAGCTGATGCTACAAGAGCTGGCAACCTATGACCATCTCTGTCCTTTACCTGCTGTGATAATTTGCCCTGGGTTTATTGCATTGAAGTTATTGTCAGATTGCTCAACAGATGAAACAGGCCTCCCTCCAATTCTCCCATTCATTGACTCTTGATCCCCCACTCCAGAGAATCTGGAGAAAGTTTCTACATATGAAGTTGTAAATAATAGAACTAATTCTAGACTTGAAGTCTAAAAAGTTATCCCCAACAAGAGAGGAAGAAAAAAAAAGTACTCAGTGTAGTAACATGATTTAGGAATAGAACAGGAAGTTTATTTCCCTCACAAGCAATGGAACACTAAGAAATGAAGACTCATAGAATGATTAGAAAAGAATCCAGTGATTCATTGCTTCTTGTACAATCAGTTGAGAGGTTTGGACAGGGCATAAACAGTATTTGGAAGGCTGCTAATCATGATGGGGTGCTTGGGTGCCTGTTCTTGAACTCCAGTTCCAAAAATCACATCCAGTTCCAAAAGCACATTTCTCCCTAACCTCAAATCTCCCTGGCCTCAGAGAGTTATCTCTGCCCATTTCTCCCCACCCCCTGCACTATGCCTAGCAATCATTTATGACTAGGCCCCAGCCAAATGCTTATCTCTCCTTGGTACAATAACAAGCTACACCTATGAATCCTTCGCTAGATTATCTGTAAGTAACTCCCCAGCTCATTATATATATCCTAAATTCTATTATGTATGCCTTAGGCTTGGATAAATGTAAACTCCCAACATCCATCCCGTCAAACACCCCATTGATGTGTGGCAGATTGTGCATTTCTAGGTCAGCCCTGACCACTAGCTGACTTAGTGACATTTCAAGCCTAAAACCACACCTCCATCCAGCACCCCCTCAGCTATTTCCTGGTGAATTCTGAGCAATACACCTGCACAGCAGGTATTAAAAGTGTATGTTCCTTTAAGAACTGACCACTCCTTAACCACTCCCTAATCCCACCTTGACTCACCTAGTTAGCATATCTGGCACAGGTTTTACTATAGTTTATCCTATATAAACTTAATTGTACTCCTCTAAGGTTGTTGGTTCCCTAAGAACTCTTGTCCATTGTATAGCATAACAATAAATCTTTGCCACCTTGACTTAAGGAACGCTTGAGTCCATGAATTCATTCGCTTTCCAGGGGCTCTGGTTATTGGGGTTCCTGGACTTCCTGAACCCTGTCAAGCAGATAGCATTTTGTCTCCACTAAACATGGTATGATCAGACAACCAGAGGGATCTCCCTTCCAGAGGCATCCTTCTCCTATGCCAATTCCTTCCTTCTTGGAAGCTCTATCCCTGTTACTGTTGCTGCATCTAAAGCCACTCCAATAGACACTGCCCTTTTTGCCAGCCTTTGAGAGCCTCCCAGAACCTGTATTCACAAGGTTGATGCTAGAGGAAACTAAGCATAAAAAGAGAGGGAAGGCAGCCAGGGCCTCTGATACCAACCCTACTATTGAATTTACCTTCTATTTTGCTAAAGTAGAGAAGGACCTTTCCTTCACATCCCATCCCTTCCCACCACCCCCACCACCCCCAACTGGAGTCACATTTTACCTTCTCAAAAACCTTTCCCAAGAGATTGACCAGCCAGAAGCCACTCCTTCTACCGGGGTGGCACTCTGCATCATCAGCTTTTCTGTTTCAGCAATCAATTATGGGGGGGCGGGTGCTAAATGTAGCTATCCCTCACACACAGCTAGAAGCAGGCTCAAATTCCCATTAGGTCAACTTCCTCATCCCCCACCCCTCCATCCCCAAAACAGAAAAGGTGGGGGGGCAGGAGAATAAGAACTTGTTACACTCATAACTATACAACAGGGATTAGTGGGATTCAAAGACTGTTGCTCTATAAAGGGGTGTGGTTATTCAACTGGGTCACTGCCTAAGGGAAAACATGATGGAAAACAATAAGTGGTACTATAACCACCAGAATTCAGACTACTCACCCACTGCTGCAAGCCAGAAACAGTGAGCTTTGGGCATACCTAGAAGCATTGACTGATAATCAGTCTCTTGCTGTTGTTTTTCTCTTTGAAACATTCCCTTTCATTTTTTCTGCTATTGTTTTATTCTTTTATTCACATTATTGGTTGTCCTTTTGAGGTGGATGAAGATGGGGACTATGTTTAAATGAACTCTCAGACATCTCTTCAGAAATCCTCAGGACCACTCTTTTTGTTTTTTTGAACAACAGTACTCTGGTGATACTGCATGATGATGAAAGTCATGAAATGCTAATCTCCAAAGAATTAAAGCCTCCAGTCAATCTGATAGGAACAGAACAGAATATGGCAGGTGTGAATAGGTTTCATGCGTTAAGAAGATACATGCGCTGGCCATAAAGTGAAAGAAGGCAATAAACAGAACAATGAAAGATGTGTCCCACTGGTACCCATATAATATCTATCCATCAGTCAATAAACATCCAGGCACCATGCTGGGTGCTGGAGAGAAATCTGGAGGAAGTTCCACTACCATGTTGAGTTGAACCCTGTGAAAGATTTATAGGTGGGCATGGGTGAGAGTCACAAAGGATAATAAAGTTTAGATGGGATCTGCTCCTTTGGAAAGATTTGCCCAAATCAGTGAGATGAAGCATTGAAATTTAAAAGTGTCTTACAGGAGAAGCAAAACCTTTGGCCAATAAATCTGTATCTCCCTGTTTTATGCTTTATTTTATATTCATAATCAGAAAGTCTATAGAGATAGTTCTGTGATTAGACTTATTAAAAAATCTCATATGCATGAGAGACCACTTATTGGAGGAAAGCCTTTAAGAAACCAGAAAATCTCTCTAGGCAGAAGCAATGTCCAAATTACTGAGTTATTGAAGGTTGTTTTATTTTGTTTTTTCCTATAATGTCTCAATATGTTTTTTTTTTAAATGAGGTTTCTTAGGAATCAAATGTTTCTTCACATTTTTGTGGTTGCTAAGGATTTTTACTGTTGATATACATCTTATTTGGAGTTATATAATGTACATAAAGATGTCTATTTCCATTCAAAATATATAGAAACACCATGTTCCTAACACTTTATTATTTTGAATGAAATTTCCTCATGGGTGGCTTCCCAAAAAAGGCTAGGTATTTTAGGAAAGTTAAAGAAAATTCATGCCTTGCTCTACCATTTCTGAATTAGATATGGATGTGATAAATACATTCATTGCTTTTTTTTTTCCTCAAAACTGATTCAAAGCCACAAAATTTGACAAATCAAGAGTTTCGACTCAGGGAAAAAATTTTCAAAACAATCTTAGAAATAAAGTGTATTTATCAGCTGCTGGAACTTTTCTTCCTACCCTCATCTCTGCCACTCCACACACTCCAAGAAAGAATAGTATGTACCCAGGAAGAAAAGTGGGTAGGATGAACAATTTCCTTGTTCCATAGGGCAATTTGAATAAATCAGGGATCTTTATTGGGTACTAAACAAGTTGGGAGTGTTGCTCATACAGGGGAACACCTATCTCAGGTGTCAGAGGGGAAAAAAGACCTTCAAGGGTTACAGGCATCACATATGAACATGGAGTGTGTAACAAGGAATCTATAGAGTCAGAAAACTGCATAGTGAGTGACATATACTAATTTTATCCAATTTTCCTAGTGGAGGCTATGACCCAAAGAAATGAAAAATCCCCTCAGTATAATCCACATAATAAGAGCTTCTGGCACAAAAGATTGCATGTCATAAATAGGCAATGATGACATGAAACACTGACATTTTAAAAACATTTAGTGATGTTCTTAAAGATCAACCTCAAGTCTGCACGTTTTAAGTACAAAAATTTTTCCCTTTTCTCTCTACCCCAGCCCAAATTAAGTATTCACTTTAATCTGTGAGTTATTAACTTGTAGTTTCCATAACAACATAGTTGGCATAGTTAATGTTAATGTGACTGTACATTCACTCGGAATATACAACTGCTTTAGTAACTGGATGGCTTGGGATTCCCTACAGGGTGGCACCTAGAGGTGCCACAACTGCTGCCTTAAAAGCATGATAAAAGATACTACTGAAGTATTTTTTAAGTAAATAATGATGAACAATGCATACACACATTCATATTCCTTCATATTTCACTCCTAACAGGTTTTAGTCTGCCTGAAACATGACATGCTATCAGTCCTTGTAATGACTCACTGCCCTTCTGGGGCAAAGTTGGAGTCTCAATGTGGAGTTTTGATTATTCTCTACCAAGCTCTACCAGCTAGCAATGATTGAGGAGGCGCTGTTTGAATATTCATGAAAAGTCTGGGGTATGCTATACTACTGCTTCCAGGTGGCACAGCTTCCAATAAACAGACCCACTTTGTCTATTATCTATTACCCAGACTTGAAATGTGCCACTCCTCCTCCCCTCCAGCTCCTGAAAATACATATGCTTGCTTATAAAAATGCACACATAGACATACACACCCTTTCTCCTCTGACCCAATAAACATCTACACTATTCTCTTTTATATGTTTTTTGCAGAATTAAATTGTTTGTGGTGCTAAAATAAAAACACATGTATATGTTGCACACAGGGTCACTGTCTCCATCCATACTTAGACTAGCATTTAAATCTTCGGAGCAAGACTGCTTCTCCCATTGATTATCAGTTGAAATCAGTTAGTCATTCAGACTTAATTAGCTTTCAGAAATGAGTTAGTTACTGAAAAGATATAGCAAGTTCAGAAGTACAAAAATATCCCCCAATACTCACTTCCTCTAAAAACCCATTGGTTCCCTAGGAAAACAGGATCAGAGTTGCTAAAAGCAACTCCCTTTCATCCCCCAAATTCACTTCTGGTTGTGATGTACCCTATGGAGAAGTTGTTTTCTTGCTTCCAAGACAGGGCAAGTTGTAATAGTAATTAGTTTAGCAGGATACTTAGCACTTAGTACTAAGTGCTAAGTGTGGAAAGTGCAAACTCTGTCCCACTGTTGAGAAGGCATGAACTCCCCTGTTGATGTGGAAGAAGGGGATTGGCTGAGCCTCTGTCCATGTGGAAGAAGGGGATTGGCTGAGGTGTGTACATAAGCAAAAATTCCAGAGACAGAGAGACAGAATTGGAATGTTGCTCTGGGTGAAGGAAGAATTGTGGAGACTGAAGCTGGGTGAGAGAGAGAGAGACAGAATTGGAACATTGCCCCTGGTGAAGGAAGAATCCTGGAGACTGAGGCCAGCTGAGAGAAAGAGACAGAGAAAGAGAAAGAGTTTCTCTCCCAGCATCTGGAAGCTGAGAACTGTCTGAGAACTGAGATGGAGTTTTCCTGAGACCAGAATCTGGTGAGGGCCCGCCTGGAAGGCTGAAAGGGCTTGCCTGAAGAAGCATGACCAGGATAAGACTTTGTTTGTTCGTGGCCTGGCTGATCCTTGAGTTCCAGACAAGAGAAGTGGTGAAGAGTTTGAGATGTGCTGGACCCTGTGAACTTC
>CM053581.1:300145460-300160928 GCA_028627135.1 Pseudochirops cupreus | reverse complement strand
AAGGCCTCCCCTTGGATGAAACTGAGGTTTTTTGGACACCAAGGGGTGGAGGGTTTGTGTGGTTTTCTAATGACTGTATTTGTGATCAAGATATTTAGTAATTATAAATCCAGATTAGTGACTGATTAAGTTAATGGTTGCCCCATGAGTGGAAGTTTGATTATTCTATTGTGAATTGATTGAATGACTAATGATTGAGTTGCCCCATGAGTGGAAGTTTGATTCTATTGTTCCTTGTTCTGAATATTGTGGCCACTGTAGTGAAAACTATGTGGCCATTTTCTGTGATAAGATGTAATGTTGTGAATATTATAATGTTTTGAATGCTTGTCTTGATTTGTAATGGAATAAACAGAGTGTTCACTATATTTTGTAATCTGAACTCTAAAGGCTGTTCACAGTAGCGTTCCTTTGGGAATCTGCTGGTGCATGGCACTACACAAGTTCAATTCATTGCTGGGCCAGATCAAGTAGATGGCTTTCTTCTCAGGTCTGATGCACCACTAGGCTCAGTTGCTTTAGCTGTAACACTTATACTATAGACTCCAGAAGGTAGATTTCTAGAGACTCTTCCAACCTTTCAAAGTTCACAATATCGATCACTCATTGGTTACAATCCTTCTATATGACCAAACTATTGTACAAAGTGAAAGTATTTGCAGATCCTATACATGATTGCATGCCACCATGGGGGGGGGGGGAAGGGAGGGGAGAAAATCTGAAACTCAAGTGATTGTGGAACTGAATCTTGTAAATTAAAAGTAAATGAGTAAATTTTAAAAAAAGTAAAAAAAAAAGTTCACAATATCATAATTCATGCAATTTCTGATGCTTATTCACCTAAAATCAGGAAATGATGAATACAACAGCACAGAAGAAACAGAGGGGCTAGAGGTTTGCAGTCACATGGCCTCTTGGGTGGGGGGTGAGGGGGAGATCAGGAGCCAGAAGCACTGCCTGCTTCCTCTTTCCTCATCTGAAGAGTTCCAAAATTTCTTCCTCCTTTCTCAAAAGGTGCCGAGGAAAAGATATTCATCTATTCCTGACATTTGTATTCACACACAGATCAAGTTCAACAGTCAATTTAAAGGCTTTATATCACCATGCACAAAGCAGACAAGGAATCATCAAAAGAATATCTTTGCATACCCTGAGTTGGTTGGTCCCTCCCTCACTATATATCATGCATTTCTGGAAACACAGTCCCCAGTCTTTCAGATGAGTTAATGCCAGGCACAGCATTTCTTTTTTTCCAGGTACAGTATCTTGTGAGTGCTCTAAGGACTGTGCCTTTGTTGACTAGTCCATTACATGTAGAATACATAAAGATAATCCTTCCATTGTGTTTTTGTTCTTATGGATCTTTCATTTCCAACTGTCTACCTGAACTTTTAACCAACATTCATCATTTTTGTTTGCCTATTTCCGTTCTATTTGGCTCCTGTTTTAATGTTTACCCCCATCAATGATTTATGTGGGTTCTGACTTTGGTTTGATTCCATGATTTTGAAACATTACCCATAACCTTTGATGCTTATTCGTTTTCTGGATAACCATTGATTCTAGGTCTCCAGCTCTAACTTGACTAACAGTTTAACTCTGGCTTGTTATCTGTATATCTCTCATTCTTTATTCCCAGTTTTACCTCATCTTTCTAAGTCCTGGCTCCTTACTATGGGAAAGGCAATATGGCATAGTGGAATGAGCCCTGGATCTGAAGTAGTAAGGTACCCTGAAAGAGATAGAGGAAGCAGCAAGTGCCAGGTAAGTCAAACCACCACAATCACCTTACCCATCATCTCTCCTTAGACCCTGAGGAAGACATCCCAGAATCCTGAGCCCAAAAGCCTTGAGAAAAGACCTCCAAATCACCAGCTCAGTCTCATCAATAAGAGGAGAACTTATTATGGAGAGGGGGTCCATTTTTGTTATTATCACCAGCAATAACTTCTGACCAACTGCCACCAATAGGTAGATAGGCTCAGGAACTCTGGAAGTAGCAACACCTTCTTCCTCCCTTCCTCCTTCTCACCCACGCCTACTTCAAGAGCCCTCATAGCCATCATCAGAAAAAACAATTCTTTTAGAGAAAGGACCAGACATACTCACCAATTCTCAATCAATTGCCATATACAGTTCAGGCAAACTAACCTTCTGAAGCAATAAATCATGCTGCTAAAGAGACAGGAGACAGAATGTGCCAAGCTAGTCAAACCACAGTCACCTTGACCACCATCTTCCTTAAGAATTTGAAGGAGAGTGCCCAGAATCCTGAAACTAAGACTAATATTGCTTCTAGCCCAGTGCCCTCAGCCATCACCATCCTAGGAAACATTCTCTGTAGAGATGTGACCTGGAAACAGTTCAACTGCAGCATGGCCTCAGAAAAACTTGGGAAACTTTGTACGAACTGATGTAAAGTGAAGTTAGCAGAATCAGCAGTACACTGCCCACACTAAGAGCAACATGGCAAGGATGATTAATTGTAAAAGACTTAGGTACTCTGATCAAGACAGTGATTCAAGGCAATTCCAAAGGATTGTGATGGAAAATGCTATCCACCAGAGAACTGATAAATGCTAAATGCAGATTGAAGCATACTTCTTTAAAACTTTATTTTTCTTGTTTGTATGTATATGGTATGTGTGTGTGTGTGTGTGTGTGTGTGTGTTTACAACATGGCTACTATGGAAATATGTCTTGTATGGCTTCACATGTATAATAGGTTTTGTATTGCTTGCCTTCTCAGGGGTGAGGGAGGAGCAGGAGCAGAAGGAAGGGAGAGAATTTGGAATTCAAAATTTTTTAAAATGAATGTTTTTTTAAATGTTTTTTAAAAAATATAACAATAAGAATTGGAATTTGAAGGGATGCCCATCAATTGGGGAATGGCTGAACAAGCTGTAGCATATAATTATAATGAAATATTGTTCTGCTATAAGAAAGGGTGAGCAGGATGATTTCAGAAAAACCTAGAAAGATTTACATGAAATGATACAGAATAAAGTGAGTAGAACCAGCAGAAGATTTACATAGTGATAACAATATCATATGATGGACAGTTGTGAATTGCTTAACTATTCTCAGTCATATAATGATCTAAGATAATCCCAAAGGAATCAGGAAGAAGAATCCACATCCAGAGAAAGAAATGATGGCCACTGAATACAGATCAAAGCATACTACTTCTCTCTCTCTCTCTCTCTCTCTCTCGCTCTTTCTCTGTCTCTCTGTCTCTCTCTCTCTGTCTCTCTCCCCCCCTCCTTTCTTCCTCTCTCTCTCTTCCTCCCTTCCTTCATTGGTTTTCTTCCACAAAATGATTACTATGGGAAATGTTTTACATGATTGCACATGTATAATTGTAACAGCAATCAATTTAGCAGATACTTAGCACTTAGTAACTTGGGGCTAATTATGGAAGATGCGAACTCTGTCCCCTGTTGAGAGGTCGTGAACCCCCCTGTTGATGTGGAAGAAGGGTATTGTCTGAGACAGGAGGCCAGTGTGTGTATATAAAGAAGAATTCTAGAGACAGAAGAATTCTAGAGACAGAGAGACAGAATTGGGTATCTTCCTCCTGGTGGCTCCTGTTGGAGGAAGCAGGATTGTCCCAGAATCTGGGAGCTGGGTTGCTAAACTGAAGAAGTGGGTTGGAGTTTTCTTGAGAGAGAGAGAGTTTCTTTCCCAGTACCTGGAAGCTGACTGAGAACTGAGATGGAGTTTTCCTGAGACCAGAATCTGGTGAAGGCCACCTAGAAGGCTGAGAGGGCTTGCCTAGAAGGCCTCCTGGAAGGCCAAGATTCTCCTGGGTCCTAGGACCAGCTGAACTGCTAGAGGACTGAAGAAGCATGACCAGAATAAGTCTTTGTTGGTTAGTGGCCTGGCTGATCCTTGAATTCCTGGCAACAGAAGTGGTAAAGGGTCTGAGATATACCAGACCCTGTGAACTTCAGTGTGTACCAGGGACTGCCGTGAGGACTGGATGAGGACCTGGGAGCTGTCTGCTTCTGAATCCAGGTGACTGTTTGGTGGATTCAGGAGGGAGCTGGGACCATGGAAGGGGATCCAGGGAGTCAGAGAGACCACTCGGAATCAAGATGAAGAAAAGACCTCCCCTTCGATGAAATTGAGGTTTGCTGGACACCTAGGGTTTGTGTGGTTTTCTAATGATTGTATTTAATCACTGATTGAGTTGATGTATGATTGCCCCATGAGTAGAAGATTATTATATTATGAATTGATTGAATGATTAAGTTAATGATTTGCCACATGAGTGGAAGACTGATTATTGTATTGTGAATTGATTGAATGCTTTGTTCTAAATATTGTGGCCACTGTAGTGAAAACTGTGTGGCCATTCTAATGTTAAGCTGTTATGAACACTATATTGTGATTTTCTGTGATAGGATGTGATGCTGTGAATATTATATTGTGATTTGTAATGAATGTTTACTTTGATTCTCAATGGAATAAACAGAGTGCTCATTATCCTGTGCAATCTGAACCTTAAAAGCTGTTCACAGTAGCATTCTTTTGGGAATCCGCTAGTGCATGGCATTACAATAATCCATATCAGATGGCTTATCATCTCAGGGAGGGGAAAGAGGGAGGAAGGGATAGAATTTGGAACTCAAAACTTAAAAAAAAAATAAACAGTGAATGTTAAAAATTACTTTTACATGTAATTGGAGGAAAATAAAACACTAAAAAATAAAAAAAATTAACAAGTTGATGTGTGTAAGTTTTTTTTTTTTTTTGCTTTTTGGAGGGCAATTGGGGTTAAGTGACTTGCCAAGTCACACAGCTAGTAAGTGTGTCAAGTGTCTGGATTTGAACTCAGGTCCTCCTGACTCCAGGGCCAGTGCTCTATTCACTGTGCCACCTAGCCACCCCCTTGATGTTTGTAATTTTACAAAATAAATGAAAAATATGTTTAAAAAAAGAAAAAGAAACAGCTCAAGTGCCACTGCAGGTTCTACAGCCATAGCTACTGAAGACCCAGCAAAGAAAATTCTTTTCTCCAAAGTCCTTGACACTGCTTAAATATCAGAAACAAACAGGATTTTTAAAGTGGAAATGACATAAAAGAAAAGGAATTAACTTCTGATTTTTTACTGTACCATGGGACCATCTGACTTGCAACTGAAGCCTCTCATAGGTTGTGTCCCCCATTAGAATGTGAGCTCCTTGAGAGCAGACAGTCTTGCTTTTCTATTCATATCCTCAGCCCTCAGCACAGTGCTTTGCACATAGTAAGTGCTTAATAAATGTTTTATTTACTAATTTATTTATCTGGATTCATCTCTCATTTCTTCTACTTAATCATATTTGCAATCATAGTTGTGTGAGATGAAAGAGTTGAGTCTGAATCTAAGGTCAGAAAAGGTCTTTATTATTTCTCATGAGAATGGACTCTGCCCCTGTCACCTACATGGCAGCAGGGAGAGAGCAACAGATAGAAGCCAGTCCATGGTTATATAATCTTCTAATGCAGAAACCCAACCCTCCCAATTGGTCTTCACTCTTATTGGTAGGGGGGCTGACCCACAACCTAAGTTGGGGAATCTCTCTGAGACAAAGGACCTGGAAACATGTGGGTGTTCAGTGAAAGCAGTCTTAACCTTATTTAGCATATCTTCTGCTGAGTTGGCTTTGGGGGAGGGTCTCCATTGCTCTAAGCCTCAGATTGCTTGAAGGTCTGGTGACCTCTAAATGTAGGCCTAGTGAATACTGAAGCCATTCTAGACTTGATTTTTCAGAATGAGGAAACTTCACTATAAATTATCCCTCACATAGTCATAGTCAATAAACATTTATTAAGCACCTTGAATGTGCCCAGCTCAGACACTGCTAAACACCCCAATACCAATACCAAAAAAGAAAAGTCCCTGCCCTCAAGGAGTTTATAATCTACTGGGGGGAAAAGACTAAGGAAGGGAGAGGAAAATTTGGGAGTGAGGGTGCGGTAGAAGGAGAAGGAGGATGGTAACCTTAAGCAAAGTATTTTCTCTCTAGATTTTAGTTTCTTCATCTGTAGTTTGAGGGGGTTAATGACTATGATCTCTATGGTCTCTTCTAGGTCTAAATCTATTTTCTCCCTCACTTTTTCTCCCTCTTACCTACTTTCTCTTTTTCTGTCTCTCCCTCTTCCTCCCTCCCTCTCTGTTTCTCTCTGTGTCTGTGTCTCTGTTTCTCTCTCATTATGTGTCTCTATCTCTGTCTCTATGTCTGTTTCTCTCTCTCCCTCTCTCTCTCTCCCCTCTCTATTTCTGTCAATCTGTCTATCTATGTCTATCTCTCTATCTCTTCATGAAACTTACATCTCTCACATGAAATTTTTAGTCTTAAAGGATTCCATCTTATCCAGGATTCCATGCTACACAATTTACCTCTTTTCCAGGCAAAACACTTAGTCCTCAATTAATTGTCAGGCCCAGAGAATGCATAATTTAACTTTGTAGATAATGGAAGGATCATCAGGCAGCCTTTTTTGTTCTTAACTCTAGCAGAAAACTTTTCTAAAATGTCACATCAGTCATATGTAATGAAGATGATTAAACCTTTCTTTGTAGAAGGAGGCTCTGACCACAGGGCCTTGGGGGCATGATTTTGTATAGAACTTTAGGTGGAGGCATAGAAAGTATTTTTTAGAGAAATTGGCTGATTCCTTATTGACCTTGGGGTATACCACAGAAGTTGATCATTTGAAATATTCTTGCTTTTATGTGGTTCTTTCTCATCCAAGGCAAAATTCTTTTTGAGGCTCCATTCTTCTTAACTGAGATTTTTCTGTATTTGCAAATGTACTAATTTGCCCACACATTTCTTCTCAAGTATTCTAATGCTGTAGGGAAAGGAGGGGGGAAGGGAAGAATTGTAGTTGATTTAATTTATGTTTACATGTTTCTAAGTGTGAAATAATGTTGTTGTTTTTCCTAAGTAGGTCTTTCTACTTTTAAATGAAAAACCCACATTTTATCTTACTGTGTAAGAAAAAGTCACTATTACAGTTATAAGTTACTTAATGCATCTGTATAAGAACTATGTAGTGGCGCCTTTCCCTTCTATGAAACATGCTCTGTAGCCACTCCTAGTTCCACCAGCAAGCCAGATCCTTAGGACATACCCTGCCTAGACTCTAATCCTCTTTTTGGCTTGCTTCTTTTGTGTTTCCTTTCTTGAGAAGATGACTAACAAACTCTGAGACAGACATGTCCAAGAGTAACCTTGTGAGTTGAGAGGGTAAGAAAATCTTGGGACCAGTAAGAAAAGCAACTAGTTGCAGTAGCCAAAGGAGATGACTAACTGCAGGGGATGCTTTTGCATCAAATAAGATGACCACAGACAAGAGGGTTGGCTCAAGGCTGGCTATGTCACCAATGGAATATTTTGACAATACTGAGTTAAACTATAAAAGGCTAAATTAGGAAGTGTTCTGATGAGATTTAAATATTAGTTTCTCTGAACATTACAATAATACTTTCATATCTTGTTATAGCTGTTGAATTCCATTAATTTACTGAGTCTGTTCATGTATACTTATAAGTTCTTTATGTTTAGCCTTTTCTTGTGTGCGTGAATAAATTACTTGTCTCATACCTGATTTATACTGTACAATGAATACTTATTTTACTTCTTCCCTTTGTGAGAACTCCCTTGACTTGTAAGTCATAATCAAATTTAGTAAATTTTTTGGGATACCAGGGTGGGGAATTTTAAGGGCTAAACAACATGAGAAGACAGAGCCTAATCCTTCCTAATTAGAGGCTGACTAACCCAAGCCTGAACTAGGTCCAAACTACATGCTTAATTGGATATAGAATAGGGATTGACATAGTACTCTAAGCCCCGTAGGTCCAGCAGTAAAACTTCAATGCTAGATATGTAAGAATCAATAATAATTAAAACATAGAAATAAATTATCTTACTGGGGTGTAAGAAGCCAATTCAAGTTCCAATCCTCTTGATCTCTCATTTCAAAACATTTTGTGTTCTATTTTATTTAATTCTATTCTCCTCAACAAACATTTTAAATCCACACAAAGCAGGTGCTAGGTACTAGGATACAAAGGCAAAAAACAAAACAAAAAATTCAACAGATCCTGCCCTCAAGGAGTTCATATTCTACTAAGGTAAAATGTACATAGATGAGTAAATACAACATAATCCTGGATGAGGGTCAGTGAGTATCAGCAGTGGGAAGTTGGAAAAGTCTTCTTGTTCTTTGGCATTTAAACTAAGCCTTGAAGGGATCTAGGAATTTCAAAAGGATGGAGGTGAGAATGGAGTACATTCTATACTGGAAACAGCATATAAAAAAACCACAGAGGTAAGAGGTGGACTATCTTAGTGGACCAGTATAGCTAGGACTTGAAGTGCATGAGAAGAGATCATGTTGATGAGGTACAGGCTCTGGGAACCCCCTTGAGCTCTCCTTGAATCTTCCCACTTGAGGCATTTGCCTGAGGCCATAAGCTTGGCCCAAATCTCTGTTACTAGCCTAGCCCTCCACTGTCCAGCTAGCCCCCACTCTTGATCCTCCCAAAATATCTATACACCTTTAAACTAGCCTAGTCCTCCATTGTCTGTCACCTCCAGGTAGCCTCTAGCTACTTCCCACTCTTAATCTCTCATTACTGGAGTCTGACCTCATTTGACACATCTACAATTGTATGGTTCCCTAACTGGGAATCAAAATGGGGCACAGCAGTGAGAGTGCCAAATCCTAACCACTGTAGAGGTCAGGGAACCATAAAATGTTGAGGTCTAGAGTTAGGGGTGCACGAGACCCCAAAATACCAACACATTGGGTCCTGCCAAATGAATTCAACTCAAGCTTCCTCTCAGCCAAAGAAAAGCAAGGTTTATTAAAGATTCACCATAATGGGTAGACTCTTAAGGAGCCTTGGTATCTGTGACGCTTGCATTGGACAAGTGGGCCAGAATCATCTCACACAGAGTTGGCCTGCACTAGATAATTCTTGGCTCCTTCATGGAGGCAAAAAGGAGCTTATATACAGAAAGGTTGTAGGAGGAATCTAGGGGTGGTCTAGAGGAGCATAACGGTAATGGAATTTAAAGATCCCCCTCTAATGGCTTGTTTTTCAGGTTGAGTGTTGAAACCCAGAGCTTGTGAATCCCACTTGTGGGATGGACTTGTTGATGTGAAGATAGAGGGCTGTACTGGGAGCAGCTGGTGCCATGGGTTTAGAGAGAGGCACAAGCAGAGAGAAGGCCCTAGCAGAGGAGGCCAGGAGGACTTTTGGGGAGCAGTATCATGGAAGCAGAGAGAGAGGAGAATTGCAGGGGGCCAGAGTTGCTGAGAGACTGCTGAGGGCCAGTTGGAGCTGCCCAAGACTTTTGAGAGCTGCCATCCAGAGGTGCCAAGAACTAAGGAGGCATGACTGTGATGCTGGTATTTTTTCTGTCTGTTCTGATGTTGTGTTTCCAAATTCATCTGCTGGTGAAGGACAGTGCTGTTGTTGCAGAGGTCCTGTAACCTTGTTGTTGGTTCAAAAGCCCTGAAGAAAGATTTTCTTGTTGTATGCGTACAGAAATCCTGGAAGAGGGTCTTGCTAATGTTTTCAGGGGTTCTGGGACTGTTCTGCAGACAGAGGGTGGATTGATGAGGACACTGGCAATGTATCTTGTGGCTTTGTTAAGCTTTGTCTCCCCAGGAACAGAGATTTCTGAGAACTTCCCTTGTGTCAAGATGAAGAAAGAACCTCTCCTTGAGTATTCAATGCTGTGATGATATCTTAACCTTGTCATAACTTAAGGGTGGATGGCCTTTTGTGCTCTCCATTGCCTCTTTTGAGAAAAGTGCTTGGTGTTAATGGATGGTATTGCAATTCATTTGTGATCCAGAGGTGGGAAACTTTTGACTTTTTGTGCTCTGTGACTGATCAAATGAATGTATTTTGTTTATGATTGGAAATTAATCTCCATTTGAGAAGAGAGACTTTGACTGACTAAATGAATGTACTGTCCAGGAGTAGTACTTGGATTGAATTAAGAACTTAACTTGCTAAATGAATGAGTTACACTGTATTTTTCTTTTCTCTGTTCTGTGAATGTTTTTTTTTTTTGCCTTAATTCATCACTGAATAAAATAGAGTTACTATGCTGGTATTCTGAACCTTGGAAGTTGCCTTTCTTGGCATTATAAGGAGGAGTTTGGGGAGGGTCTTCAGGGGGAGTCAAATGAGGTCAGACTCCAGTAATGAGAGATTAAGGATGGCAAGTAGCTGGAGACGACCTGGACATGACAGACAATGGAAGGGCTAGCCTTGTTTAAGGGTATATAGATATTTTGGGAGGATCAAGGGTGGGGGCTAGCTGGACAGTGGCTTATGGCCTCAGGCAAATGCCTCAAGTAGGAAGATTCAAGGAGAGCTCAAGGGGGTTCCCAGAGCCTGTACCTCATCCCTGTGAAATAAGTATGGAGAGATAGTCTGAAAAAGAACATGAAGGACTTTAAATGACAAAGGGAAGAGTTTGTTTTATCCTAGAAACAAGAAAAAGGCCACTTAAGCTTCTTTAAAGGGTGAGTGACATGATCAGACCTGCTTAAGAAATATGAATTTGGTAGCTGATGAGGTACAGGCTCTGAGAAAACCCTTGAAGTCTAATTAAATCTTCCCACTTGATGAGGCAGTTGCAGAGGCCATAAGCTTTCATTGTGGCTGGGTCCAAACCTCTGTTTCTAGCCTATCCCTCCATTGTCCATCTACTTCACACCCTTGAGCCTATCAAAATATCAATCTACCCTTGCATTGACCTCATTAACTCCTCCTGAAGACCCTCCCCAAACTCATTACTGCAGTCTGACCTCATTGACTCCTCCTGAAGACGCTCCCCAAACTCCTCCTCCAGACCACCCCTGGATTCCTCTGTACATAAGACCCCATCTTCCCTCCATGTGGTGTGAGAGTGCCATAGAATGACCTAGCACAGACTTACTCTGTGACAGACTTACTCTGTGTCTAATACAAATGAACTATTAATAAACTTTACTTTTCTTTGGCTGAGAAACTTGAGTTGAATTCATTCGGAAGGACCCAGCATGTTGGTATTCTGGGGTCTCCAGAGCAATCCTAATCTTCTTTATGGGTAACCTCTTCAGTAGCTATGAAGGAGATAGAATGGAGAAGAAGAGAGACTAAACACAGGAGAACAAGTAGGCAACAGTTGAGGCCCAGCTAGGCCTGAATCAGGGTGCTTGTGGTAAGAATGGAGAAGAGTTGGGATTCAAGAAGCAATGTAGAAGTAGAATCAATAATAATGCCAGCTGATTATTCTGAAGATAAGGGAAAGTGGGTAGATAAAGTCTGTACTAGATTGGTACTCTAAATCAAAAATCTCCAAAGTGGTAGCCATGATAGAAAGCCAGGGATTTGTAGTCCAACCACAAAGGGTATGCAAGCAACCAATTAGAGAATGGGAAGATAAGTAACATGCTGGTGTACTAGTCCAATTGTGAAGCTTGTCTCCTACACAAATACAACTCTTTTTCCCCAGTATTCTATTATTCTGATCCTTCCTTCTACTGTTCAAGTTCCCAACTTTCACACTTCTGGGTATCTGTCTTTTAAGGTACCCATAATTTAACTCCTCATAGTAATCGTCCTGCTTGATGGAAGTCCCTCTATCCAAATGCTACTGGAAAAATTCACCCTAGTTCTCCTTCCATCGCTTTGTGGTTATGTCAAGGCTTCTTCTAAGGGGGAGTTCTGCATTTGGTGGCAGTGACTGGTGAGTAAGAGTCCTTTTCATATTGGGAGAAATAGAATAAGTCACATAGAGTGCAAAAGCATAGATTGACTGTAATCTGGATTTTATTTATCATTATATTATCTTTTTCTGTTAATATACCCTTCTTTCAAATTTCTTTATTAGTACCAAGAGTACCATCTTCCTTCCAGTCACCTAGGTTTTTACAAGTTGGACAACATCTTTGACTCCTCTCTTTTCCCTATGTATCCAACTGGTTGCCAGATCTTCTTGATTCTTCCTCCACCTCTCTGACATGTCTTTTTCACTCATATAGCCATCAGACTATGTTAGGCCCTGATCATCTCTCTCCTGGACTGGTACAATATAGCTTCCTAAATTTGTCTCACTGCTTTGTCTCTCCCCTCTCCATGCGATCCTCCATTCATCTGCCTAATTGATATTCCTAAAGTATAGGTTGACCAAGTCACTCCCCTGGGGGGAAAATGTTTAGTAGTTTCTGTGCTGACTTTAGGATAAAATACAAACTCCTCACTTTGGCATTTAAAGTTCTTCATGATTGGATTATAAGCTATTTGGATTTATTTTACATGATTTCCTCTCATATCTGTCATTTTCTTAAAATATAGCCCAACCATGTCACTGTCCTACCCAACAGTCCATCGATCAGTCAATAAACATCTATTAAGCACCTATATGTGACAGGCGCATGTAACATACAAGTGCTAGGTTTAAAAAAAGAGACAAAAGTCAGTGTCCTCAAGGAGCTCACAATCTAATGAGAGAGACAAGAAGGAAGCAAATATGTACAAATAATCTATATATAGGATAAATAGGAAATATTTGGCAGATTAGTGGCACAGTGGGTAGAGCACTGTGCCTGGCATTGGAAAGATCTGAATTCAAATCCAGTCTCAGATACTTCTTCGCTGTGAGATCCTGGACAAGTCACTTAACTTCTACTTGCCTCAGTTTCCTCATCTATAAAATGGACATAATAACAACCTACCTCCCAAGGTTGTTTTGAGGATCAAATGAGATAGTAATTATAAAATGCTTAGCATAGTACCTAGCATTATATGTTGGTTATTATTATTAGTAGTAGTATTTAGTAATTTGGGGTAGCTAGATGGTACAGTGGACAGTGAGGAAACCTCATTTTCCTGACTTCAAATCTGGCCTCAGACACTTACTGGCTATTTGACCCTGAGCAAGTCCCTTAACCCTGTTTGCCTTAGTTTCCTCATCTGTAAAATGAACTGGAGAAGGAAATGGCAAACCACTCCAGTATCTTTGCCAAGAAGACCCCAATGGGATCACAACTTATATCCAACTAGACTGGACAACAAAATAATAGTACTAGTATTGTTTAATCATTCAGAAAAAGAAACCACTAGAATTAAGAAAGGTTGGGAAAGACTTCCAGAAGAAAATGAGATTTTAGTTGTGACTTAAAAGGAAGCCAGGGAAGAGGGAAGCCAGAAAGCATAGATGACGAGGAAGAACATTCCAGTCATGGGAGACAACTAGAAAAAATTCCCAGAAATGAGACAGAAAGTCTTGTTCACCTGAGTGATTGAGCATCTTGTTCTTGGAATAGCAAGGAGGCTAGTGTCCCTGGATTGAAGGGTACATGACAGGGAGTAAGGTAGAAAAAGAAAGAAAAGATAGAAGGGGCTAGGGTACGAAAGCCTTTGAACACCAAACAGAGATTTTGTATTTGTTGGAGACAAACATGGAAGCACTGGAATTTCTTGAGTGAATGGATGACATGGTCAGACCTGAGTTTTAGGAAAATTATTTTGGTGACTGAATGGAAGATGAATTGGAGTGGGAAGAGACTCAAGGCAGGTAGAGTATATTACAACAGTATAAGCATGAGGCAATAGAAGGCCTTTGCCCGAGCAGTAACAATGTCAAAGGAAAGAAGGTGGTATGTTGCAAAGGTAAAAACGGATAGATCCTGTAATGGATTGGATATGGGATGTGAGAGATAGGGAGGAGTCAAGGATTGCACCAAGGTGGTGAGCCCAAGGGACTGGGAGGATAGTATTGCCCTTGACAGTGATAGGGAAGTCAGAAGGGGAAGAGGGTAAGAATAATAGTTACCCACAGTGTTAGTTCAAGAATTGAAAGCATCATTTGCATCCCCCAGGACCAAACCTTAGAATACAAGTAAAAGTTGTGAAAGGAAACACAGACAGAATTGGTAGTGAGGCCTAATAGATGCTCTGTTTATGAAGGACATTGTATGAATTACATTAAACCCTAAAACACAGAAGAGCCGCCCAGAAGAGATCTGTGACAACAGTGTAGATTGGACCATTTATTTATAAAAGAAACTCCAAAGGGATGAAGACTATCTATTGCCCAGATTCACATATATATGTGTGTATCTCTCTCTCTCTCTCTCTCTCTCTCTCTCTCTCTCTCTATATATATATATATATATATATATACACACACATATATATATACAATAGATATTACATATGATATAATATATACAGGTATATATATATATATATATATATATATATATATATATATATATATATATATACCAGTATATATACATTCACCAGATTTCACTCATCCATTGGAATTGAGCTTGTCCAATACTATGTATATAGGGGACAGACAAGATGATGGACAATGTACCTGGCCCAGAGTTGAAAAGGAAGAGGAAAGGGATCTGGATTGCATTTGGGGAATTGAAGACTACTTTCACTGAACCTAAGCTTCCCATGACAGTAAAGGGTCATCTTTTCCATATAACCTTTTACCAGTCTTGCTGTATGTCAGTGAGACCTAGAACACCATTGCCTAGAAACTAAATATGAGCATCTGAGGGAAACCAAAAGGTTCATCTTGTACATGAACACGCTGCAACATATAATCAGTGAGGAACTTCAAAGACAAAGGATGTCACCAAAAGTTATATGAAATCCTAGTCGTATAGTAAAAATATAGTAAGAATAAGAGAGGACAAGTGGTTGGTCAGAATGCTTCACTGATACTTTCCAATTTGGGGAGAAAAAGAGGATAGCCCCCATAACATTGGGTGGACACCCTGGGGTAAGTTTTCAAGAGGACATGGATAAAAATTACACAAGCTGATTCAGCATGGAGGAGTTGTGAGGATAAAATGAGATATTTTAAAGCTATTTGCAAACCTTAACACACTATATAAATACTATTATTGTCATTATCATTATTGTTATTTCCATTCTCACAGTAGGGAGCCCAGAACAAATGTTCCACTTCATATTCACTTTCTTCTCTCTACTGGTCACAGGCTGAGTCCACTATAGTTTCCTCATTTCTGGGACAAATATGGCTAGTGAGAAAACTATTAATATTATTGTTGATATGGCAGAAATCATTGATATCAAAAGTAATATGAACTGCCAGTCTCTTATTAAATGATCCTTATAATGTCAGAATTTCAGTAATATCCTTACATTCCTAGTCTTAAGATATTTATTCTTGATTAGGTTGAACTGAATCATACCCTAGATCCCCCCACCCAGGGATGTTGAGCCCAGCTCAAGTTGGATCTCAGCTTCTAGTATTCTTGCCCTCTTTCATTGGGATTCATGGCATGGAAGGCAAAACAGCCAGAATAAAGTGGGTTTCCTTGCCAGGACTGCCAAGAGTCTCTGTGGTCTCCTGACCAGGCCTTATTACCTCATTTATCTCCTCCCCCTCTCTTCCTAATATTATACAAATTTT
>CM053581.1:300134510-300145360 GCA_028627135.1 Pseudochirops cupreus | reverse complement strand
TTACGCTTGTCAGCGGGCAGGAGAAAATTAAGGGGAATCCTCCTGCAAAGTGTGGGGATTGGGGGTACTGATTATATAGTAACAAAATCATAACTCTGATCTCAATTATGCTATGTGTACACAGGTGGAGTTAGGGAGGAGTACCCAGCCTGTTTGCCCTGAAAAGTCCCCCTTTGATAAGGTGGATGAGTTCTTTTGTTAGGAGTTATCTTACAGCTGGGGGGGAAAGGTGACTTTCCACAGGCCGAGGTCACAAGCTGATATCACATACCCAGGTGCCGAACACAAATGAGATTCAAGACAAAGTCACCCCAAAATATTACAAAGGCATCTCAGCACCCCCTTCACAGGCATTACTCTTGGCATGCCATCTGCCAAGGTGATGTATCCTAAATACCATGGGGACTTTCTATCCTCCCCACAATTGACTCCTTCTATATGTCTAGTGTTTTCCCATCTGAATTCTATTGGTAGCAGGAGCTGTTTAGCTTTTCTTTTTCTATCCCCAGCCCTTAGCCCAGTGCTTGCTACATACTAAGGACTTAATACTCTAATCACGCATTCATTCATCCATTCATTCAGTTCAGTCTTGTACTACTGCTAATGACTCCATTTGGGGTTTTCTAGGCAAAGATATTGGAGTGATTTGCCATTTTTTTTCCTCCAGATCATTTTACGAATGAAGCAAAAAGGGTTGGTTAAGTGACTTGCCCAGGGTCATATAGCTAGTAAGTATCTGAAGTCATATTTGAAACTCAAGAAAATGAGTCTTCTGTTTTCAAGCCTGGCATTCTATCTGCTATGGCACCTGGCTGTCCCTTCATTCATTAGAGACTTTCATTACATTCCTTCACTATAGTATTGAAATCAAAGGCTAAGTTACTGCATTCTGGGGAGGAAAAATAAAAACCCACAACAACCACTACTAATATCAACTATCAAACTAATGAATTAGAATAGCTCAGGGCTAAAGTTTTTCCCTAAAAGGATACTTCCAGTAAATTCTGGAACTAGATTGAACCAATCAGGACCGAATCCAGAGACCATATCGAGGGGAGGGGCTGTTGGGTGCGGCTCTTAGCTCCACCCCTCTCCATATTTAGTCCCTTGGGATGTGAGGCTTTCGGTGGGAGTGGGCTCAATTTTCAGCGAGTAGGAAACTTGATCTAAAGAGGCAGGAATTAGCGCTGTGATTGGTTGTTTTTTTTTCTCTTCCTGCCCTACCCCCCCCCCCCCCGCCCTAGCTGCCACCCTAGGCCAGTCGAGACCCAACCTTTACCGTCCATCTGGATGAGAAGCGCCAATCAGCGCTAAGATTCAGAGGACCGCAGAGAAAAGCCCCGCCTTTCTATATATAGCTGGGCCAGCCCTGAGCCGCTGCCTCAGCGCTCCGCGGCCTGGGACTGGTATCATTCTCAGCTCGTTGGAGCCGCTGCCCCATAAACCCACTCCATTATCTCCCCCCCGGGGCCCCTCTCCTCTCCCTCATATAGTTCCTGCGTCGTCCCGGACGTTTAGACTAATTTTTCAGGGTGAGGAGAGGACAGGCCCCGGGGGGGAGGCTTGCTACTGAGGAAGAGCCGCCGCGAGGAGCTCAAGGTGAGGGGTTGGGGCGGCCCAGGTTGTTGGCAGCGGGCGGTTGGAGCAGTTGGAAGATTTTAGGACTCGGTAGGGCGGAGTGGGATGGGAGGGGGGACGCCTGGTGGGCCACGCTTTGCACCCTGGGACCGGGAATTGTCGGGGCTGGGGCGGGGAGTGGGG
This sequence comes from Pseudochirops cupreus, assembly GCA_028627135.1. Taxonomy (NCBI): domain Eukaryota; kingdom Metazoa; phylum Chordata; class Mammalia; order Diprotodontia; family Pseudocheiridae; genus Pseudochirops; species Pseudochirops cupreus. The sequence continues at coordinate 300,143,599 of CM053581.1, read as the reverse complement.
AGGCTCTGGATTTGGGAGGTTTAATAGATACTGCGCCGCCTATTTCCGCCTCCCCGACACCCCAGCTCCGGTTTTCTTCCCTCTTCACTGAGTCTCTGGTCTCGTCACCCCAAGTTCCTTTCACACCTGCAAGTCTCTTGTCAGTTTCTTCTTCTCCCAGGCCTTTGCTTCTACCCCCGACCTTGTCTCTTTCCCGCACTCCATATCTCCCCTCTGCCCTGTCTCTCCCCACTAGGCTCTCGTTTTCCTCAAAGTTCGCCGCCTTCTTCCCCAGACTTCTGTCTTCTGCCTTTATTCCTCCAGTTCCACCCTCACCCCAGTCTCTCTTCATCCCCAATTCCAGTCCCACTACTCTAGTTTCTTTCTCTTAGCCCCCCCGTCCCTTTCTCGCCCCTTCCAGGCCCCCTGTCCCTCCTCCCCAGGGGACCATTTTGTGGGAGCACTAGCCTAGACTTGTCAGTGCCAGGTGGAAGTGGAGGCGGTTTCCACCCCAGCACACGTGTCTCGCTCCGCCCCTAATGGCTGTAATATGATGGGTGGTAACTTGTTGGGAATGAGAGGAAGTTGATTTGAAAGGCTTTGAAGGTTTCTCAGTTTTCACTGTTGTCCTCTCTTGAACATCAACCATCCTCTTCCCAAGTAAACGTCACAGGGGAGAAGTTAAGACCTATAGCAATACCAAGGAAAGAGCTACCCTGCCCCCACTTCCCTTTTCTGACCTCTTGTCTTACTGCTTCTTTCTTGGTCTTGCACTATTATATAGATGATAGAGGCACTGGTAACAACTGAAGCTCAGAAACTGCTGCACCAGCTGAATGTTCTGTTGGAACAGGAGTCCAGATGTCAGCCAAAGGTCTGTGGCTTGAGACTAATTGAATCTGCTCATGATAATGGCCTTCGGATGACAGCAAGACTGAGGGACTTCGAAGTGAAAGATCTTCTTAGCCTAACTCAATTCTTTGGTTTTGACACAGAGACTTTTTCTCTAGCAGTGAATTTACTGGACAGATTTCTTTCCAAAATGAAGGTATGTTTTAAAGTATCTCACACTGCATGCTACTTGTTTTAGGGTATCTGAGATTAAATCGTTTACTTGGAGTTGATTTATGGCCAGGATCCATTCAGTTGGCATTTAAGCATCTGTTAGGTGCTAAGCCAGGCTGAGGATACAGAGACAAAGACAAAACAGCCCCTGCATTTGAGTAGTTTACATTCCATTGGGAGAATGGACATGTTAGTCTCTTATATTTATGTACATATATGTAATGATATAAAATATATACAAAGTAAACCTTATAAACTTTATCTCTTTGTTTCATCATTCTGTTAAAATGTTATTATACTGTTCACTAATAATTAGTAGTATAAATTTGGACAATAACTTAGGACTTCAATATTAACTTTAGAATTTTATGAGTAACACATTTCTGCATTTTAACAGAATTATGGGGTGAACATTCATTCAAATGAGTATTCAGTGGTTCCACTTCAGGCTCCTTAAAGATTTTCTGTCTTTATGAACTGTTTCGGGGATGGTGGTCATACTTTTGATGACTGGGCAGATTCATAGGATCATAGTTCTAGAAAAGGCCTCAAAAACCATCTAGTTAAATCCTCTTATGTTACCGATGTAAAAATCAATGTAAAAATCGATGTCACACAAGTAGAATCAGAGATAGGATTTGAACCTAGGTCCTTTGACTCTAGACTCTTCAGTGCACAATGTTGCCTCCTTCCATTTGTGGGCAATTAAATAAAAATACTTGTTTATTAAGAGTCCTCATTTATGAAATTTCTGCCTACCCCAGGAAATGAAAATGACTAATCTGCTAACTTTCCGTACATAGCTCAGAATGCATTTTTTTAAAGACTAGCATGTTACTCAATAAATCATTCAACAAATTGCTATAAATTATAAAAGATACAGAACTGACTAAGAGTTTAATGTGAGCCTCACAAATAATAAAGTTGGGGTAAAGTGCCATAAGAAGTATTAAATCATTGATATCAGGATTCAGAAGAGGGAGCCGTCAAACCTGGTCTGAGGGAATCACTTAGGCTTTGAAAGATAGGTAGGATTTTCACCTGGCAGAGACTGTGAATAGCATGTGTGATTGCTCTTGTTCATAAGAATTACTGTATTGTGTTTGTGGTATAACAAACTTCATAGTTGTGTAAATTGAAAAATATACTTCATAACCTAAATAACTAAAAAATACTTTCTAAAAAATTAAAACCTATCTGGATTGATTTGAGAATCAAGTGCTTAGAATGGGAGATAGCACCTTTCTTCCAGGTATAAAAATAATGTACTTTAGGAAAGACAAAACTTGGAAATTGTGTTCCAACTGTTATTTCTTAATAATATTATTATAATACTAAATTATTATTTCTGGGTTGACCAGAAAATATGTTTTCATTGAAATGCTTTATATAAGAAAACAAGTTTCTCTGACTAGAAGCTTACTGTATGTAGAATGCTTCCTTCACTTGTTAATTTTGTTCATCAGTGCCAGTGATGGCAAGGTCATACAGATTATATAGTCCTTAGTGGGCTGTTGTGTTCCATAGTCACAGATTATACCCTTTCTCCTAGACAAATAAATTTAAAATTCCCAGGTGGTAGATGAGAATGAAGGTAGATGAGTCTGAATGGAACTGTTTACATTTATTGCTTTTAATTATAAAAAATAGCCCATAGTATTTTCCATATGGAGGCTGAATCCAGTTTGTCTTCTCTCTAAAAAGGATGATAATAAAAATGAAGAAAGTTGCTTAGAAATGTTGATATGTGTTTGATTTAAAAATCATGGAGACTCAACTTTTTGGGTTGATTCTTGATTTAAATATGGAGTCTTAGTATTTTTGGTTGTTTTGTAGGTACAGCCCAAACATCTTGGATGTGTGGGATTAAGTTGCTTCTATCTGGCTGTGAAATCGACAGAGGAAGAGAGAAATGTCCCATTAGCCACTGATTTGATACGAATAAGCCAATACAAATTCACAGTTTCTGACCTGATGAGAATGGAAAAGATTGTGTTAGAGAAGGTGTGTTGGAAAGTCAAAGCTACTACTGCCTTTCAGTTTCTACAGCTCTATTATTCACTCATTCATGAAAATTTACCATTTGAAAGGTATGTAATCTATATTTTTAAAGTAGAGTTTTATAAAATACAGTGGTACAATTTCCACATACTGGTCCTTAATACTATGAAACAACTTTAATCATTTAGACATTTTAATACTAAAAAGACAATTAATGAAATGCTGTTTTAGCTTTCTGCCTCAGTAACTTAGGAATCTATCTAAAAAAAAATCAAAAGTGAACATATGTAGTTGTAAGTCATTGATGGATAATCTTTGGGCCCTCTCACAAAAGAGCTTGTGCTTCATCAGATTTTCCAGTACCAGACTAAACTACCAGTTTAGAATCTTTCACAAATCAGAGAAAAAGAACTTCAGTGGACACCTAAGCCCCACAGCATTTTTAGAGTCAAAGAGATAATTTTGGTTTCTGTGGCATGAAGAAGATACTTTATTTGACTAATGTTAGGTATTGGTAATTAAGATTTCTATATTTTGTTTTTGGACACATTCAGAAATGTCACTAGAACTGAATAGCATTATTTTTTTTTTCCGTAATAGTCATGTTGTAAAAGAAAACATGGACAAAAAATAAAGCCTCAAGAAGATAAAGTAAAAAAAAGTATGCTTCAATCTATATTCAGACACCATCAGTTCTTTTTCTAGGGATGGACAGCATTTTTCATCATAAATTCTTCAGAGTCGTCTTGGATCATTGTATTGCTGAGAATAGCTGAATCATTTATTGCTGGTCATCTTACAATATTGCTGTTACTTTGTACACAGTACATTTCACTTTGCATCTTCCAATGCAAGTCTTTGCAGGTTTTTCAGAGAGAATCCTACTCATCATTCTTAAAGTACAATAATTTTCCATCATAATCATAACCACAACTTGTTCAGCCATTTCCCCAGTTGATAGGCATCCTCTCAGTTTCAAATTCTTTGCCCTGCAAAAAGAGCTGCTATAAATATTTTTGTGCGTATAGGTCCTTTTCCTCTTTTTTTTTTTAATCTCCTTGAGGATACATAGCTAGTGGTAGGGTACGTGTGGTTTTATAGCCCTTTGGCCATAGTTCAAATTGCTCTATAGAATGGTTGAATCAGTTCACAATTCCACCAACAGTGCATTAATTTTTTCCCACATCTCCAGCATTTGTCGGTTACCATTTCTGTCCTATTAGCTAATCCAGTAGGTATGAGGTTGTTCTGCAGAATTGTTTTAATTTGTATTTCTCCATTAATAGAGTATTTTTTCATATGGCTATAGATAGCTTTGATTAAATAGAATTTTTAAAGGAAGCAAGTTAGTTTGTTAAAGTTCATTTTCTTGTTGATTAAAAGTTTATGATAATTTTGTGAAGCTTTTGTCTTTTGATCTGACAGTTAATTTTATACAGATAATTTTACATTTTTCTTTTTTTCAAAGGAGAAAGAACCTGAGTTTTGAAAGACTGGAAGCTCAGCTTAAGGCATGCCACTGTAGGATTATGTTTTCTAAAGCAAAGGTAAATACTTTAAGACTAAATCTATTGATACAAACCTACTTTTACAGGTAACATATATAATAAATTTTATTTTCTTTAGCCTTCTGTATTGGCATTGTCTATAATTGCACTGGAGATTCAAGCACAGAAATTTATAGAATTGACGGAAGGAGTAGAATGTCTTCAGAAACATTCCAAGGTATGTATTTGTCATTTGCTCAAATCCATAGAACAGCTGACCATTTGTTAAAATCTCCTAAAGCAAAAGGAATGTTGTATATTTAATAGACATTTAAATAACTTTTTTTCAAATAGGGAAAATACATGATAACATTAATTTCAGCAATAATTTAAAATGTTTTTGTGCAGATAAATTGCAGAGATCTGACCTTCTGGCAAGAACTTGTAGCAAAGTGCCTAACTGAGTACTCATCAAACAAGTGTTCTAAACCAAATGTTCAGAAGTTGAAGTGGATTGTGTCTGGGCGTACTGCACGTCAGTTGAAGCATAGTTATTACAAAATTGCTCATCTTCCAACAATCCCTGAAACTGGGTCTTAATAGGTAAATCGCTTCTAAATTATTTTTGAAATAATCTATTAGTGCCATGACATTTCCACTTACGGGTTAAATTCTAGTTTTCATTCTATTAACTGTTCATATATCATTTGAGAAAACTTATAAGTGAGATTAGATTGAGAAAGCTAGGGATGCATTGACTTTCCTTTAAAGATATTGGTGATTTGAGTGTATACTATGTGCAAGACACTGCTATACAGATTTTTTGTTTTTTGGAGTTTTTTTTCTATATTATTGATGTACCTAAGGCTTTGCATTTAAACATAGCATCAGTGGGATAAGGAATGTTATGGTGGTAGTATTGTTTTCTACAGCCTTCCTGGTCATTTTATGCAAATAAAAAATTTTAGAAAGCAGTTAGAATCCTAAACATAAACAACCATAGTGAATTTAAAAAGTTCCATCAAATAGTTTATTCATTTTAAAATGGAAATTACTTAGAATGTTCACTTGTGAAACATGCCCAAGCAGCATACTTTTATGTTTCTATCTCTATACATGCAATGTAATTTAAAGTTCTCGATTGAAGGCCCTTCCCTTGGAAAACTTTTCATAACCCCGTATCCTACTTTCTGAACCAGAAGCTTAGAACCATGGAAGCTCTTTTTGGGGGGATTGGTCATAAACTTAAGTAAGGCAAATGCATCTGTAAATGTAGTTGTCCATAGATCTTATTTGCTTTATACTAATCTTAATTTGGTACTTATGGGAGAAAAAAGATCAGTTATCAGAATAGGAGATTTTTGGATTTTATCTCCTGCAATACTGTTTCCCCTTTCACTCCTCCATCAAAGGTTCATTTCAACCTGTGTTTAAAAAAAAAAAGCCAAACCAAAATGAATTCATTTTTGTGCTTCATGAGTTTCATTAACCCTCTAAATAATTGGGAGCTATCACCAAAAAAAAACCCTTAATATATAATCCAGATTGCCAAATAATAAACTATGTGCACAAGATGCAAACTGTTCACATGCTACCTAGTCCTAAAAATGTGGACATTTTTTTTCATAAAAAGTCATGTGTTTTTTCCGACATCCTTAAATTTTATATTTATGATGGTTAGGAATAGAAAAGTGATTTTTTTTCAAGTTAAAAAAAATTAAAGTTCTTGAAATAGTTTGTGATTCTAAATCTTTAGATATGAACAAGTCATTTTAAAATTTATTATATGCATGTACTTTTGTAGGCTCTAATAGCTTCTTTGTCTCAATAGGATTCTTATGGTGAAGAAATTCAACTATTTTGAAGGCTTATTTCACATCAGAACCGTGGACTCCAATATTAGAATGGATTTAAGCTGTGAAGCCTGAAACATAGCAACTAGGTTAGCATTGGTGTTTTCAGACTCGAGGGGAAAACAGGCTGTAGTTGGAAATTGATTATGTGTGCTGCAGTTGGAAATGTGTTCAGGACTAAATTATGATCTTCTTTGAAGCATGTTTATAAAAACTAAAACTCAAATGTGAAACCATAATGTAGAATAAGGATGGGAGACAATACTGTGAATTGATATTAATATTGATCCAATCTAGTAGTATCTGGATCAGTATACTGATTATAGGTAGTATTGATGGCAAGGTGTGATTGACTTTAATTGATGTTATTTGAATTGTGATGCAAGTTCATATCAAAACAGATCAACTTCAGAAAAATGGTATGATGCACTTTAGTATAGTAAGGGTTACTAGTCTTTGAGGCAGTATAAACAACTTTATTAAAGCCTTATACAACTAGATAATCCAATAATTCTAAAGATTTATTTTTGTTTGGCATATTTTTCATTTAAATTTGATTATAAAATTCTATTAAAATTGTAGACAGACATGTTAAATTTAAGTGATCTTCAACATTATTGTAGGGAACAAGTGATATGGTATACAGTTTTATATAGAATGATTTTTATCTCAATTATCTAGCTCCTTAGGAAAAAAATTCTCTTATACAAGCAATTCTTAATAGTCTGCCAATCTGAAACCTCAGCTGTACCCTTCTAAAGCAATATAAGCTAATGCTAACATGCTAGAGCTTTTAAATAAGGATTACGGTTGGACTGTTAGTATAGAACTTTGTATTTAAAAGCAGTACATATGGGGTATGCTGTTGTCACCGTGCTCCTGTAACCATTCAACTTAGACTAAAGTGAGTTGTCTGTCCAGATTCAAGTAAGCACCAATTTAACTGACTAATTATGTGGCAGGTGGAGCACTTAAGTCTACTTGTAGGTTAATGAATCTAAATTGATGTGGAGGGTAGGGAAAGCATATTGTTAATCAGTGCAATATATAGCTTAACTTCCACAATAGCTAGAACTATAATTTCCCTTTGATATCATGTTGTGGGGAAAAAAAAACACTTCCCTTCTTTAAAGGTAAACCAAAGAACCACAGTATGTCTCAGATGTCTTATGCTTCATTTTGTAAAGAATTTTGCAGGTGCACTCTTCAGTTACTCTTAAACACCTGATTCTTTGAAGAATTTCCTTTCTAATTTATCAGTGCAAACTTAAGTTGGCTGAAGTAACCTAACAAAGTACCATTATGTTCTGGTACTAAGAAAGTGACCTTTCAATAAAACTATTGAAATGCATTGTCTGATATGTTTTGTACATAATCTTGAAACTGCCAGTTGGGTATATCCTAACAAGAACAAAATAAGGCAAATAATTCATACTAGGTTCTGGTACCTGGTATAGACAAAAGAACATTGACCCAGGAGTTTGGAGTCTTGACTGCTACTTCAAACTCTGTGAGACTATGTAACTACAGGTAACACTGAATTTTAGAATAGAAAGGACCTCAAGAGTAATCAAGTCCAATTTGGATTTGAAGAATCTTAAAAGACCTCCAGAAACGGTGACACAAAATGAAGTAGCCCATTTTACTTTTGGACAGCTCTGGCATGAAGTTTTTTCTTACAAGATAAACTCCACCATTCTGCAATTTCCACTTTAGTGTTTTTACTTCTGATCTCTAAAGAAGTAAAAGTCTGTGATAACCCTTCAGATACTTATAGACAACAAAGTGTAGTCTGGAGTTCATTTAAAATCATGTAACCTAACTCCACAATGGAAATCAGGGGTTTTTGACCTTTATTGTGTCATGAATGCTTTAGCAATCCAATGAAGCCCATGAACTTTTGGAAAAGAAAAATTTAAAATGTATAAAATCCTTAATATTACAAAGGAAATCAATATACTAAAAGTTATTAATATTTTATATATAATTTTAAAATAACCCCAGGTTAAGAACCTGCTTTGGGTAAAATAAAGAGACCCAGAAAGCCTGGAATTTGGCTTTCCATATGGGCCACCTTTAATGTATTTGCTGTTAAGAAGAAAATGTCTGTTTCCTTTGTGGACTACTTAGTAATTGATAGTGGGTAATAAAAATATTAGCAATTTGGAGATTTAGGCTTGAAGGACCAGAAATTGTCCTTGGCTTCCACTGATCTTTTAACTTATTTCCCAAATCAATTATATCCAAACACTTGGTACTACAGTTTTATACAAAACTATAGGAAGAAATAGTAGCAATCTGATTTTCATAACAGTGAGTATTGGTAGAAACAAAAAAATTACACTGTTTATGACTTACACAGGGTAACTTTTACCCCTAATGATCCTCTTCATAGATTGCCATGACTATCCAGGGGGAGCTGATAGCCGAAATTTGTTTATTGGGTTACGTTTAGGTTCATGAGAAAGATTTTTTTGTTTACATTATGTTTTTAAGCTACATTTTTGCTAATTTCACCCCCTTTTCCCTCATGCCCAGAAAAAAAAAGGCATTTAACTTCTCTGAAACTGAAACAAAACTACGTTTCATAGGAATATTATAGCAGTTTAAGAATCAGACTTTTTATTTTTCCATCATTGTTGGACTTTGAATAAGCTGAATCGTTTCCCTTTGGTACTTTAAAATTGGTGGGTAACACCTATCC
>CM053581.1:300086748-300134410 GCA_028627135.1 Pseudochirops cupreus | reverse complement strand
CAAATGAAATTTTCTTCAATCACATAATCCAATCCTTTTACATTGGCAACATCTTCTAGGGTCCATGGAACATAGTTAAAAACAGCAGTTTTTATTTTTCAAGACTAGAAAAATCTGGTCCACCTTTACTGTAGTTTCCTGAAATTTCTGCTCCACTGAAGTCAAAACCAGGGTTCTGAAAGGAGGGAAGAGATTACTAAATTTACATCTTTTATATAAAGTTTATGTACAACAATATGCACCACATTTAAGAGAAGGATGAGCCAGACACTGCTAGGCAAAAGTGAGCCTTGCTCTCAATGCACATTTTACTACCTGGATATAACATGTTTATATTCAGTACAAAATGCACATAAAGTGGGGCTTCAATGGGGGCAGCAAAAAAGGAGTCTTAGAAGAGGTAGCACTTTTCCAGAAATTTGAAGGAACCCTTAGGGGGATTCTAAGGAGGAAGTAAAGGGAGACTATTTCAAGCATGGGGAAATGGCATGGAAGCAAGGAGATAAAAGTGATGTTACAAGTAACAAATAGCAGGTAAGTCTGGTTGGAAGGTTAAGATGTGAGAAAGTAACATGTAATTAGCCTGAAAAGATTGGCTGAAGCAAAAACATGAAGAATTTTAAATGCCAAACACAATACTTTTTATTTTATCAGAGGCAATGAGAAGCCATTGAAGTATTTTTGAGTTAGGAAGGCTAGGCCATAGATTTTGGTAGTCACCTGGATAAGGATGACAACTGAACCCATGAGATGTTAAGTAGATTACCAAGAAAATGGGGAGAGAAAAGCCTTAGGACAGATCCCCTGAGTTCATGCATGGGGGTTAGGGCCATGGATGATGATTCTGGAAAGGACGTTAAGTAACAAGTCTGTTAAGTAACAACCAAGAAGAAGTAACGTCAAGAACACCCAGAAAGAATCTCCACAAGGTAGAGTGAAAAAGTCATTGGATTTAATAATAAAGGGCTCGCTGATGACCTTAAAAAAGACTTTTGGATTTGGGATACAGAGATGGAAGCCATGTTGACCAGTTCTGGAAAAGATGTAGATATTTCTGAAAGTTTGTGAAATTATAGTGATGGTACTATCAACTGAAGGTTTTTAAAGGACAGGGAAGGATCTGGTCATGTATGAAAGTGATCAACAAGCATTTGTTGTGCGCTTCGTTCACTTATATACATGAAGAATAGATACAAAATATATAAAAAACAAAAAATAATTGGGAGAAGGGACATAAGGTGGAGGTGACAGTGAGAGTCACCATGTAGGAGGGAACGCTTGAACTGAGCTTTGAAAGAGGGGAAGGATTTCCAAAAGAAAGAAGACTGAATTTCAAGAAATGGAGAAGGATTGAGGGTAAGGCAAATAGAAATGGATTTTTGCATACAACAAAGCACACAGATCAGCGTGGCATTAGATAGTAAAGCCCTTTAAATGCCAAACACTGGAGTGCATTTGATCCCAGAGGGAATAGGGTGCTATTGAAGCTTCTTGAGCAGGGGAATGACATGGTCGGAAATGTGCTTTCAGTCAGCTATATGGAATATCTGAGAAGGAATATCAGACTAGAGGATGAAAGACCAATTAGGAAGTCTTTGCAACAGTCCAGGTGAGAAGCAATAAGGATGTGAAAGTGTGGCTGTGGTTTAGAACAGAAAAAAGGGGACGTGAAAAATGGGAGACTGGCTTGACAAGACATTGACTAGAGAAAGGAAGGGATGAGTGAAAGAGTAGAGGATAACTGAGGTTTAGCTGCACGGCCTACAGGATGATGAAGGTACCTCAAAGACAGAGAGGTTGTAAGGTATTAGTTTAAGGGGAAAGGAAATTAATTTGGTTGAGAAATGCTGAATTTGATTTGCCTATAGGAAAAGAAAGTGCAGAAGTCTACCAGACAGCTAGTGTAGCAGGCTGGATATGTAAATTTGGGAGTAACCTGCATAGAAATGATATTTGAACCTATGAGAACTAATGAAATCATCAAGAGAGATCATAAAGAGAACAGGGTCTAGTTAGGGGGCAGGACAGCTGAGGAGCTAGAGAATGAGAAGTTGAAAATCAAGAAATAGAACATGGCATAAAAGGGACAAAGTACCAGAAGAGATTGGAAGAGATTGGAAGAGAACATGTTTACACTGGAAAGGAGAAGGACCATCTCATTCTCTGAGACTACAGCAATTGCAAGGATGAAGGATGATGCTGAGGTTATATGAGATTTGTAACTGGAGATGAAAATACATTTGAATGTATTTAGGCCAATAGAATGGCCTAAACTTTTTCCACAGAATGAGTCGAAGTCCTCTTATTGAGAAAAGTGGGAAAGATGATGATGTAGATGGCTTTGAAAGAAAAGAGAAGATTTAGAACAGCTGATGTGGGCAATGCAAGAGAATCTGATCAGAGAAGAAAAAGGATTTGTAGACAACAAATTTGCAGTGGACCCAGCTGGCCCAGTTTTAAGACTTTCTCTAGTAGAGTTCAGTAACCAGGCAAGCAGAAGCAGAAGATGAGAATAATCCAAGATTGGACATGGAGGTTTGAGGATAACAGAAAGTTAAAAGATTGTGATGGGAGGGAAGAAAGACCAAAACTGGAGGATAATCTGTAACAATACTCTGGGAGAAAGAGAATGACCTGAGGATAGTAACTGCTACCAAAATCTGGTTGAGTGACATATCTGGACCAACTGAACTTCGTAAGAGAAGTTACTGAGTGATGTAGTACATGAATGAACACTTTTAAACTGAATAAAACAAAAATACAGACTTTCTATAAAGGCTTTGTGTGTACAGTAATAGCTGTTATGTGTATTTAACACATGCTGAATACAGGAATTCATAAATTCATGTGACTTACTTCTTTTTGGAATCTCTCCAGGGTAAGTTTCCTTTGCATTTGGTCCTGTACCCAAGGATCAGCTGCATATTCAGTTTCTAAAAGGGAGGTCCAACAATTTGCTGCATCTCTCTTTGTCTTGGTAAGAACTATGCGTACCATTTTTCTGTCCTCTACGAGAAAAATTACAAATTATGAAATTATAATGTATCATTGGATTTGGTTTTCAAAATTCTTCAGGTTATTATGGGGAATTTTTTTCAAAAAACTTCAGTTGCAATGTTTTTAAAGATGCAAGGACAAAATAATATGGTTTAAAGGGGGCAAAGGAGGGCCTCTGATCCCAAAATAATATATGCCAAAAGTATGCCAAATGTAGCAAATATCCTTACCTAATGTCCATGTTCCCTCATCAGCTATTGTAGAATCAAACAGTTTGCCCTGAAAAGAGAAATTTGCAAGATTGCCCTAAAATGTTGCAATTCACTGAATATATAAAATCAATTTTTAAAAAATTTTTATGATCTTATGCATTATGATTTTTCTGAAGAAAATATCCACAGATCAATTGGAGCATAAGTGCTTTTTTTTTTAAAAAAAAGAAATATACTTAATTCCTATATATGGGAGAAGGGTATAAGAAAATTTTTCTTAAGAAAATTTAGGGTTTTAAACTCTTGGTACAGAGGGATTGAACTCTGTTTTTTAAAACCATTCTTAACATAAGGTAGATGGAACCAAGCAAAACTGTACCAATAAAGAGTTTTCCTAATTATAAAACTAGGGCATTCTGTTTTTCAGCAGATGGGTAGACACTTCAGGTCACATCTTGAGCAAAGCCATAAAACTAGTAAGGCTTTATAAAGAGATAACCTTATAATACTTTATAGAGTTTATAGAGACTCTTTATAAGGAGATAATTATCTTAAAATTTATAAAACTAGTGTCTGAATATTCCTCAAGAGATGAATATGGGGACTTAAAACTCAATCCAGAGAAACTCTCACAGACACAAGTGAATGGATGCTCAAAGCTCCCCCTTTCCCCTTCTTAAAATAACTTTGCTAACAAACAGTTGTCTACTGGGAAAGCTATAATTAGAATGGTATTAAAGTGATATGTCTAGTTACGAGATTTGTAAGGAGTTTTGTTATTTAAAATTAAAAATATTTCTAAAAGAACAACAACCAACCCCCCCCTTTTTAACTTGTTAGATCAAAAAACTTTTTAAGAAATGTAAATTAAGAACCTTCTTATCTGACAAGACATTTATGAAGAAGCCAAAATATTCTAAGTTTTTAAAATAAGGAAACTTTTCTAGAAGCCATGTGAATCCATGAAGTGCTAAAATTGCCATATAATTCTGTTATAATTCTAAGTGTTATTTTGTTTAAATTCCCCTTTACTTTGCAGTGCTCAAGGTCCTTTTGCATTAAAAAAAAAAGACACTTGGGAAATTAAATTTGATAAACATTAAATACCAAGTGTGTACAAAATCGAGGTGCTGAATGAAAGAATAAATTCTAATAAGATATAATTGTTAATCTGTCTTATACATCCAGGAACAGGAAGAAATTTAACTTCATCATATAGATTGACTTAAAGTACTATTTTTCAGGGAAAAAAAGTCCTTTGTCTTGTGTCCCATGAAGTGCCTTTCTCATTAATTAAAGAACCAGGTACAGAAATATAATGTATTGTATGGATGTTAGATCCTAAGTCAAGTTCAGATGGTGCCCTTCACAGAAAAAGTAAGTTTAAAGGAGTTGGTCAGGGAGGAAAGATTAGATTATGTTTGGGGCATAACCAGACAGCACAGTCCAAAGATCTGAGTCATTTGTATCTGGATGAGAGTTGAACCCAAGAGAGCTGATTAGATCAATGAAATAGTGTCAAACTCAGAGAAACTTCAGCTCACTAAACAAATAGCACATAAGGAGCTACACATTAAGAAAACCACATACACACATTATGTTTTATTGAATTTTTGTTTGTTAATATTTTCCAATTACACTGTAATCTGGATCCTGGCTATTTTTTTTTTCATCTGAAGGACCCAGGAAGACATCTTTAGTTATTCGAAGGGAGGTGAACGATTTAAAAAAAAAAAAAGACGCCTGCCACTGAGTATTCAAAACATAGTATATGAGTATTTGATACATATGTAGGTATTTCTGAAAAGGTGGGAGGAAATAATTTTGAAAACTGAGTATTGTGAATTTACTAGAGTTTATTATTTAAAGGACTTAGCCTAGTACAGCAGAAAGATCACTGGATTTGGTTGGTGTCAGAGGACCTAGGTTTGAATCCTGGTTCTCCCATTTATTGCCTATGTTACTTGGGCAAGTCACTTGATCTTAGTTTACTTAACTGTAAAATAAGAGAATTAGATTAAATGACTTCTAAAGTCCCTTCCATCTCTAAATCTATCATCCTATTACAGTATCTGTTTGATTTGGGGCAAGTAAGGGGATTTTCATGGCCTCAGCTTTCTCATCAGTAAAAAGCAGGGGTTGGATTAGATTTGTGTGACGCTCCTTCCATATCTGTCCTAAGTGTGGCACGTTTTCTCCAGAGCCGATCTTCTCAACTCCTATCAATCTGTAGCACGGCCTGCAGTCGACTTTGAAGTTTTCGAGAACAAAGAGGCGAGGAATTCACAAGATTCCTCCAAGTCATCTTCTAAACGTTTCCATGGTAACTCTGGGTATCTGACAGCTTTGTTTCAGGGAGTATGTACGAGATCTACCGGAAAAAGGGCATCCTCTTTCCCAGGCCTAACCCCCCTCTCTGATAAGTTTAGTCACCCTTTAGCATGCAGAATAATAATAAAAGACCTCGAGGAAAGTTTCTTTTGGAAACGATTAAGAAATCTCTGCCCGTAAGCCTGTAAGGCAATGGGAATGAAGTCTTACGACGTGGTCCCGGGGAAAGGAACAGGGACGCGGCTCGGCTCCGACACCAGGGGTTGGTCCCTTGAGGCGGGGACCCACGATCTGGATGAAGGGCCGCCCCTACCTTGAGGATCTCCTGGCCCCGCACAGCTAGCTCCACATGCCGACTTTGCAGGCCGCACTGGATCTCTTGAGCACGAGTGCCTGGTGGCACCTGGACCTCAATAAACACTTCCTCTAAGGTCTGGTACCACTGGCCCCAGGGCGTCCCACAAGGCACCACCCCACTTCGCTCCTCAAACGGGGCAGACATGCTTCTCTTAGAGCCCAATGACCCTCTCTTACTGCCAACCTAGGTTCCTGGGCGCAGGCGCAAAAGAGTCTCTGCCCACTCTGCCCATAGGTCATGGCGCACGCGCACGCCTCAGTAAAGTTAGGGCGGAAACCAGAGTGTTTTTTTTTCCACCGTGGTGACCATCTTGGTAACTGGCAGAGCTGGACGTGAAAGAGCTAATATTCTGAAGAGATCTAGGAGAGAAATTTGCATAAAAGGAACAAATAAGGGAAATATTGGGAAAGGGAAAGGCTGAGATATGGGAAAGTCAGGCGAAATTAATTATGCTTTCAGATATTAAGTTGAAATTAACAACGATCAAAATCATTGATTGAAATGCGCTTGCGCACACTCCATCCACGCACTTAGCGCCAGAATTCATTCCGGAAATGGCGATTACCAGCCCTCCTATGGGCTGAGTTCCTCAAACATCGAAACTTGCATGCTTGCCCACCTAATTGGTTAGCCGGGGAAGTATTTGCGCATGCTCCGAAATGCTTCCTGCGAGGATTGGTGCCGTAGAAGGAGCGATGTTCTAATTGGCTCCTCTTGAGAAGGGAGGGGACCATGCTGAGCTTTTCGAATTCAAGTGAAAGGGTTGCAGTTGTTGGGATCTCTGGTGTACCTGCAGGCCACATCTGGTCGTTGACATGTCCTTCCCTAAGGCCCCGCTTAAGCGCTTCAATGACCCTTCGGGTGCGTATGGACGAGAGCCTGAGAAGTCTTCTGGTGGGGAAGCTTCCAGTGATTTATTTGGCGCCAGAGTTCAGATTTCAAGACCCCGATCAGACGCCTTCTTTTATCAGAATCTAAGCCTGGGGAAGGAGCACCGGGAAGTGGGTGGTAAAAATGGGACCCTGAGGCCCTGACTTAGTTCTAGCTTTATACTACTTGGTAGGAGTTTATTAAGAGAGAACAAGTTGAGTTTTATTCTTAGCTGTCAATGAACAGTAGCAGAGGTTGTGAGGCTTGGGTTTTGAAGCTGACTCTACCTTCTTGTGTCTCTCAAAGTCATTTTCCACCTCTCTGTTTCAGTTTATTCATGTGTAGCCAGCAATTCTTAACCGCGCACACTCGTGGGTGTGTGTGTGTGTGTGTGTGTGTATGCATGCATATGCATATACATGCGTGTGAATGAGTAGGATGAACTCCTTTGGCAGTCTGATGAAAACCCTTCCCTGAATAATGTTTTTAAATACACAAATTAAGATAGTATTACAAGGGAATCAAATTGAAATACAAGCATCAATTTTCCTCCCAATTTTTTTGAGTTTCAAATTCTCTCCTTCCCTTCCTCCCCTCTTCCCTCCTCAGTGAGATGGTAAGCATTGAGATATAGGTTACACATGTGCAGTTATTTGAAAGCATTTCCATATTAGTTATTTTGTACAAGAAGACTCCAATAAAAGAAGAAAATGAAAGAAAGTGAAAAATTGGCAGGCTTTAATCTATCTTCAATCAATATCATTTTTTCTCTGGAGTTATTCTCTGGATAGTATGCTTCATTATTAGTCCTTTGGGATTGTCTGGGAGCATTGTATTGCTGAGAATAGTTAATTCATTCACAGTTCTTCATTGAACAATATTGCTATTACTGTGTACAAGGTTCTCCTGGTTCTGTTCACTTCACTATGCATCAGTTCGTGTAAGTCCAGGTTTTTCTGAAGTTATCCTGCTTGTCATTTCTTATAGCAGAATCATATTACATTGCAATCATGTACCACAGCTTGTTTACCCATTCCCTCATTGATGGGGAATCTCTTTGATTTCCAATTCTTAGCCACCACAAAAAGAGCTGCTATAAATATTTTTTTACAAATAAGTCCTTTTCACTTTTTTTTTATGTCTTTGGAATATAGAAATAGTAGTGGTATTGCTGGTTTAAAGGGTATGCACAATTTTATAAAAAAAAAATTTAAACACAAGATCTCTGGTTAAGAGTTGGGCTAATCTGTTTAAAGATCACTTTGATCTCGTAAATCTAGTGACACTTTGCTATCTATATCTAACAGGTTACTCCAGAGAAGGATTTGCTTTATTCTTGTGTTTACAAGTCTGGAATTTTGAAAAGTAAATTTCAGTTGTAGTTAAAGAGAAAAAAGTCAGAGCTGGCCCAAAGTGGAATGTTTCAAGAAGTAGGCCTTGAAAAAATAGTTGGCAAAGTGTTTAGAGTTGGTTTTTAGCTTGGAGTCAGGAAGTCCTTCAAATGATTACCCAGCCACTTACTAGCTATGACCTAGGCAAATCGTTTAACCTCTCCCTGCCTCAGTTTCTTCATCCATAAAGTGGGAATAACCAGCCTCAGAGGGTTGTAAAGATAAAATTAGATAATGTAAACATTGCAAACCCTAAATTGCTATATGAATTCAGGCACCATTATTATAAAAGGGTATTCCTTCACTGAAGGTCTTTAAGTAAAGACTGGAAGACCATTTGTCAGAGGTATTATAAATATGATTCCTTCTCAGTTAGAGTATAGTGGATGACCTTTGGAATTACTTCCAACTTTGAGATCTTAGGAATCTCTGATGTTCTCACAACCTGCCTTTTTTCATTCTTGGAGAGTATTTCCTTTGCTAGTCATCTCGATAAATGAAGATCACCTCAGTGTTTGAAAAAATCACTTAATATAAAATGCATGTTTTATTTAGTTTGTTTATATTTAATGAATTTTCCTTTATAGATCTGTCTAAGGAAGTGTTATTTTATAAGTGATTCTTATGTTAGAGGTGCCTGGGCCCCAGAGGACTATGTTAGTTTGCTGGTGTCACATTTCTTTTGGTTTAAGTCTTTATCTACCAACTCCCTCACTTGTAAGCATATTTGCCACAAACTGAAACAGGCAGCTATAGGTCTTTTGCAACAAGAAGATTTTAGTAATCTGAAGATCCACAGCAAGTATTTGCTAATGTCCTTATATTGTAGAAAGAAGTTTCTATTTCAAGGAGGACTCATGTTCTTCATTGTTGAATAAAATAGTTCTCTATGTTTCTCAGTACCAACAAACAACTAGTATTTTTTTTTACATGAAGAGAAACAAGTAAGCAGCTTCATTTTATAAATGCCATTTTTGCTACTATTGATCTATTCATATTCATATTCATATGATGAATAAATAAAACATGGATGTTTGATTTTCTTATTTCTAGGGTGTGCTCCATCTCCGGGAGCTTATGATGTCAAAACTTCGGAAATATCTAAAGGGCCCGTATCATTTGAGAAATCACAACGATTTAGACGGCGTGAGGGTAATGATACCTTTCGAAACGAAAGGGACAAGTTACATACTTTTCATGCATTTTTTTTCTTATTTTCCGTTCTTTCTCAGTTAATGTTTTTTCCCCTTCTAAAGTTACTTTGTATTTGCTTATCTGTGTATGAGTTGTTTTTCTTTCAGTAGTATTTAAACTCTTTGAGAACAAGGGATGTTTCCTTTTTGCTTTTGCGTCCTCAGCACCTGGGATAGTGATTTGTACATAGTGGAGCCACTTAATAAATGTTTGACTAATTGAATAATAACCTAAAGTTTTAAAATTTGGAAACTATTTATATTTTAGAGAGATGTCTGAGTTTTCTGAGAGCTAGACATTATTGAAGCTGCAGGCAATTCTTATGTGCAAAATTGAGTGAATTATGAAGGCTCAGATTGCTCTGTTATTAACATTTTATGAATGTAATTTAGTACTAATACTAGCATGTAGTCTAACCAGCAACATTAAAGCATATGAATGCAGATGAAATAATTTTATTTTCTCATAGTCACTCCTTTCCCTGACTCATTCCTAAAAGGTTTAGTCAGGATATAATGAGAAACTGTAAATAAAAAGAAAAAATAAAATTTCAACTTATGCTTTGAATTTTTTATTCTGGATCAAAAAGATTAAATTAGGCTGCTACTTTGTATTTATATTTTAAATCTAGCATTAATACCTTATATTTAGAATCCCCCACTGTTGTAAAATCTATGTTACCTCTATTTATATTTAAACTTTAATTTTCATGGCAGCTTCTATGGAAAATCAACAAAGTCTTAATAATGACAGAGATAGACCTATATCTACAACTGCAAAAAATCTGAAACCTTTGAGATTAAAGGTAAGAAACTTTACATGATAGATATAAACTAAATAAATAATGAAAGATATTTTCATTGACTGACTGAAGTAGCCTGTGAATGCATAATTAAAATTAGGAAAGCAGTGAGAAATCTATTCCAGTATCTTTTTTTGTAGTAAAGCCTTTTTGTAAGTTCATAAAATGATTTTCTGTTTAAGACCATCAGTATAAGTTCTATTCTAGCTAAGATTACATGTATCTTGTTAAAAATGTGCTTATTAATTCCAAACAGTCTCAGTCTTAAGTTGTTTTTGTAAAACATGTGGCCACATAAACTGTATGTTTTCATAGTAGTCTTTTTGTAAATATTTATCATAGCACTTAAATGCAAGATAGCCAAATTCTCATGCAATTTTGTTTGGACATCTGATGAAACCAACTTTACCAGCTTGCTAATCCAAGGTGAATCTGTGGACCATCCTTCTATTTACCTGCAATTGTATCTTCTGGTTTCACTTATGGCAAGAAAGTCAAGACTGAGATGATTCCATTCCTCCAATAATATATTTACTCACAGATTATTGAACATAGATCTTACATTTAGAATACCAGCCGCTAAACTGATGTTATAAAGAGTCTCCGAACAGTGTAATTCTTAGCTTCTCAATCCCCATTGTCTTCTGTTCTGCCCTTGGATCTGTTGAAATGAGAAGGGGCACAGGACTAAAGGTCACTTTGGAGTTTTCTTTTTTGCGCGGGTTGGCAAGAAGGAGCAGCACAATACCAAAGGTCATTTTGAAGTTTTTGTTGATTTTTTTTCTGGGTCCTGGTGACCAAAGAATTCATTACCAGGCCAACCTCCTGGTGATGAGCTATTGTGCTCCTCCTCAGAATGCAAGCCCAGGCTGTCACTGGCATTCTGTGCAAAGTCTTGTGAAGGCTTATGCTTCCACAACTCTGCTGGTACAACTTTGAAGAACTCAACTTTACCTCTGTCATAGTAGAGTATGATGAGTTCTCTAGGTACAAAGTAAGTCTGTAAAGTCAATTTCTCAAAGATTTTTAGCTTCATAAGTTATGCTTACTATTTATTGCATCTTTTGATATTTTGATAGACAGAATCTCAAAGGGATAATAAAGAGCTGAAAAAGTTGAAGATGCAGGAAAAAGAGGTAAGAAAAATATATTTTCAGTTCTTTAAATGTAAAACAAAGCTTATTGAAAAATAGATTTTTATTGATATATTTTGCTTTTTATATTGCCTAGATTTCCTCCTGTATTCTTTCCCTTCCTATTTCAGAAGAAGACTGGAAAGGGGTGGGAGGTGGGGGAGAGAGAACAGAGTAGAAACAAGTTATGAAGGGCTTTGAATACCAAACAAAGGATTTTATATTCGATCCTGAAGGAACCATTGGAGTTTATTGTGTGGAGGAAGAGAAGAGGAGAGACAAGGGCAGAAAAACACTTTAGGAAGATCATTTTGACATCTGAATAGAGGATAGACTTGGATTGGGAAAGACTTGTATTAGAGAGACACAAGCAGGCTATTGCAATAATCCAGGCATGATGTTGATCAGGACCTGCACCAGGGTGGTAGCAGTGTCAGAGGAAAGAAGGGGGTGTTTTTGAAAGATGTTACAAAAGTAAAATCAGCAGGCCTTGACAATAATTTGGGTAAAGCAGGTGAGAGAGAGTGAGGAGTAGAAGATGATACCTAGATTATGAGCCTGAATAATTCAATGGATGGTGGTATCCTCAATAGTCATAGGGAAATTAGGAAGAGGGGAAACTTGAGGGGGAAAGATAATGATTTCAGTTTTCTAAATGCTGTGTGTCTATGACCTTGGGCAAATCACTTAACCCCAGTTGCCCTACCTTCCCCTCTTCAAAAACACAAAAATAAAATGAAAAATAAAATGAAATGTTGTGTGTCTATGGGACATCTAGTTTGAGATGTTCAGTAGGCAGTTGGAAGTGTGACAGTGGAGGTCAGCACAAGAGGTTAGGACTGGATAAGTAGATTTGTGAATCATCAGCAGAGAGAGGTGATAACTGAATCCAAGGGAGCTAGTAAGATCACCAACTAAAATAGGAGAAAAAGAGAAGAAAGCCCAGGACAGAACCCTTTATTCACTCAAGGTTAGTGGCCGTTACCTGGATAAAATTCTAACAAAGAAAACTGAGAAGGAGTGGTCAGATAGGTAGGAGGAGAACAAGGAAAGAGTGTCACAAACACCTACAAGAAAATATCAAGAAGAAGACAGTGATTGACAATTTCAAAAGCTGCAGAGATGTCGAGAAGGATGAAGACTGAGAAAAGACCATTAGACTTAGCAGTTAAGAGATCATTGGTAACTTTGGAGAGAGTAGTTTTACTTGGATTATGAGGTCAGAAGCCAAACTGTATATATAATTAAGGAAAGAGTGAGAGGGAAGGAGGTAGAGGGACCTATTGTAGACAACCTTTGCAAGGAATTTAGCCACAAAAGAGAGGAGAGATATGAAATAACAGTGGGGATGAATGGATCAAGTGAGGGTTTTTTGAGGATGGGGGAGACATGAGCATGTTTATAGGTAGTAGGGAAGCAACTAGTAGACAGGGAGAGATTGAAGATTAGTGAGAGGGTGGAGATGATAGAGTGGGCAATCTACTGGAGAATATGGGATGGAGCATCATGTGAAGGTCTTTGCCTTGACAAGAAGGGCTGTGTCACGGTTTAGAATTGCAAAGGGTCTCTGTATTATGTAAGATTTTAAGGACTGTTTGTTTCTTTGTATCCTTAGCTACTAACAATATATTTTCCATAAACTATTCAGTAAATGTTTATGATGTAGCTATTGTTTCATTGACTACTGATAAAATACCACATATGTTTAAGAAGTTGACATCAATGACATCCTAAAGTTAAAGGAAAAGAAAATAATTTTCATGAGATGTGTGGATTCAGAAGTATTTTTGTGGGCTATTAGGTGTTTGAAAGCTTATGGTTGAACTGTAATAATAATAGCATAGCAGTATGAGAGCTTTCTGTATGATCTTATATGTAAGAATATTTTTAAGGAAATTGGAGGAGGTAGTGTCATATAATAAAAAATAAAACCCTGAATTCAACACTGGAACACCTGAATTCTGGTTTCATTTGACCTACTAACTAGCTGTGTGACCTTGAAGTTATTTCTGCTCTGATGGTATTTACTTAAAATTATCTCTTAAACCTCCCTTCCAGTTGTAACAGACTATGTACATAAATATGTGGGTCTTAAAACTGCTTAATTGCATCCAGAAGTGAGACCTTGAATTCTGATAAATTCTCCCATAAGATTACTTTAAATTGTTAAGTCCTTTGGAGGAAAAATATTGATTCTGATTGTTCAAATTGCTGAAAATACCTTTGCAATACGTAAGATATATCTAAAAAGAATATGTGCATGAGAGGTTAGTACTAGTTGATTGAAGTAGGTAGAATTTAGATTTTATTGGTATATGAAATTCAGTTTATGTACATTTGTACACATGGAACTTATTTTTTATTCATTTGATTCTAGATACGTGCCCTGGTGCGAGAACGTGGAATACAGGATAAATGTCTTCAAGATTTGGAAGCAGAGTTTGAGAAGATGGAAGCAAAGCTAAACATAGCAGTCAGAGAGAAAACATCTCTCTCAGCAAATATTGCATCTTTGGAAAAGCAGCTTATTGAATTAACTAGAGCTAATGAGATACTAAAAATAAAGGTATTTAGGCCTCACATTTAAGTTCAAATTATTTTTGTCTGTGTTAGCAATGTTAGTTACAAAATCTTAGTTACTAAGATTAGTCAAGTATAAAAGCTGCTCTAATAGTCATTTTTCTTAATTATTTTATTTTTTAAAAATGTAGATTTTAAATAATTTTATTGGATATTTGCTTTAGCTTAGGAAAATTCATGCTTTACAAATGCAAAATGTATTTATGTATTTTGGAAGATTTGGGTTTTATGGATGCTAGAAAGTTGATTTTTTTTTTTTATGGTTACACTGACACATGTAATGTAACCTGTTAGACCCATTGGAGCAGCCACTATTCAGTTGTTCCTTCCTCCAAACACCACCTCCCCTCACTCCCCCTCACTTAAATAACGATGACTATGAAGACTAGAAGGATTTAGGATCAAAACATAATTTATCTGTTATTTATTGAGCAGCTACTATGTGTAAGACGTTGCTAGGTAGGGAATATGCTTTTTAGCATTATAATTTATAGCTTAATTTTTTTTCTTTTTAAATAGGAAATGCTATGTATTTCTTAAGTGTGCGTAAATAAATTATATAATAATTTTAATTTGTATAGCACTTTAAGGTTTACAGAGTGTTCTTCTTATGTTAATTCATTTGGTCCTCACAACAACTCTGTCAGATAAGTGCTATTATTATCTTCATTTTATAAATGAGGAAACTGAGACACATCAACATTAAGTGATTGGCCCAGGGTTACATAGTTAATAAGTGTCCAAGGCAGGATGTGAACTGAAGTCTTCCAGACTTCAGGTCTCATACTCTATACACTGTGTCACCTAACTACCTCACTATCATAATAGTTCCTTGCTTAATGTTTGTATATATTTTTCCTCCAAATATATCGGTCTTATTTTGTCAGTGTCCCGGGTACCTTTCCTTAGCTTGGAAGACATTCCCAGTAGGGAGTAGCATGCTAGTCAGCCACCTTCCTTCACACCCTGGCCATTTTTAAACTTAAGGGAAATTTAAAAACAACACCCACTAGAGACGAAAGACCCTGATAAGTACAACCTGCTTATTTTACATGTGAGGCTGGAAGTGCCTAAATGAATGGTTCAACATCACCAGATTGATTAGGGACAGAGCTGGATGGTGAACCCAGGTTTCCATCCTTAGTCCCTTTCTACTCTACCAGGCTTTAACAAAAAGCTGCATTTCTTCCTTCTCCTTTTCTCCTTCTGAGTATATTGCTAATTAAAGTACTTATTCCCTCTTCTTACTGTGAAATTTTTAAAAATAGTTCTATTTTTTGAAGTTATTGATTGATTTTTTTTCCTCTTCTGCTACTGATTCCACAAGGGCCAGTGTGTCAAAATAAGGAGAATTACCTATTCGTGATTTCAATAGACAATTTATAATTACAAGGATCATGTGCAATCACTAAATAAGTTTAATACCAAAAAGCAATTTAAGGAGTTTATTTAATTGATTTCTGAAAAGCTCTGTTCATGTTTTAATAATTTTGAAAACTGTTAATAGAGTAAATAAATCCATAAAATGCTTATAGATAGAAGAAGGTAAAGATTTGGGCTAGAGGTCTCTTCTGTGTGGATTTATAACTAAAAATATTTATATTGTACAACATAATCTCTGATCAGCTAGAACTAAGCAAAAGCCATCCACAAGAAAATCACTTTAATTTGTGAACGTGTCTTAGAATCCTTGTTTTTTATATTAGGATTTGCAAATTAGAGGATGGATTTCAGGTACCCTAAGAGGGTTATTGTACCTATAAAGAAGAATTCTAAGAAGTTCCTAAAATCATTTTTTTGTTGAATTATCTAAATATGATTCCATTAAACCCTGATTCAGGTTGGTTTTGCTTGTTACATATATGTTTAGAGCTGAAATGGGTATTTTGAATCGATGAGTTTTTTTGGGGGGGAGGATATATTTTTTTTCCTTTTAAATTTATTTATTTTTGACTTACAACATTTAGTTCCACAAGTTTTTGAGTTCCATTGATAGTGTTTTAAGAAGGAAAATAGGTCTGCTTTGGAATTTTAAAAGGGAGAGTCCACCACAGGGTTAGCTATTGCCTAAGCAGCCTCTAAGCAACATATCAGGATGTCAAGTAGTACGTGTGCCAAGTCAGGAAAGGGTGAGACAGTCTATATGGTCAGTAATGGAATATTATCAACTGCTCTGACATTTGCCACATCAGCTGACTGTTCCTTTCGCTGTATGTTGGAGAAGTGTCAACCCTGACTATAGTTAGGTGGACAAGATACTGCCAGGTAATATTTAATAATTATTTATACCTAAAATGCTTCTGAATTTTAAATCATTTTTAGTTTTCTGAAGATGGTAACCAGAAGAAATTGAGACATTTAAGCTTAGAGTTAATGAAACTGAAGAATAAGATTGAATCAAGGAAGGTGAGTATTGTCTTCAGGTTTGTCCCGTTAAGACCATAATATCTTTTTCCTATTACCAACTGTCGTCTTATTGTTTAGAATGTTGTTCATAAACAAGAAGGGATGGAAATCAAGCTACAAACGGCACAAAAGAACCTTCATGATTCTCAAGGAAATTTGGCACAACTTGAGGAAAAACGGTAAGTTGGTAAAAGAGAATCTAAAGGCCTTGTGTCTTATGGCTGGAGAATGTACCTGTCTGGCAGTGGACAAAACTAATTTAAATGAAAGCTTCCGTTGGACTGTTTTTCACTATTTCTCTACATGTTGATGGGACTGTTGTCAGTATTTCTGAGACTCACTACTTGCCATTGGAATACTTTTTTAGCCCTATTGATTAATGTAAAGTTTCATCTAAAGAGTTTTAGATTTTGTTGTGAACCATGTTTGATGACCATATGAATAGCAGTTCTGCATAACTTTCTCCATAGGTTCTGAATTCTTCTAAAAGTGTTTACTTTAAAGGGTTCAAAAGATTACTCATTGGTCTTAGATTATTGCCTAACAATTTATGTAATTTTAGAACATCTTTAATTTAAAGCAGCAGTTCTCAACCTGTGGGTTGTGACCCCTTTGGGGTCAAACGACCCTTTTCACAGGGGTCGCCTAAGACTATCTGAAAACACATATTTCCGATAGTTTTAGGAACCTCATCTATCCCTCTCCAGGTGGGTCCGCCCACATGCAGACACGCCCACATACGACTATTAAAGGGTGGTGGCATTAGGAAGGTTGAGAACCACTGATTTAAAGCAAAACTTTACTCTGGCCATAGTCTTTATTCACATTATTAAAATGTCATGTGTCCCATCATTTTTTGTAGTGTTACTACAGACAAAGAAACAATTGAAGAAAAATTAGAAATTGAAAATCTCTTGGAATATATTACAGAAGTCAGGTAATATAAATGTCTTCTCAAGTGTTTTTTATTTGGGAAAATATGAAACATAATAACTAATGAAACTTGTATTCTAAATTTGTTTTAATGAAGTTCTACATCAGATCAAGTGGAGAAATATAAGTTGGATATTGTCCAATTGGAAGAGACTTTGAATCAGAAGAATCAAGAAATTTTGATTCTTAAGCAGTCTCTGGATGAAAATGTGGATGTATTATCTAAAAACATTAAAGACCTGAACACTAGATGTCAGATTCTTGAAAAGCAAAAAGGTACAATTACTTATTCACAGAAATGATAGTTAAAATTATCCCAAAAAAACAGAAAGAAAAGAAAAAATAATGCTACATATAGTTGAATGTTTAATGAAGTAGAATAAACATATCTTACAGGCTTTTTTTCGAAATCTATAAACCGCTAAAAATGTTAATTCTCTGATGGTAGTGATGACATAAATGGCTTGAGTACAATTGATTAAAACTGCTTAAAAACATAAATCTTGATTTTCTGATGGGGTGATAAGTAAAAAACTAGATGTTTAGTCTATTTATTAATTACAGCATTTTTCAAGCCTTGAAATGTTATAATAGGCAAAAATTTCTTTGTGAGTATATTACTATAATATAGTAATGTATCATTAATTGAATTTAACATTTTCTAACTTTGATAATTTATTCTTGGCACTAATATCTGTAAGGGGACCCCTTTCAGTATTTTGAAGAGGTTTTAAAAAAAAACAAACCTCCTGTTAAGAATTTCAGTGTATAATATGATAATTGTCTTAATTATTACTTAATATTAAGTAATTTTTTCCAGAAAAATTTTTCCAGAACATTTTGTCAATCTAATTAGTACTATACTTGCATTTCTTTTCAACTATTGAATTATCCAGACTTTTTTACTTCTCCCCCATTTGGTTTGAACCATTGAAATTTACTATGATAATTGTTTCTGAAGACTTAAATGAATGCATAATGTGGTTCATGCAGAAGCAAGTCAGATAATTCAGGGTTTTTAAAGCAGTTGGATTTTTAAAAAAATAAATATATTTAAACAGTAAAGAGGGATCAATGGACTATTAATGTGAAACTGTATTCCTTCAAGTATAATGCTTTATCTAGTTATAATGTTTTAGAAATGTCTTTTATTTTTAGGGGAACTTGTCAGGCAAGACAAAGAACAGGAACAAAATCTCAATGCTGAGATACTAAGCTTGAAAGAAAGATTAACTCTAGAAAAACAAGAAAATGAAAAGCTGGAACAAAGGCAGGCAGAAACTGATTTACGTCTACAAGAAGAGCAGGTAAGTGCTTGCTTGTTTTCCAAGATTGCTCCATTAATTCTTGAGCATAGTGTTTATTTTGCTTGATTCTACCTCCATATGCATCTCTCAGTTTTGGTTTACTAATATGTAAGAATAATTTGAGATGATGTTGTTTGGTCATAGGAATTATCTTCTAGTCTTAATCAGAAGCTTTGTCTATTTCAAGAAGAGTTAATTAAGGAGAAAAATCTTTTTCAAGAAGAATTAAAAGAAGCATTGAGTGAGCTAGATAAATTGCAGCAAAAGGATGAGCAGGCTAAAAGGCTGGTGAAGCAGCTGGAGCAAGAGAATACATCCAGAGCTAGAGAGCTCCAACTCTTAGAAGAAAAGCTTAAAGGGTTTGTAGACTCTAGTTTTATTTTAAAGTTGAAATTAAAAATTAAAAAAAAATATTAAGTCTATGTCTTTGTTATTTTGCTTTACAAATTTTAACTGTGATTTTCTTGAGAAAGAGACAATTTCTCAGTTTATTTGGTTTCTTGAATAATTTGTATAGAAAGAACATAGGCCTAGGAGTTGGAATACCTGGACTCTACTGCTAACTAGCCCAGGCATCTCAAATCACTTGATCTAACTGGGATCTTCATTTGTAAAAATGAGAGACTTTGACTAAATGATTTGTAAGGTTCCTTCCAGTTCTCAAAGTATCAAATTGATGGGAGGATCAGGTGATGGGTTCTCAATTCTGTTGTTAAATGTCTTTGTTTTCTTACGTTTTTCAAACACATTTTGTAATTGCACTTTCTTCTACTGTAATTTTATTTTAGCTCTGCCTAGTTTCCCAAATGATTTTTGGTTCTATAGCAAGTATATTTTAAAACCTAAAAACTTTTCTTTTTTGTTATTGTTGTTCATTCTTAGTATTTTAAGAAGCATGTGAAAACCTTTTTTCAAAAGGCAAACTTTTAAAGTTTTCTCTTTCATTCTTTGTTTTATAGCTACTTTTTTTCTCAAGCATTGAGTGATACCAATCCCAACGAAAAATTACTGTTATAATGACGTCAAATAACCTTGTAAGAGTTTCAGAGAAACTTTTTCAGTGAAATATTTTTAAGTCAAGTATTTCTTTTTTGTCACTCTTAGTCTCCTGCATAATTTAGCCTTAGTGGTTGTTCTTGAGAGTCTCTTTTTGGCAAAAAACAAACATAATTTTTATTTGTTTCTCCCTCCCCCAAGGAAACAGGATGAAATTGAGAAAAGCAATGAAGCACACAATCAGGCCTCTCTGCAGTGGCAGGAAAAGTACAATGATACATTGCAAAGTCTTAAAGAAGTCATTGCAGAATTTGAAAGGTATCTGGTCAACCACCCAGTTCCTTAAATTTTGATGCACCTTGTGTAAAACCTACACTGGAAACATAGTGGCAAAAGATGAACACTGGAGGAATGATATCCCAACTACTATCATCTTTAGGATATTTGAATTTTTCATTGTCTCAGTCTACAACTGTATTACAACCCTCCCCCTCCTCCATCCTATGTGCATTAAATAAATTTCTAATTCTGTGATTTGGCAGGATAATAGCTTGTCATTGTACAATGGTTAAAAGGATTACCTTGATTTTTTTTTTCTTTTGGGGGTAAAGCCATAAAGGATCAGTGACTGAAGAAATGGCTGATCTTAAGTATGAGAATTCATCACTACAGAAAAAGGCTTCTGAGGCAGAAAAAATGGTTGAGCTTGTTCAGCAGCAAATGTTGGAGGTTCAGCATGCTAAAAATAAAAAAGAGGAAGAATATGCAAGGTAGGGCCACCTACACACTTAATTACCATAGGGAGGAAATGCTAAATACCATATTTTACATAAGTCTTATTACATTTCATTAGTATTTTAAAATAGCTATAATATCATCAATGTGGTACTTCCTTCACCTATTTAGATTGTAACTCCTTCATGTCTTGTTAGATGACTTCAGTAATTTGCATGATGAACCCAGAACTCTAGTAGAATAGTAGAAGCCATGTTTCTCTCTCTCCATAAGAGAGATATTAGGAAACATTTAATTGGATTTAAATCAGTTCAGGCAGTGAATTGCTGTACATGCTGTTTGGTAGGTTTATGATATTTTATTTTGCTTTTATGAATTTTAATATTTGATTTTTATAGTAATTAAAAGGAAAGTTAAAATGGATATTCAACTTTCAGTTTCACGTGAAGGACTAGAATATTTACTTGATTTTATATCTGTCTCAAATCTAAGGATGCTTCTAGACATGCAGAGTAAATTGACACTTAAAGAAGAAGAAATAAAAGGAACAACAGCTTCTTCTCTAGAACAGATAACTGATTTACAGAACAAACTCAAGCAACAAAGTGAACACTGTAAGAAACAACTTGAGATGGAAGAAACAAGGTAATATCTTACAATATTTCCATTTTTCAAATTAGAACTATGTTACTTATTGTTATTTAGTCTTTTTTCCTCTCATTTAGCAAAACTGTAGAAAAGAATGTGGAATTAATACAAGAAGTGAAAAAATGGCGTCTCCTTTATGAAGAACTTTATAACAAAACAAAGCCTTTTCAGGTTTGTCCATTGTAAATTTAAACAGTTACTTTTTTATTGCCTTAGAAATGTTCAATGCCATTTACTTGTAGCTATGACCTGATCTCTCCCAAAAAATATTCTATACCTGTTATAATATAATATATACCTGTCTATTATCTAGTGTGACATGTTATTAAAAGAAGTGTACATGATATTGTCATGCTTAAATCTTTTTAATAGCCGTACTAATTTTTTTCTTTAAAAAAATTGCTTTAGTTTCTGTTTGTCACTTAAAAGTATTTGTTTTAGCCTGAGGATAGAGAAAATTCAACATGTGAGAATTAAATAACTGTATGCATATATTTTTAGTATTATTATGATATAAGAAGGGCTAGAATAATATGTTAAAATTTAATTTCTAAGGTTTTGCCGATTTATGTGAACTTGAAAATTCTGACTTAATTTTTTCTTCTGTAAATCTTTTCTTAGGAACAATTGGATGCATTTGAAGCAGAAAAGAGAGTTTTATTGGCTGAACGTGGTACAACACAGGAAGAACTGAATAAACTAAGTGAATCATATGCTAAGTTATTGGGGCATCAGAATCAAAAGCAAAAAATTAAACATGTCATGAAACTAAAGGAAGAAAATAACCAGCTCAAATTGGTTTGTAAATTTAACCTTTCATTCTTGTTTTCATTCGCAAGATTAATAAGACTCTCCCACGTAGTTGGACTAACGAATTCATTCCCCAATTTTTGAAAACATAATTACAAAAATTTTAGTGGAATCATAGACTATTAGAGTTGGAAGTAACTTCATAAGCCATGTCCCTTACACTTGTCATAAATCCTCATCTCAGATTATTCTGTCATGGTCATGCAGCTAATATGTAAATACCTCTGCAGATCATTCCATTTTTTGACAGTTCCAATTGTTAGGAAGTTTGTTTCAAAGTAACTTATTGCTTTGAGTTTTGTTCTCAGGGTCCAAACAAATAACTTCTAATATTTCTTGCACATAATAATTAAATATTTGAAGGTTGCTATTGTTCCCCTTCTATTACTCTACCCCTCACATCTTTCAGATTTTTTTTTCTCTAGGTTAAATGTCCTTAGTTCATTCCAAGAACTTTTTTTTTTTAGCATGGTTTCCTTTTTCTTCCCCATCTTGGTTGCCCTCTTCTTACTGTACTCTAGCTTCTCACTGTCCTTTCTAAAATATGGTATCCCAAACTGGAAAAAGTACTCTTAAGTATAGCCTCTCTGACCAGATTACAATATAGAGAGAATATAATCTCCTTCACATCAGACATTGGTTCTGTTAATAAAGCCCAAGATTTTATTAGATTTGTCAGTGCATCATTGTCAAGCTACTGACATATTGAATAGCATGTCCACCAGAATCAATAAGTTGTTTTCATGGAAACTTATTTTTTGATATTACACCACAGCCTTTACTTGTGCAGGTTTTTTTTCTTTTAAAGCTCAAATGCAGAAATTTTACATCTATTTCTATGACCTTTCATCTTGTTGGCTTTAGCTTACAATTCCTGCCTAATAACCTTTTTATATTCCAATTCTGTCATCTAGTTTATTAGCTATCTCTCCTATAGTGTTGTGTCTTTTTCAGATTTGACAAGAGTACTATCCATGCTTTTATCCAAGTCACTGTCAAAAATTTAGAACAGAATAGGGTCCATGTAGCATTTTATTTCAGATTCATATCTAACTACTAATAGATAGATCCATCTAGTCAGACAGTCTTATACCCACCTAAATGTATTATTATTCAGCCTGCATCTTTCAGTTTGTTCACAAGGACGTTGTGAGACATTGGATTTCAGAAAGGCATTTAGTATCTGTACTTGAAAGAGGTAATTTGATGTAGTAGAAAGAACACTGGACATAGAGTTGAAAGACCTGTGTTTAAATCCGAGCTTTGATACTTTTTACCTGTGAATCTACTATTAAGTCATGAAACCTTTAGAATCGTTAAAATGATTCCCTCGTCATTAAAATGAAGAAATTGAGTTGTATCATTAAGGACACTTCCAGCTCTAAATTTGATGACGTGTGTGTGGTGTGTGTGTGTGTGTGTGTGTGTGTGTGTGTGTGTGTGTGTGTGTGTTTTCATAGTTTTCTCATGATGGCCATCTGGTCCAAAAAAGAAATGAAGTTAGTCTGAATGACTCTTAGTGATCACCTCCTTCTAATTACTAATTTTAAATAATCTGTTTTGGTATTTTACCAGCAATTGAATTCAAACTTTCCACCATATAGATGGAAGTATCTGCTTTCTCCATTTTATAAGTAGGGATATTTTTCCATTTCCATTCTCTCATCTTAATCCTCAGAAATTACCAGCAGTGATATGATATGCTGTCATATCAGCACAGCTTTTGAGTACCTTGGGACATAGTTTATCCTGCCAGGTCTTTGACCTGACCTAAGTGAGAACACAGTGAGGAGATTCTCTTCACTTGACTTGGATTGCAGTTTACTTTTTAACTGTTTTGTTCTATTGGAAAACATTCTTATTAGTAAAATAAACAAAGGAAGGGATCATATCCTGAAATGTTCAGTGTTTCAAGTTACCATAATATTCTTAGGATAGAAGAACTTTATCCAACTATATGAGGAAACACTAGGTGAAATGTCATAAATGTTTCTATTTGTATACGAACGGCTTTAATATGAGATATTTGATAACTGGCGGGCAGAGTAAGGAAAATATTTCTGTTCTGAGTTTAACTCCGTTTAGGATCATAGGTTTTAGACTTTCAGGGGGTCTTGGAGATCATCTTACCCACACCACTTCTCCTTTTCATTTTATCGTTGAGGAAACTAAAGTGAGGGTAAATGATTTGCTCATGGTCTTACTACTAAGTCAGCAGAGCCAAGGCTCAAACCCATGTCCTCTGACTCCAGATTTTTTTTTTTTTTGCTTTTTGGAGGGCAGTTGGGGTTAAGTGATTTGCCCAACGTCACACAGCTATTTTTTGTGTTAGATGTCTGAGGCTGGATTTGAACTCAGGCCCTCCTGACTCCAGGGCCAGTGCTCTATTCACTGCGCCACATAGCCACCCCTTGACTCCAAATTTTTAAGTGACCATCTTGAAAATCATCTGTCTCAATTTAGTTATAACTATGCAAAAAAAAAAAGACAATCCCAGAGTAGTTAATAATTTATTATCAATCTTAAATATTTTGAATACAATAATAATTTGAGATCTGTTTTTAATGCTTCCTTTAGAACTGGGGGTCTTAACTTTTTTGTACGTGTTATGGAACCCTTTGGCAGTCTAGTGAAACTTTCGGACCCCTTCTCAGAATGTTTTTAAATAATTAAAGGAAAGAATGTTAATTTCAGTTAGAGTGAAAATATGTATTTTCATTAAAATTTATTTTAGTGAAAATAAAGAGGTAATTTTTTCACTGTCCAAGTTCACAGATGGCTTGGAATCTTTCTGTCTCAGGTTAAGAACCTATGCTTTGGAAACTTTGTATATTATTGGCAAGTAACATTTATAGCACATTTCTATTGCAAAATAAATTTATTGGTTGTTTACATTTCCTTTTTCAGGAGGTTTCTAAACTCCGTTCTCAGCTGGCTAAGGAAAAACAAGCTGGGAACAGGCTTCAGGAACAGTTGAATGAAGCAAAAGGTTTCAAGCGGTTTGATCCTTCAAAAGCTTTTCAGCATGAGAGTAAAGAAAACTTTACTCCCAAAGTGCCTTTGAAAGAAGGTAAGAAAAGATCAGTTTTGCTTGGCTTTACTCAGAAGTAGTGCCTCCTAAATAAAAAGGATGCTCTTTGTTGAGAGCACAAGCCTGCCAGAAAGAATTTTATTAATTAAATCATTCTAGCTATTGCTACTTAGAGAAAAAGGTACCTAAATGGTCAGAACTTACCTTTACCTTTAAAAGACTCTCTAACATAAGCTGTTGGAGAATTATCATTTATGATATTCTCAAACAATAAATGAAATGCCACAGTCAAGATTAAGAAGGGGTTCAGAGTTTAGGTAACAGTCTCAGAACAATAGTAACTTAAAGTGTCCTTGCATCCTATAGAATCATCATCTTAAAATCTTTTTAATACTTCTTCAACTGGTCCATCCAAGGATTCTCTCCACTTCATCAAAGGAGAACCTGATATTTTTATTAAATGAAGTAGTCAAAGACTTAATTTGATCATTCCCAACTGGGTTTTGAGAAAGAAGGAACTGCTCCTAAGTGGATCAAAAGTCTCTTTGCCCTTGTCTGTCCATCTCCCTAATTTGGTTGTCAGAGACAGGGTCATTCCCTGAACTTCTACTCATTTTGTTCAAAGTTTAGGGCTTTGGTGAATGGGGAAAAGAATTTAGTGTGGAGCATTGTTTTGGAATAGATCATAAAGAGTGACTGATGATTGTTTCTTACGTAGGAACAATGACTTCACTATAAAGTATTATCCAAATATTATTTTGTAAGCTGAAACTTAAAAGAGGGAGGCAAAGCTGGGGCTAGAGGGGTGGGAGGTATGGAGCAAGAAGGTCACTTCCTTTTGTTGTCACATTCCCTAGCTATGGAGAGAGATTCAAAAAGTTCCTTTTTATTCTGAGTAAAGTTGAGGTTTTTCAGTATTGTAAATCCTTATTTTTTTGGTATAATTATCAGTGAAAGTATTCTCTAGGAAACACATTGCATTATATTGAGAATGCTTTACAGACTCATTGATTTAGAAAATAGACAGAATTCTAGCAAGCCCTAGGAATAATATACTTTGTTAATAGTTATAGTATAAACTCATATTTTTTGTATGCTAATATATTTGCTAATGATTCTTCTAGGTAACAGAAAATGCTGCTGAGATTCTATGGAACTTGTAGAATCATGAGAGAAGACATCACAGATAATCTTTAAGGACTATATAATTTATTGGTTTTTAGAACACTCAAATTTCTGAGATTTTAATAATACTAGCAATTTAATAATTCATTTGTTTTTAGTTATATGAATAGTGTATAGTATTCCATCAACCTTGAGTCCTCATATCCAGAGATAAAGTCCCATTTTAGTTTTCTTAAACCTTTCCATTCATACTATCAGTACCATAGTATAGTAACCTATATAGCTGATTTCCATGCTTCAGTTCTCTTTTTCCTCTTTTGATTTTTTTCTATATACTTCCATCAGATTAGTCTTCCTTTAAAAAAAATTATTGGCATTATGTATTCTCCTAGCAAAATCTGCTGCATTGTTACTTCACTTTTGTTAGCTGCCAAAAAGAAAAAGAGAGGAAAAAATTATATACTCAACTGATTATCTTGTGTGATTGCATTTACATTGAAGTACTAAATTAGGGCTACTCATTGCAGCATTTTGAATGAAAGTTCTGTATGAGTTTGAGGAATTTTAAAGTTAAGGAGACTTAGTCATTTTCATCTACTACGCTTTTTGATTCCTACATTTGCAGCAAATGCATCTCCAGATGAGTAATTATTTGATAATCTAATATCCATTCCAAAGAGGAAAATGAAGAAGAAGGTCCACTTAAAAGATTTACCCATCCAAAAGGTGATTTATTAGAGGATATTCTTTCCAGCTATCTGAAGATTGGTGGTGGATGCTATTGGTCATCCAGTTCTGTGTTCAAATTGGAGTGATAGCATGGCAGTTCTCATATAAAGTGCCACAGTTTTCCCTTTTGTCTGGGAAAAGTTACATCTCTGATGTTTGTTGAAGATGCTTTCTCCTTGGGGGAAAGTGGAAAGTAGGGGAAGGTCATCCAGAATTGATTGGGAGCAAAGTATTTTCTCTTATCTTGCAGATCTATGCTTTGGGATCTTTGGGTGCAGTAATTGAGAAGCATGAGTACA
This sequence comes from Pseudochirops cupreus, assembly GCA_028627135.1. Lineage (NCBI taxonomy): Eukaryota > Metazoa > Chordata > Mammalia > Diprotodontia > Pseudocheiridae > Pseudochirops > Pseudochirops cupreus. Next base: position 300,107,523 of record CM053581.1, on the reverse strand, counting down.
GAGGATTGATTTGCTTCCTTATTTCCTTGTTGGCTAACAAGATGTGGACAATTTTATCCAATATTCCAGTGGCTATAGCCCAGATGGTTGCTTTTCTATGAAGTTGTAATTAAAGAAGCTTCTAGGGCTAGTTTCAAGCTTGAAAGCCAAAGAAAGCAAGAAGCAATTAAAACTGTTTAGATGTTCTAGGCGTTAGTCACTTAACATATACATATCTTTTCCTAGGGAGTTCTGCCTTGATTGTTTAATCAGTGCCAGAAGTGCCTTGGGTCTCCAATAAGTATCTGAAACCTCAGATAAAGACGCTTTTTTCACTTGGGATTCTACATATAAATGTCAACTCAGATTCTAAAAGAAATAGAAGAATAAACTTTATATGCTAGGATTCTAATGGGGAGAGGCACAGCAGGAGGGGAAGAAGCCTTTATTTATTTAGATATGTATAAGGTGTGTATATGTGTGTATATTTTTTTCCAGCAAGAAATAACAGTTCATTTATATTTCCCTTAGCAAGGATGGCACTTGGAGTAATTTAAAAATATGTATATATAAAACTTTATATACATCTATGTAACCAATGTCATGGAAACTACAAATCAGACCATTTAATTGGATTCTTACAGAATGTTAATGACTGCAACTAATGGATTCAAAATTATTTAATGTTTTTTACACGATAACTTTGTTTTTCTTTTCCCTCTTTGTGTGTTTTAATCTAAACTTCTGTCAAATAAATATATTTTTTATGAAAGTGATTGGAAAAGGAGGGATAACAAATACGATTAACAAAATTCGTCTCTTTTGTATGTCTTGTGTTTCTCTACCATGCAAAATTGCCACTATATAATGCTTATTCATGGGTATCCCTGGATGTGTTTAACTTAGATTTATGAATAAAATCAAAATTCACAAGGATTCTATGACTTTTCCCCCCCTTTTAATTTCCCTGCCATCCTCAGTTTTGAGACTGTGATACTTTATATTCTGAGTTGATACTGTGTGGGTAGGTGAATTAAATGTCATTTGAATTGCAGTGAATTCTTTCTTAATTAAGAGCAGGTAAATATTTTTTTGGATTAAAAATTTTTGGGAAATGTGGCAAAACTTGTCATGAGTGTTTGACATTTTGATTTAAAAACAAAAATAAAAACCGTCTTAAGTATAGTGGTAGGCTCATGAGAAAAATGTTAGTATAACTTTGACATTCAAAGTTCTTCACAAATATGAAGTCAACCCACAGTTAATTGGGAATTAGTTTGCAAATAAAAATACCTTTTTTGGAAATTGGGGAATTCAGAGCACTAAAAAAATTAAAGAATCCTTTCTCGTTGAATATACTGATATTTCTGAGCACTTATTCTTTTTGTTTCTTTTTATTAATTTATGAGCACTTACTCTTAATATTTTAATTCAAGCAGTGAGAATATCAAGAAATATGACATGTCATCCTCAATATTCCTTTACCATTTCTTCTTAAAAAAAGGAGTGAAGATATATCCAATGAATTTCAGCCTGGCATAGTAGAAAGATCAGTGGAAAGGAAACATGTTCAAATTTGATTATGACACTGAGATGTGTGACCCTGTATTAATATAATTCACTTAACATCTCTGCCTGTTTTCTGATCTGTAAACTAGGGATGATATTTGCATTCCCTCCCAGAATGGTGAAGATAGTAAGCCAGCACATAACTAGGTAAATGTGAACTATTGAACTTCATGGTCTTTGTCTCCAGAAAGCATACTTGGAAAAAGATTTCTGCCACTAGTTCTACTTGTGATGGACTCACTGGAGATGTTTTTCTTAATTAAATTTCTTTTAAAGCTGTTACTTCAGAACGAATTTAGTTACTGCATTGGAACTTCACTAGTGTAGAAGTGGCCTAAGACAGAAGGGCTGCATTGCTATATATGTTATCCCATTGATGTGGCTTCCCCTCTGGAGGTGCCCATCACAATACGTCTGTGCCTTCTTATCTTGCACAACTTCCCCCCATGCCCTTCTGTCATTTCTTCACAGGAGCCCAAGCCAATTCGCCAAGGACTTTGTTGTAATAGTACATTGGTGTCAATGCAGCATCCTAGCTTTTTAAAAATCTTTTTTTCTTATGTGACCAGTTCGTTGCCTTTTCTGATTATATATCTGATATATTTTATGTTACTCCATGCATGGAATTATTTGTAATGTGCTGCAATTGATGCCAATTATTTGAGAGACCTACAGTTTTGTAGTGTTATGGTTAACCATAGTGTTATGGTTAATCTAAGATTCATTGCCATATAGCATCATCAGAAGAGCATTGGTATTTAAAAGGAAACAAAGCAATGGGTTTTTGTTTCTGGGAGATGCTTAAAGTCATTGAAAATGCTGTGAATTTTCCAAGTGCGATCCAGACTGCTCTCATGCATTTCTCTGGGGTTGATGGGTCTTGTGTTTTGTTTTTCAGTCAATATTGTCATTTCTAGCTCATTCAGAAAAAGCAACTGAACAGGAGTAGCAGCTTTCTAAACATGTAGAAGTATTTCTGGAAAACTGAGATGTGTAATAGTATTTAAGAGACAGTTGTGTCATAAGGGAGGTACACAAGGCAGGTGGCTTTGCCCTGGTCATAGAATGAAATGAAATAGAATCTACATGTAATGTAGTGTTAGGGATGTGATTTCTTAAAATCTTGGAATTAAATAATCCTTTTTGTGAAAGAAGTAGTATCCCTTCACTGTATCTTAACATTTATAGAAATATATTCCAGTGTATTGGTTAGAATGATAGCTCTAAAACTTAGACATAGGGGTCCTTTATGCTTTTTTGTGCTTTCAGCCCCTTTTGGCAGTCTGGTGACACTTACCAGTCCCTTCTCAGAGCATACACACACACACACACACACACACACACACACACACCCAAAACTGGGCATTTTGTAAGGATATGTTTGTGTGTATGTATGTGTATATATAGATATATATATATGTATATATATATATATGAATTTGTACTAATGAATAATAGTAAAGAGGAGAGATATGTGTGTATATATACATGTGTGTGTCTTGTGCTCAGTACAAATTCAAGGTTTAGAACAGAGTTAAAAACAACTTTCGTTTTCTCAAATACTGGGAGGTCAATAACAGTTCTATTTCACTGTGCCCTTGCCAGTGATGGAGAATAAATAGATTAAAATAGTCTGAGTTGGGACTTCAGAGCCCAACTAAAATCATGAATTTCCTCTAATCTACAACATGCCTGAAAAGTGTTACAGCTTTTGTTTGAAGGCCCCTGGGAGGGGGAAGGGGAGGAGGGTGGACATTCACTGCCTCCTTAGCTAGTTCATTCTACTTCCTGATAGCGTAAACGTTTAGAAACTTTTCCTTACAAAATAACAAAATTTGCCTCTTTGCAACTTTCGCCCATTGCTCCAATTACCCTCTAGAAGACCAAGATTAAGGAGGCTAATAAATTGCATGGTTGGCTGTTCCCTAATTGCCTACTTGGTATAAATTCTTACAAAAGAACAATTGCTGTAAGTTAATAGGAAGCTTTTATCTTAAATCACTTAGACATATATAATGGCTCTACAATTGCACTTTGATTTAAGTCGAAATTAAGCCTGTAACTTCTCATTGGGCATTTTCAAGGCTGCCAGAAGGAATCAGCTGCCAGCTTACTAGAATGTGGAAAACAGCACGTGACCCAGAGACTGGAATCAAAATGCTAATTGAAAAAAGGTCAAGTGAAAAAGCTTCCCTCTTCCAGTGCATGTGTTGTTTCCTGGCTGAAGTAGACAAAGAAACGGCTAGCCCTGGACTTTGCTTGGGGGGGTAGGGCAATCTCTAAATCTATTTCTTGAAATAAGAATCATGCCTGAAATGCTGGTGGAAATGGAACAGGTAAGGGTTGGACATTCAAGAATTAAAATGCTTTAGTTTTGGAATTTGAGGTGTTATTGCTTTAAAAACTGAATCTCAATGAGAAAAATAGAACTAGTATGTAACAAGCCTATAAAGTTATCTCGAATGTACCAGTTAGATGTGAAAGTTTGTTCAACATTGAAAACGGGGGTGGAGGGAAGCCTTTGATTCAGAGGATCACAGCACTCAGTTAGAATGCAGTTTAAAGGAGCTGACGTGCATACAGTGCCAAATGTAGTAAGATTTTCATTTGCTAGCACTTAAAGTGTTCTCCCTCACCACGTTGTCCCAGATTACTTAGGGATTCCATCTATGGTCCCGTTCTTTGTTTTGCTATATGAAGAGATTTTGTCAATAACTAGTGTGTATGCCCCACCCTACTTAATTTTAATTTACAAACTCACTTGTGACATACATCTTACCTACTTATTAGATTTACATTTGTTCTAGTATCACCAAAGATGTGTGTTCTACTCATAATAGCCTAGGAATAAAAGCCAAGCCCCTTGTGACAGGTAGCCAAATATTAATGCTCAAATATAATTCAGGTGAGTTACTATTACCGTAGTAGGATTGTTCCCCCCAGCTCTCCTCAGCCCCAAACCCAGAAATGGAGGTCTTTAACCACCACAAACTATGAATAGCTGATCTTCTATGTGCTCTGTGAGATAACACCCACCTCCCCCCTGGGCCAGAGGACATAAGATCCCTAATCATATAGAACCAGGCCTGACAAGCCCTGCCCCTTGAGTTGTTGTCACAAATCACAAAGTTCTAGGAAAATCAAGAAAGAGAAAGGAAATAAAATCACAGCTGAGGCAGGGCTGGAGACTCCAAGAGGAAACACAAACTCTCTTCCTAGAAATGGAAGCAAAAGGGAGGTCTCTCAGAGTGAGAACGCCTTCGGGAAACAAGAATAAGGCATTTCCCAGGCTTGGCTCGCCCCCGGCGTCTCTTCATATAGCAAAACAAAGAAAAATAGGAAGAGGGGACCACAGATGAAATCCCTAAATAATCTGGGATGAAGTGGTGAGGGAGAACATTTTAAGTGCTGGCTATTTTAACTTTAAACAAAACCACCTAAGAATAGTATTCAGGTGTTTTTTGTTTGTTTGTTTGTTTTCTGTTTAATTTATTACCTGTAGATTGTGTGTGTGATTTAAGGGCATTTAGTGTGGTCTGAAACATCAACATACTCATATTTATACCAGATTTACAATTGTGTTGGTTGGTCTTCTGTACCAAACTGTCAGTATTAAACAAGGGATTTATGCCATTTTTGAGGAATGGGGAAGAATGGAAAAGAACCTGGACTCAGAAAAAATTCTTTTAAAAGCATTGTTTAAAATCTTGAGTTGATTTATATGATGGCAAATGACTGGGAAACCACAGTCTTTTCTCTCCAGTTTTCTGCTGTTCTCTAAAACATGGTTTCCCCCTGCTGTTATAAGGTAATGTTATCTACTATACCTGGAAGAACATTAAATGCTATTACATGGCTAGGACAGAGTCTGACAGGTCCAGCCTATGATGCATTCTCCCTGTCACAGGGAGTACACAATGACCTTTGTCCAGCGGTAATATAGATAGCTGTGGAAGGAATCTAAGATTTTCAGGACTCTGACTTAATATAGAATGGCAAGACAGTAAACAAGGTCATTCCCCGGCTTGATTTGAGAGAATAGAGATCTAGTTATTTGAGGGTTGTCGTGAAGAAGCTGTGTTTACTAGGTGCAGAAAAGGGGCAGTGACCCTATGTGCTAAAGGATCCTGATAGTGTGAGTGAAGAAGTCACATATAGAGCTGGAAAACACTTTAGAAAATAGAATGAGTTTTCTTGCTTGATATAGTGTTGAGTGCTTGCAGTCAAAGGACCTGATTTTGAATTTCATTACCATCTGTTCATGTGACTTAAGGTAAATCACATGACTTCTCAGTCTGGTCTCCTCTTTTGTAAAATGAGGCGGTTGCATTAGGTGGCCTTCAATCTCTCCCAGCTCTAAATATCTGATCTCAGTTCGAAGTGGTGTCCAATATCACAGCTAAGAAGTGGCAGTGCAGATTCTGAGGTTTTTGAGTCCTTCAGTCACTTTTCTCTGGTTGTAGTGCTAAATCTCTATCCTCCGGGGGGTAATACAGGCCAGAACCTCCTAAATGTTATTGTCCCTCATCATTTGCAAAAGCAGATAAATTCTCATCCAGTTCCTGTAACTGTCCAGACTTGTTTAAAACTCGGCCCTATTATACGTTTATCCCTTTAAGAGACTCGGAGAGTGTGAGCATAGCCAATGAGCACTTTTGACTACAAAGGAAGTTGACCAATCAGCGACCCCTACCGGAGGGAGGTGTGGCCAATCGGCGTGCGTGTTTGTGGCGGTGGACGCCGTGAGGGACTTCGCCAAGGGGCTGGGGCTGGGCCTGAGCCTAAACCTAGTAGGACCGCTACTGACGCTGGTGGCTGCGGGTCCGAAACCGGGGCTCGGGCTCAGGTTGGAGGCAGGCGGCGCCGCCACGGCTGCGGGGATGGTGGGGCGGGAGAAGGAGCTGACCATCCACTTTGTGCCCGGGAGCTGCCAGCTGGTGGAGGTGAGCGGGGTCGGCCTGCCGCTCTTCTCCCCTCGGGGAGCCGAGCTGCCTACGTCTTTTCGCTGTTTGGGAGGTGCCGAGTCCCGGGGAGCCGCGGCCGAGGAGGCTCTGGGGCGAGCCAAGCCTGGGAAACGCGTGACTCTTGTTTCCCGAAGGCGTTCTCCGTCTCGGAGGCCTCCTTTTGGCTTTTCTGTTCCCAGGAAGAGAGTTTGCGTTTCCTGTTGGAGGCTCCAGCCCTGCCTCGGTTGTGATTTCACTTCCTTTCTCTTTTCTGATTTTCTTGGAACTTCGTGGTCGATGCCAACAACGCGAGGGGCGGGGCTTGTCAGGCCTGGTTCTTTCTGATTAGGGTTCTTATGTCCTCTGGCCCAGGGGGAGGTGGGTGTTATCTTCCAGAGCACATTGCAGATATGCTGTTCTTAGTTTGTGATGGTTAAAGATCTCTATTTCTGGGTTTGGGGCCGAGGAGAGTTAAGTTTATATATTGTCAGATCTAGGAACGTAGATACCTTGTTCTGACTTCTCTGCCTGCTGCGCTCGCTCCCTCCCTTCAGAAAATGAGTCCTTCATAAATGTTTCTGGAATTGAATTCTTTATATATGTGCACACACACACATGCATATATGTATGCGTATACATCACCCACCTACGTGCATGCGCATGTATGTATATGAACATATATGTGCATGTTTATGTTTTTTATTTTATATATAAATTTTATGTGTGAATTTTTTTCTATGGGGATCTTTTCATGAGCGAAATCATGAGCGGAAATTTCTAAAAACAGGTGGGTAGTGGTTTTTATGGTAGCTTTAGTAGGCTCATGATAAGGGAGCAATACATAGTTATTGAATTAAGGTGAGCTCTTGTATCACGAATTGTGAGTACTTATTATTAATGATATATTCTTAGAAACAATAGGGTATAATGGATAGAGAGCTGGAGTCATGAAGATCTGTTTTCCAGTCCTGATGCTAACATATACCGACTGTGACTCTGGCCAAGTAATTTAAACTTCTGAGTCTCCTAATAATAGAAGTTGCAGACCAGCTGGTGATCTGAGAGTTCTCTTATGCTAATGAAATTACAGGTACTGACAAACAAGAAAAAAATATTACCTCTTTATGGTAAATGATATGAAGCAGAAAGAATATGTTAAGATTCAATAGTTCCCTTGCATCATCTAGCCCTGTGACTTTGGGCAAGTCATTTAACCTCACTCAGCCTCAGCTCTCTGATAGGTAAAATATACACCATGAAATTTGCCTTCCTAGGGCTTAAACGAGATAATGGATCTAAAACGTTTCATGCTTGAATTTGCGATTTTGAGGTGAAGATTGGAGCTCCTAGATGCTTTCTCATCCTGGGTAATTTTCTTACACGTTTGAAAATCCACACAAAAAAATTTAAAATATAGTTGTAGTATTTAAGTTTTTCCCATTAAAATAGAAAAAAATACATAATTGCTTTAGGAGTGTTCAACTTTTCTGATTAAAAATAAATTCAAAATGGAAATTAGGAATTAATACACAACTGCAGACTTGCTAATTAAATAGTTTATGATGTTTATTTTAACTGTTCTGAATTATTTACTTCCCAAATTAACAGTTAAGAGGCTCTGTGTTACTTTAAACATATAAGGACTTTATTTTTCAAGAATAAAACCTATCCATATGTATGTATATATATGTACACACACAAATTCCTTCACTAAAACACTGGGGTCCCTCTGTGAGTACTCTGCATGTAAGTCAAAAGAAATATTTCCTCTTTTGTGGAAATATATTTAAGCTTGCAGCATTTATCCTATTATACTTTTTGGTGGTCCTATATAGTACTTGGCACTTGTATATTCACATTCAGAACAGTTTATAGAGTTATTGTCTAAAGTATTTTTCAGCGAAATATTTTTAAGATTTGCAACGAACTGGATTTTTATGTGGAAAGTCAGACTTGGAAGATATGTTTCCATTTTTCTAAAACAAAATCTCAAATCTCACAAAACTGTAGTTCACATACTTGGAATGTAATAGGTAAAATTCTCGAACAGCAAATTTTAGTGCATTTGAAATGTTTTCTCTGAATTTAATTTCATTTTAAATATCAGCTTGAGAAGAAATGGTTTATTGTTATCTACTTTTGAAGTGCATATTTATAGATAAATGAATAAGTGAGTTTTAGGCAGCTCTGAAGCTGTGATCAAAATTTTGGTTTGTATAAGTGAGAAGTCATAAACTTTCCTGAGGGTCATGAAAGTATTGAGTATCAACCAGTAATAGATATAATTTTATTTGCCTTACTAGACTAATAGGTTTTTAAACTTAAAGCAGTATTTATCTTTTATCCAGATCTGGTTCATCAGATTGCAGATATATATATATATATATATATGTAAATTATAATTTTTTATTGAAGAAGAAAAAGACAAAAGTTTTGACTTCAAGTCACTTGACCTGGTAGAAACCTGGAAAAGAGATTTGGAATTAGAATAAGGGCCTGTACTGTTTCTGTCTTGTTCAGTCACATTTATTCAATAAATATTTGTTACGTGATGCTAAGAGGGATATATGAAAATAAATACTGTACAATTCCTGCACTCAAGTTTTATTCCTAGTCTTTCACCCAGTTCTGCTGAGGGCCCTGGAAATTTTATAACGTTTATAGGATCACAGAAATTTATTTGTAAGGTGTATTGGTAATGGAATTTGGAGATGCCCCTGTCTTGGCTTGATTTTTGGGTTGAGTGTTAAAACCCAGAGCTTGTGAATCCCACTTGTGGGATAGACTTGTTGACGTGAAGAGAGGGGGCTGAATTGGGAGGAGCCGTGAATTGGGAGAGAGGCCCAAGCCTAGAGAAGGGCAGAAGGACTTTGGGAGAGCAGTATCCAGTATCGGGGAGCCTGAGTTGCTGAGAGAAAGACTGCTAAGAGCCTGTTGGAGCTGCCACCCAGAACTGCCAAGAACTGAGGAGGCATGGCTGTGATGCCGGTATTTTGTCTGTCTGTTTTGATGTTGTTTTGCCAGATTCACCTGATGGTGAAGGACAGTGCTGCTGTTGTAGAGGTCCTGGAACCTGGCTGTTGGTTCAGAAGCCCTGAAGGAGGATTTTCTTGTGGTACCTGCACAGAAATCCTGGAAGAGGGCCTTGCTGATATTTTCAGGGTTTCTGGGACTGTTCTACAGGCAGAGAGTGACTTGATAGACGGTTTGTTGAGCCTTTTCTCCCCAGGAACTGAGATTGCTGAGGGCTTGCCTGGAGTGAAGATGAAAGAAGGCCCTTTCCTTGGGTGTTCAATGCTGAGCTTAACCTTGTAATTTAAGGGTGGATAGCCTTTTGTGTCTCCTGCCCCTTTTGAGATTCAGGGGTGGGAAGCCTTTGAGTGATTGACCAAATGAATGTACTTTGTTTATGGTTGGAGACTAATCTCCATTTGAGAAGAGACTTTTGACTGACTAAATGAATGTATTGTCTAGGGGTGGAGTAGTACCTGGATTGAATTGAGAACTTGCTAAAGGAATAAGTTACACTGTATTTTGACTTCTATTCTGTGAATGTTTGCTATGAATAAATAGGGTTTACTATGCTGGTAATCTGAACCTCGGAAGTTGCCTTTGCTTGGCATTACATAAGGCCCTTTAGAGAGTATCTAGTCAAACGTCCTTATTTTTTGAATTTTTGAATGAAAAAAATTGAGATAAATTTTGACTTGAGTACACTTAGTAGTACCAAGATCTAGGTCTCTTGACTCCCATTTCCCTGCTCTTTCTTTATTCATTCCTCTTTTCTCTGTGTACTTATAAAGCCAAAAAAAAATGAAACTCTTGGCACTCTTGAATGTGGGTTGTCGAATTTGGGGTAGCTCAGTTTTGTTGTTGTTCTTTGTTTTTGTACCAGAGATGTGGTACTTCTAAATTTAAGATTTTGAAGAATGTATTAAAGTAAAACTTCTTGATAGATATATTAAAATTAACATAATCTTTAACAGATTAGTGGTATTAATTATTCTGGTTAAATTTAATTTTGGCATTTGTCTGCATTCTATAAGGGCTAGAATGTATTTAACCCTTCACCTGAGCAGATATGGAGCATAGCATTGTGGAATAAATGTAAGAATATTTCTATTTGGGCCAGAATATTATGGTGGTAAAAGAAACACTAGTCAAGGGAAATTTAAGAATAAAAATAGGTCATTAGAAACAATCCAGGATCAAAAATATCAAACCCCATAAACATTTTAACCAAATAAAATCCAACTGTATGATCAGACCACAAAATAAATATGCCTAAATCTGGGGTGGCTAGGTGGTGCAGTGAATAGAGCAGCAGCCCTGAAGTCAGGAGGACCCGAGTTAAAATCGGGCCTCAGACACTTAACATTTACTAGCCATGTTGCTTAACCCCAATTGCCCTACAAAAAAAAGCAAAAAAAAAAATGGAAGCAATAAATATGCCTAAATCTAAATATGGTTCTTTTTGGTAAATCACTGAAAAGTATGATAACTAAAATTGGTATGTATGAGCTGCCTTATTCAGGTATTATCAAATAAATGTGAATAAGATTATCCAGTATTAACTCGATTTGTCAAATCTTTGAGGTAAAAAACTAAGAGCTGGCAATTTAAATTGCTTTTGTAGTGTTTTTTTGGAGGGAGGGGGCATTAGACTTTTTGAAGTCTTTTAAATCTGATATTAGTCATAAGTTACACTGGTCTTTGTTTCTTCTGTAAATTACTAATTACCTTATAGGTCTGAAACATCAAACTGCTAAGTCCTTGAATTGTTCAATTATTTCTTATGATATTTCTTATGATAAAGTGATATTCAAATAAATCATTTTTTGCCTTTATATTTTAGGAGGATGTTAACGTCCCTAGTAGGCGTGCTTTGATTACTGGTGCCACTGGCCTACTTGGCAGAGCTGTGTACAAAGAGTTTGAGCAGAACAACTGGCATGCAGTTGGCTGTGGATACACTAGAGCTCGACCTAGATTTGAACAAGTCAATCTTTTGGATACTCACGCAGTTCATGATATCATTCAGGATTTTCAGGTATGGTGTAGTAGTTTTTTGTTTGTTTTTTTCTTTAAAGCACTTTATCAGTGTTAGAAATTTCCCAGAATATAAGGAAACTACTTGTTGTCAAGGAGTTGGCTAAAGAAACCAGGGTATTGGGGCAGCTAGGTCGCAGTGAACAGAGCACCAGCCCTGGAGTCGGGAGGACTCGAGTTCAAATCCAGCCTCAGACACTTAACACTTACTAGTCGTGTGACCTTGGGCAAATCACTTAACCTCAATTGCCCTACCTTCCCCCCTTCAAAAAAAAAAAGTCATGACAAAGACAAGATCTTAGTGTAAGAAGTTACCATTTAAGAAAAGTATAAGGCAAAAGGCCAAACATTGAGAAATGAGTGGAACAAAGAAGATACAGAGATTAGTCAGTATTGTCACTTAACACAGGGCCCATCATTAGTAGTATTTTGAGTTTTTAGGAAGTGTACATTTGGGGGTGGAATTTGAATATTCCTTCCATCTTTATTAATTTGATGAATTAACAAATGGATAAAACTGTTTGCTTCACCAGTGTAGGTATTAAATCATCTAACCTTTCTATTTCTGTGCAATCCATGTCTATATCTTTCCATAATTACTTTATAAAAGATCTACCCAGTATGCTGGGGGCTTCCTCTTGTTCTTTTCAGTATTGTGTAGATACCCAGGTAGCATTCCATCTGTTACCGTACTTTCTTGACATGGCCAGATTACCTCCTTTTCTACTCATGTATGTGCTTTATGTTATTTTGTTACTGTATTTTTATTCTAGTCCTCACTGATAATATGCTATTGCCTATATACACTGTACTTCTATTAATCTATTCTAACACAATCTTAGGTTGATGGGGTACAATCTAAGAATAATAATCATTTTGAAAATGCAGCTGTGAAGCTGTTTGTGAAAGGCCATTTTGTTGGAACTCTGATCCTTTATCATAAGGGACAGGACTGTGTAATTCTAGAAGACACCAGAGATTATGTATACATAGACATACTCCTACTGTCACAGACATGCACACCCCTTCCAGGGGGTCCTCCCTCCCCCCCTGCCCCCATACAGCTATCTTTTTATTGCTTAGAGTAGCTGAAAAGAGACAAAAATATGCTGTGTCAGTGTCTGTAATCTTAAACCAGAAAATTTAGTTTCACTTGAGTAAGAATGGGAGGAAATGTACCCTGTATGCAACATACTATGACCTAAAAAGATAATACATATTGTTAAGGAGGGGTTTTTTGTTTGTGTTTTTTAAGAATGCAGTGGTACATTTTCTATGTGAGAGCCTCACCAGGATCTTACTCTTGCTCTATGAGTAATTCTGATCACATAAAGGCATAGACATTTTTGAAGCTGGTTAACTCCATTGTCATTGGTGACAAAAAGTCCTGCTTTCTCCTTAACTATTTTCCTTCCCTCTTCATCCTCCCCTCTAGTTTCTGAGGCACTCCTGTTTGTTCCCTCTCTGCTAAACCAGACAGCTATGCTAGGCTTCACCATAACTGCTGGCCATGGTGTTGACAGCATCTGCATACTCGCAACAACTTGCTTAAAGGTTTCTTCATAAAAAGAATAGTTTTGAAATATTTTAATTTATAAGTATATGTGCTGGAAATTTGGTGTTTCTCCCCATTTTTCGTGAATTATGAGGCATTATAGCATAGTAAACAGATATCCAAAATAACCGGGGATCAAGTCCCTCCTCACAAAAAAATGACCCTGAACAGTTCACTTAGAATCTTAATTCTCTGGAAAACTCACTGAGTCTGTAGCTTGCAGAGCATGTGCTGACTTGTATTAGTAGAGGAAGTGCTCTAGCTTGGGAATTCCTTATATTAGTGAAATCACAAGTTTAATCCCTGTTCCCATGTATTATTATCTTTTCAGGTCACATTATGTTGCATATGGTATAAATATCCCCCCATTCTTACTCAAGTGAAATTAAGCTTTCTTGTTTAGGACTATAGATATTGATATTCCAGTGGATGTATCTAGTTGGTATTGTAAAAGTGTCTTCATTACTGTTGAGCCACTTGCTATTTTCTGGGAAGTTGTTAAACAATTTCCTTAATTCCATTCACTTGAAGAAGGAATAATAGTATTATGACTTAATAATCTAGTAGTGATAAAGAAGGTTTTGCCTTAATGAACATTTTCTCTATATTTACTGTAGGGAAGATGTAGTTATTCTACATTTTTGTTGTTGAAAATGCATGAATGCTTAATTTGCAGCCTCATGTCATAGTACATTGTGCAGCAGAAAGAAGGCCAGATGTTGTAGAGAATCAACCAGATGCTGCTTCTCAGCTTAATGTGGATGCTTCAGGGAATTTAGCAAAGGAAGCAGGTAATTTGACATTATAAAACCTTTATAAAATATTAATTGCTGAGATTTAATATTTTAAGAATATATTTAAGGAACTTGTTTTCATATTACTTTACCTGAAGAAAAAACAAAGCAAAATAAAACATTTTCTCTTATAATTTGGTAAAGGATTTTTTTCTCTGTTGTCAATTAACATTTGTGTTGGGTTTTTTTCCCCCCTAGCGGGAATTGGAGCATTTCTGATATACATTAGCTCAGATTATGTGTTCGATGGAACAAATCCACCTTATACTGAAGAGGACACTCCAAATCCCCTCAATTTGTATGGTAAAACCAAACTAGAAGGAGAAAGGGCTGTCTTGGAAAACAATGTTGGTAAGAAAAAAGCATTATTAGTCATGTAATATAGCAGGAAGTATTGTCAGATTTTGTATGGTTTATTTTTTTTTAATTTGCTATTTTGTTTTTTCCCAATTACGTGTAAAAACAATTTTTTAACCTTCTTTTTGTACAATTTTGAGTTCCAAAGTCTTTTCCACCCTCCCTTCCCTTTCCCTTTCTTGAGGAGGCAAGCTGTTTGATAAAGTTTATACATATGCAGTCATGTAAAACATTTATATGGTTTATTTTTAATGAATAATCAACTTTATGAATAGTTTATGCACAAAAGATTACACAACTATTAAATATATGAAATATTCAGAAATAATAATAATTCGAATAGGTTTATGGGGTACAGTCTCAGAATAATAATCATTATAGAAATGGAGCTGAAGCTTTTAATGAAAGGCCATTTTGTTATAATAATATTCAGAATAAACAAATTTCAGAAATAAATAAAATTCAGAACTGAAGTTTGAGAAGGTCCAGACATCTTAGCCTTCATGATTTGTTCCTTCCTTTGTTGTCTTCTCACCTATAATTCTTTTCTTACAAACATTGTATGCTGCAACCATACTGGATTCCAACTACTTGAACATACCCCAAGCTTTCTTGCCCCTCATCTGTGGCAGTCTGATTCTTAATGATCCTTCAGCGTCTAGCTCGAATGTCATTTCCTCTGTGAAACCTTCGTTTTCTCTCTATCAACACCTTCTCTCTTCTAAACTCTTATATTACTTTATACCACTTTTATTGTACTTTTCCATTCTTTCTTGCATTAGAGATATTTATATCTTATCCATTAGTCTGTTTCCCTTATTAGGGACTTAGATTTTGTCTTATGTAGTTTTATATCTCTTCACTTCATGTTGTGGGGTACCTTTTACATTGGAGGAACACATTTGTCATATGTAAAAATATACTGAAAATAAATACTTAAAAAAAATTAAAATGACTCACCGATCAGTGATTTTGGAAGGCATTTTTAGAACCTTCAGAATATCCCAATAAGAATTAGAGAAGGGAGAAAAAACTTCAGAATCCTGCTTGTTTAAGTAGTTGTTTTCATAAATGAGAGGATGTTAAAATTTTGCGACTACCATGTTACACAGAAAAGAAAAACAAAGCTAGTTTGGAACATTGTTTCCCCAAAGGTGCAGCAGTGCTGAGAATCCCTGTTCTGTATGGAGAAGTTGAAAAACTGGAAGAAAGTGCTGTCACTATTATGTTTGATAAAGTTCAATTCAGCAACAAATCTGCTAACATGGACCACTGGCAGCAGAGGTTTCCCACAAACGTTAAGGATGTTGCCAGTGTTTGCCGGCAGCTGGCAGAGAAGAGGATGCTGGTGAGAATTGGGAAAGGGGACTGCTTGGGGCTGTTCGGTCTTTTTCTACTTGCGACAGGACAGTGTAGTGTACTCTTATACATTCCTGGGATTCACATATTAATGAACTTAAGTAGATCAGCTTCTTTTAGAACTAGAAAATTGTGGGTAGAGTTTCCTTTCTAGGTTATACATTAATTGCACACAGATACTTTATCATTTTAGACTCTTGAGTTTTACATTTCTTCTCATAATGCTTATCTGCCTATAAAATAGAAGACTCTTTGTGTTTTTCTTATTATGGAGATGAAAATTAACATGAACACAACTGATAGTTACCTTTCTATGGATGGCAGCAGTTAAGTTGTTAGTCCTAAAACTTAATTTGGTACAGGAAAATTACAGTTAAGAGAGAGGCTGCATGGAGATAATAGCTTAGGACCTGACTTGGAGTAAGGAAGATCCAGGTTTCAGATCCTGCCTCATATACTTCCTTACTCATTGATCCTGAGCACATCACTTCACCTTTCTGTACCTCAGGTTCCTCATCTGTAAAATGATGGGATTGGAATTGATAGCCCCCAGGTCACTTTGAGCTTTAAATCTGTGTTTTGTGCTAAATAGTGCCTTAAGATATGGATCCTAGATTTCAGGGGAATTAGTTTCTCTGTATATGAAGGAAAAGGTTTAGATGTATTCTAAAGGCTTAAGAAGCAACAGCCCAGTGTATTTTTTGAGTTGCTTTAAATACATTTTATGTAATTCTAAGGTGTTTGTGTAAGAAATTTTTGAGGATCTGTAGTTGTTGGTGTGAGTTCTCCCTCTACAAATCACAAATCTTCTGTAACTTATAAATAAACAAGCATTTATTAAGTGTCTAATATGTGTCAGACACTGTGCTAGGCATTGGTAGTATAATGACAAAATCCAGATATTATCTGCCTTTTACAGCTTATGTTTTGTACTGAGAATATGAGAGTTTTTAATCATAGTGGATTCACAATAAAGTAAATACAGACTATATACAAATAAATACAAAGTGATTAGGGAGGGAAACAAGATGCTAAAATCTGGGGCAATCCCAAAGTACCTCTTTAAAGTCTTTATATTTGAGTTGAAACTTGAAGGAAGTTGGGTTCTGGGAAGTAGATATGAGGGATTACATTCCAGCCATATGAATGGTGGGGAAATGGGAAGGGGGGAGGAGCAAGGTGGTCTGTGCTAAAGTATGAAGATGAGGGATGGACCATGGAGATAAAAAAATGGACCATAGTATATGGGGAATAGAAATTACACTGATTTTACTGCAGCATAGAGTATGTGAGGTAAATAATGTATAACCAGCTTAGAAAGAGTTGTGAAGGAGATTAGATGCCAAATACTCAGAAAAAGAAATTTGTATTTTATCCTAGACTATCCAGAGAAATATCTTGAGTAGGAGAATGACATAGTTTAACCTGTGCTTTAGAAAAATTCCTTTTTGCAGGGAGGGGAGGAGTCAAGATGGCAGAGTAAAGGTGGGGACTCACTTGAGCTCTCCCAAATTCCATTCTAAACAATGTTAAAATAACCCCTCAAAACAAATTTTGAATCAACAAAACCAACAAAAGGACAGGGTGAAACAATTTTCCAGCTAGGACAACTTATAAGGTTGGCAGGGAAGGTCTGTTTTAGTGAGATAAGAGTGGAGTGTAGTCCAGTGCAGGTCTTACCCTTACAAACCAGCAGCAGACCTTGGGGCAACTGAATTGGCCATGCTGCTTCTGAAGCTCTCAGCCCACAGATTGTAAGGGAGTTGATGGAGGGTATGGGCAGACAACTGGTCAGAAGGTTGCAGTAGCACAGAGAACAGGACTCTGTTGCATTGTCCATATGTGGTTTGGGGTCACAGTCCCAGGGTGAGGATGAGCGCTAGCTGGAGCTGGGGCCCTTGTCAAAGTTTCAGGGTGCTTGTGCTTGAGCTCAGAGACTAAAGCAGGGTTTCTTAAACTTTTTTCCACTTGTGACCCTTTTTCATGTTTCTGCAGCATTTGTTGGCATTGTGTGGCATGACAGTAGGTGAAGTGCAAAGTGTGAATTCTGTGTGTTCAGAATCAAGGCTGCAGTGCTGCCAGAAACACCTCAGATTCATTATGCATTTGATTTTTAATTAATTTTTGGTCATTGCATATTCAGAAACCTTTTACTGTTGCAAAATTTTTGGTGACCCCATGTATTGGTAATGGAATTTGGAGATGCTCCTGTATTGGCTTGGTTTTTGGGTTGAGTGTTAAAACCCAGAGCTTGTGAATCCCACATGTGGGATGGACTTGTTGACGGGAAGAGAGAGGGCTAAACTGGGAGGAGCCGTGAATTGGGAGAGAGGCCAAGCCTAGAGAAGGGCAGAAGGACTTTGGGAGAGCAGTATCCAGTATTGTGGAGCCTGAGTTGCTGAGAGCTCATTGGAGCTGCCCAGGACTTTTGAGAACTGCCACCCGGAACTGCCAAGAACTGAGGAGGCATGGCTGTGATGCCGGTATTTTGTCTGTCTGTTTTGATGTTGTTTTGCCAGATTCACCTGATGGTGAAGGACAGTGCTGCTGTTGTAGAGGTCCTGGAACCTGGCTGTTGGTTCAGAAGCCCTGAAGGAGGATTTTCTTGTGGTACCTGCACAGAAATCCTGGAAGAGGGCCTTGCTGATGTTTTCAGGAGTTCTGGGACTGTTCTACAGGCAGAGAGTAACTTGATGAGGACACTGGCTGTGGCTTTGTTGAGCCTTGTCTTCCCAGGAACTGAGATTGCTGAGGGCTTTCCTTGGGTCAAGATGAAAGAAGGGCCTTTCCTTGGGTTTTCAATGCCGAGATGATTTCTTAACCTTGTTATAGCTTAAGGATGCATGGCCTTTTGTGCTCTCCTGCCCCTTTTGAGATTCAGGGGTGGGAAGCCTTTGAGCGATTGACCAAATGAATGTACTTTGTTTATGGTTGGAGACTAATCTCCATTTGAGAAGAGACTTTTGACTGACTAAATGAATGTACTGTCTCGGGGTGGAGTAGTACCTGGATTGAATTGAGAACTTACTTGCTAAAGGAACAAGTTACACTGTATTTTGACTTTCTCTGTTCTGTGAATGTTTGCTGAATAAATGGGGTTTGCCATGCTGGTAATCTGAATCTTGGAAGTTGCCTTTGCTTGACATTACACCCCATATTGGGTCCAGATGAACATTTTAAGAGGTGTGTTAGAGCACAGGCAAGGAGATCAGTGACAGCACCACCTCTTCCTACATCATACTACCTTGAAACAACTGAAAATAGCAACATGAAAACTAAAGTTTGGGACAGTGCCTCCTCCACCTCAGGAGCAGAGCCCCGCTTTAGCATAGAGTTAAAAGAAATAGGCTGGAAAAATGAGCAAATGGTGGAAAAAGATCCTGACTATAGAAAGATCCTGTGGTGACAGGGAAGATCAAAACAGAAACTCAGAAGATGACAACAAAGTCAAAACTGCTACATCCAAAGCCTCAAAGAAAATAATGAATTAGTCTCAGGCCATGGAAGAGCTCAAAAAGGATTTTAAAAAAATAAAACTAGAGAGGAAAAATTGGGAGGAGAAATGAGGATGATACAAAAGAGTCAACATCTTGGTAAAAGAGGCACAAAATTACTGAAGAAAATGACTTTTTAAAAAAAGTTTAGAAAAACTTTAGAAAGTTCTGTTCTTTCAGTATAGAACAAATGGTAAAAGAGGAACAAAAATCCACTGAAGAGAGGAACTCCTTAAAAAGCAGAATTGGCCTAATGGGAAAAGATACTTAAAAAAATAATAATAATTCAGTGAAGAAAAGAGCACTTTAAAAAGTAGAATTGGCCAAATGGAAGAGGAGGTACAAAAGCTTACTGAAGAAAATAATTCCTTAAAAATTAGAATTGGGCAAGTGGAAGCTAATTCTTCCATGAGACATCAAGAAACAAACAAAATCAAAAGACTAAAACAGAAAAAAATGTGAAATATCTCATTGGAAAAACAACTGACCTGAAAAATAGATGCAGGAGAGATAATTTAACAATTATTTGACTACTTGAAAGCAATGATCAAAAGAAGAGCCTAGACCACTTTCAGGAAATTATTGAGAAAAACTGCCCTGATATTCTCGAATCAGAGGGTAAAATAGAAATTGAAACAATCCACTGATCACTTTCTGAAAGAGATCTCAAAATGAAAATTCCCAGGAATATTGTAGCCAAATTCCAGAGCTCCTAGGTCAAGGCAGAGAGCTACAATAAGCACAACACATGATTTAGCAGCTTCTACATTAAAGGATCAGAAGGCTTGGAATATGATATTCTGAGGAGCTGGAATTAAAATCAAGAATCACCTACCCAGCAAAACTGAGTTCTTTCAGAGGGAAAAAATGGTCACTTAATGAGAGGACTTTGAAGCATTCCTGATGAAAAGACCACAACTGAACAGAAAATTGAACTTTCAAATGGAAGACTCAAGAAAAGCATAAAAATATAAACAAGAAAGAAATAATGGAATCAATAAGGTTAAACTGTTTACATTCCAGCATGGAAAGATGATGTTTGTAACTCCTAAGAACTTTATTATTATTTGGGATAGAAGGAGGGCAAACGTGTTAGTTGGTTATGGTGGGGTTAGATCCATAAAAATAAGAGGAATGAGGAAGAGGAATGCACTTGGAGAAGGCGGAAAGGAGAGGTAGAATGGGGGTAAATTACCTCACAAAAATCACTTTAAAGAGTTGAGTATTAGGGGTGGCTAGGTGGCACAGTGAATAGAGCACCAGCTCTGGAGTCAGGAGGACCTGAGTTAAAATTTGGCTTCAGATACTTAACACAAAAACTAGCCATGTTACCTCAGGCAAGTCACTTAACCCCAATTGCCCTCCAAAAAGCAAAAAAAAAAAAAAAAGTTTGAGTATTAGATAGATTAAGCCAGAAAAGGAAGAGATTGGATGTAGGAAGAACAGTTAGGAGGTTATTAAAATCATCTGGGCAAGAGGCAACAGGAACTTGAAGTATGGTCATTATGGAGAGAATGGGACAAGTGTTGAATGTTTTGAAGAATTAGAATCATTAAGACTTAGCAGGTGATTGGGTATAGGTAGATGACTGAAGGAAGACTCCTACTTTGTGAATCTGGATGATGTATCAGCAATGCAGTATTCACAATGCCTACAGTAACTATAAATATGCTGAT
>CM053581.1:300056950-300086248 GCA_028627135.1 Pseudochirops cupreus | reverse complement strand
CGCAGCCACTGCCTCTGACGCTGCTTCCAGTCAGCACCGCACGGAGACTAGCTTGGTTCCGGCGTTCTCTTGCTCCACCCCTTCCTGCTACATCAGCAAGCTCAAGGGGCGTGGAAGATCTTCAAATCCCAGTATCATTACAGATGACTAGAAGAACAGTAATGGCCTTAACAGAAACAGAAAAGTTAGGAGGAGA
Organism: Pseudochirops cupreus; assembly: GCA_028627135.1. Classification (NCBI taxonomy): domain Eukaryota; kingdom Metazoa; phylum Chordata; class Mammalia; order Diprotodontia; family Pseudocheiridae; genus Pseudochirops; species Pseudochirops cupreus. The sequence goes on along the minus strand of CM053581.1, from coordinate 300,086,052 downwards.
GAAGGGTAGGTTTACAGAAAGAGATAAGTTATTTTAGATATCTTGAGTTTGAAATATTTATGGGATATTTGGATAAGTCTGCCCCATAGGCATATGGAGACACAGTACTGGCACTCAGAAGAGAAGAGGACTGGATATACAGATACGGAAGTCATTATGTCAAAATAGTTCATTATCTGTGATCAATTTCATGATGAGCTTCTCTTAATTTAGACTACGCTGACCTTGGGATTACAGTTTTATTGGCCTCCATTGGACCTATATTGAGGATAGGGATTATTTTCATTTTTACATTTGTATCCTCTCTGCCTACCACAATACCTATAGGGTGGACCATAGATGTCATAGAATTTGGAATTATTTAAGTTGAGTTGTATTTCCATACATTTTTGAAGTTTAGTCTTTTAGAATTCCTAATTAAGTGAATGAATTTGGGCAGCTTACGGGACAGTCATTTATAAAAAACAATGTTAGAAAATCAGTAGCCTGTACTCTAAGATGTTTTAACTTAAGGAGTCTTATTTGTAGAAAAGTTGTTCTGGAAACAAACTAAATAAATAAATAAATTTGGAAATTAAAAAAAAAAGAGGGTGAACTTTGATACCTGGACTGTTTTATGTAATCCAAGTAAATATCACATGACTCAGAAGCTCTTGGTTCTTATTTTGTGTTCCCTTCCTTTGTTCCTAGGATCCTACAATCAAAGGCACCTTCCATTGGTCTGGCAATGAACAAATGACCAAATATGAAATGGCATGTGCTATTGCAGATGCCTTTAACCTTCCTAACAGTCACTTAAGACCTGTAAGTATATAGCATGCAGAAGAAAAAAAAATCCCTTCTTCAGAGGCCAGGTCTGTGATTACAAGGTATAATTTAACTTGGATGAATAAACCAAGTACAATGTGTATACACAAAGCTTTATTCCTAGTGTTGGTAGAGTGTATAGCACAGTGGGTTTGGAGGCAGAGGACCTGGGTTCAGATCCCAAAATTTATGCTTAGTACCTCAGTGATCTTTCTGGGCCTACATTTTCCTCACCTGTAATTTTTTTTTAACTTTTTGATCAAATAGTAAATATTTAAGGAAACTATACTAAGTACTGGGGGATACCAAGACAAAAGAGTCCCTGCACTTGAGGAGCTTATAATTTGTCTAGGGAACACAACATAAATACGTGTAGATATGTACAAAATAGAGAATCTGATTTTGGGGTGGGGAAACACTTAGGTTGTTTATAAGAAGGTGGGTCTCAAAAGGGTAATACTTTGGAAGAGGAGAAGGTAAATTTTTATTCTGAGATTTTATGTAGTCTAGGGAAATATCAAACAGCTCAAAGGAACTTGGTTCTAATTTTTGTTCCCTTGTTCCTAGAATTCCTCAAAGAAGCCTTCTACTTGTTTAGCAGTGACCAGATATAAACTTTGGATTGGGTTAACTGAGATTATGGGACCTAGGCTTAGAGCTGGAAGAGATCTCAGAAGTTGCCTGGTCTAAACTTCTTATTTACATTTAAGGGAACTGAGGCCCAAAATGGGGGAGGGAGGACTTACTAAGGGCCTTGCCCATGGTAACATAACTAATTACTATCAGGGGATTTGAACCCCTGTTATCTGACCCTTTCCAATTCTAAATTTATGATTCTATGCCAGTAGTTTATACATCTAGGGATGAGGTTTACTGTTTTTTTTTTTCTTTATAAATACCTACCGTTCTTATTAGAACCTTCAGGTGATAGAGATTAAAAATAGTATAAATTGCAGGACTTTCTTTTGTAGGCAACCACTTGTGTTGTAAAAGGAAATGATTGAAAAAGAGAAGAGACTCTGGTTTTACCCATTAATTTTTTTTCTTTTTTTTTCTGAAAAGATCACCGACAGCCCGGTCTTAGGAGCTCCACGTCCAAGAAATGCTCAACTCGATTGCTCCAAATTAGAGACCCTGGGCATTGGCCAACGAACACCATTTCGAGTTGGTATAAAAGAATCACTTTGGCCTTTTCTCATCGACAAGAGATGGAGACAAACGGTCTTTCATTAATTTATATTTTTTTTAGTACAAAAAGTACAGTATGTGGCACTTTTTAAAGAAAAAAAGGAAATAGTTTTGTATGAGTGTTCTTCAGTTGTGGACACTTAATGATCTTTCAGGTAAATGATACTGCTCTTGCACTAGTGAAACGGTTACCTAAAGGAGCTAAGTGGCAAAAGGGCCCTGATTGAAATGATAATCTTTCCTTTTATCATTTTGTTTCTACTGGCTTAACTTGTTGGAGAATGGTAAATTATGATTCTTAAAAAATATTTTATGGCCAGGATAAAGCAGGTCCACCGCAGACTTTCTTTTGGATACAGTACATTGTCCATGCTGTTGACCTCTGCAACTGCTGAGTTTGTGCAGCTGAGTTTAATCAGTTCCTCATCACCAAAAAAGGGGGAAAAATCATTTTTACAGTTATTGTTCTAATATAAGTTAAACTGATGTGAAAATCATTGGCGTTCATTATTTCATTGCTTTGAGCTCAGATCAAATGTTTAAAAAAAAGTAAAACCTTATTTTTGCAACTTGAGTGCAGTTTTTATGCTTAAGATATATTTTCAGAATGTTATGTATCTTGAAACCTCTATAGCTCGATGCTTCCTACATTTGTAGCAAAATAGAGTGAACACCCACATGAATGGGTTTCTTTGTGTGTTTTTGTAACTGTCTTTTTTCACTCCATGTCTCTAAATGATGTTTTGAATCTGTTGCTGTACTTTAACATTGTTTTAGTCTGATAATGAACCTTGTAAGCTTTTTGACTAGTCACGAACAACAATAAATCTATGTTGCTGGCATGAGAGTTCTTAATTTCTTTGTGCTCAGTGATTTTTCATTCTTCTGTGGTTCCATATTTTCTTGAATAGGACTGTGGGGTGAAATTAGCCCTGGATTTGGAGTCAGAGTACTGGCTTTGAATACTGATTTTCTTATTACCTGTTTAACCTTGGATTGGTCACTTCAGTTCCCTGGGCCCAAGTTTCCTTGTCAATAAATGAGAATGTTGGACTAATTTATTTCTAATGTCCCTTTTACTGCAGATATCAAGGCACGCACTTTGTGTTCCCTATTCCTTGTGTAGGTTCTGCTTTTATAACCAAGTTTGGTACCATAGAGGCTCAGCTGCCTTCTCATCTTATAGGATCCCTCCACCATCCTCTATACCAGCAGTTCTCAACCTGTGGGTTATGTTTAATTTAAATACATCCTTCATATCAGATATTTACATTACGATTCATAACAGTAGCAAAATTACAGTTATAGAGTAGCAACGAAATAATTTTATGGTTGGGGGTCACCACAACATGAGGAACTGTATTAAAGGGTCTTGGCATTAGGAAGGTTGAGAACCACTGCCTATATAAACATTTTTCAAGATTAATTGGAGATAATTTCAGAGACAAGGCACTAAAATTGAGGACAAGGAGAGACTTTTTACAAAAGGTGAGACTTCAAGGAAACCAGGGAAGATGGAGATCAAGTGGCAGAGTACCAGGCATGGGCACAGCCATCAAAAATTTACCATAGTCAGGAGCTGGGATATCTTGTGTAAACAGCAAAGGAGGCCATTTTTACTGGATTGCCAAGTGGAGAGGAGTAAAGTGTAAGAAGACTGGAAATGGGAAGAGGCAAGATTATTAACGGCTTGCTTTAAAAGCCAAATGAGATTTTTATCCTGAAAATAATACCGAGTAGGTGGGTGACATGGTCAAATTTGTTTTTTAGAAAGATTGGTTTGATCCATGAGTGGAGGATGGACTAGAGTGGAGAAAGATGAGTCTGGGAGACCAACCAAAAGCTGTTACAATGGTCCAGGTACGAGATGATAAGAGCCTAAATCAGGGTGGTGGCAGTATCAGAGGAGAGAAGGGGGCACATAAGAGATGTTGCAAAGGTAGAATTGACAGAATTTGACCATAGATTAAGTGATTTCATTGATACGGGCAATTTTGTCTAACTTAAGTTTTAGAGACTTGCCTGGGGAAAAGACAGAAATGGCCATGAAAGTCAGAATGTAGTGTGAACAGGATTTGAACCCAGGTCTTCCTGATTCCAAGGCTGACCTCACCACCTCACAGTTTAAAAAAAAAATGACTACTAAATACATACATACGCACACATATATACATACACATATGAAAGGGTTTTAAAAATATATTTCTTTTCATTTAAATATTTTTTTTAAATTAAGCAGTATTCCAACTGCTCTGCCTCAAGCAGTGAGCTTAGGAGAATGAGTGATGGTATGTTAGTCCTGGAAAGGTTGGCCAGCGAGGCAGTGTCATTAGGGGAGCCAGGTTTCTGTGATTGCTAGAAGATAGAAGGAGTGGAAGGGGAAAAGATTTAGGATGAAGGAACAAGCATTCCAGAGGGGACATGGAATTGACCAGGTGTGGGAATGTTCATCATCAAGTGGAAGGTACCACTGTTTCCCAGAGGTGACTAGAGTAGAGGCAAGAAACAAGCACATCACAAGATGGAAGGCTAATGGTCAAATGAGAGGCCCTATTTCACTACTGCTCTTCCCTTTGAAGGCTGAATATTTATCAAGAGACTGTGAAGCAGGAGATGGAAATCCAACTCCCCACTGACTTTTCTCATTGTTTTCCCTCAAGGGACAAATGCAGCAAGAGATGGAAGGCCTGAGATCAAAGGGAAGGTTGTTCCTCTTTGAACTGGAGGCTCTCTACATCACCTGCAGAGGTCAGGCTTGCAGCAGGAAGTGGAAGTTGACTTGGCAAAGATGGAAGTCAGGCCCCGGTCCTCCAGCAGCCTTGCTTCAGGGGACAAAGCAGCTAGTGGAAAGCATGCAGTAAATTCAGTTTTATATTCATAAAAACCTATGGGTGACTGTCTCTAAAATGGATTAGCATCTTCAGAAGAGCTAGCTAGAAAATCAGTCCCTTGACTGCCCATTCTATTTATAGCTTTGTTTTGTTTCCCACAGTTGAATTCTCCTTAATATATAATATTCAGTAGTACTGTTCTTTCCCTTGGGCTTTTCTGATATTTAAATAAGAGGGCATCAAATGGTAAAAACTCCCTATGGATTTTTATTGTATTCCATATCATTTGAATATGGGTTACTGAAACTTTTCTGGGATCATTTTGTAGTCTAACTGAATTTTCTACAGTTTTTACATATGTTTTCTATGGAAAACACTCTTAGTGATTTTACCCTTAGCTATATTCAAATTGTAGAAATCATTTCCTGTCATAAACATGTCTTAATACAGAAGGCAAGGCTAGACAAGGTGGAGAATTTTATAAAAACCTCTGGTCACAAGAAACAAGAACATGGTGCATTTAATCCAGGATTCTGTTTGATATCTCAAAAAATGTTTTATGGGGGAGACCATGGTTGCTCCCCAAAATAACCTCAAAATGTTAAGAATGCTCCAAATTTTCCTAATTTCCTTTAAAAATATTGCTAACTTTTTCTTTTATATTATCATCCTTTCTGAATAGATCTCTCCCCTATCTACCAATCCATTCCTTTAAACAAAGAATAAAGAAAAGTAAATTAAAAAAAAAGAAATGGGGGCAGATTCTGGAGGTGACATTTAGCAAAACTAAGCAACACATTGGTTCTGACATAATATGTTGCTTGCCTATAGACTGCTACCTGTGGAAAGAAGGGAAGGGCTATGTTTTCTTTTCTCTGGGAACTGTTTCAGTCACTAACTATACAGCATTCCGTTTTTGTTGTTTCCATTCACTTTGTCACTGTACAGCATATTGTTTTTCTTATTAAGATTACTCCACTCTTAATTAGTTCATATAAGTCTTCCCAGGCTTAGAAGGAATTCTTCATATTCATCATTTTTTATGGCACAGTAATATTACATTTCATTCATGTACCATGATTTGTTTAGCAATTCCCCAATCTATAAGCATCTGCTGTGTTTACAATTCCTTGATACTACACCAAAAAAACAGAAAGAAAAGAAAAAGAAAAAGAAGAGTAGGGGGTTGGGAGGAAATGGCTGCTATGAATAATCTGGTGTGTATGGAACCTTTCTGCCTTTGACTTCCTTGGGGTGTATGCCTAGAAGTGAGATCTCTGGGGCAAGGAATATAAACACTGTAGTTATTCTTTTTTGTTTTTAAAGCACAATTACAGATTGTTTTTCAGAGTGGTTGGACCAATTCCTGGTTTCCCTAAGAGCATATTAGTGTGTGTGTCTTCCTGTAGCATTTACAAATTTTTTCCAGTTTTACTGCATGTGAAGTAAACTCTCACAGTTGTTTTTATTTGCATCCGAATTTCTTTTAATGAACTAGAGGCAGTGTACCATACCGCATAAAATGCTGGACTTTGAGAAAGGAAGACCTGAATTCAAATAGCATTTCATTGACATGCCAACTCTGTGATCCGAGGCAACAATCCCCCTGGGCCTCAGTTTTCATATTTGTAAAATGAAGGTGTTGGACTACATGGCCCCTAAGTTCCTTTCCAGCTCCAAATCAGGGATCCTATTGCAGTTCTGTTATCCAGGACTTTGTCAAAGATCTTCAAATTTATGTATTATATTGCTTGTACTGTATATATATATATATGTGTATATATATATTTTGCTTTTTGGAGGGGGTAAGGCAGGGCAATCGAGGTTAAGTGACTTGCCCAAGGTCACAGGGCTAGTAAGTGTGTCAAGTGTCTGAGGTCATATTTGAACTCAGGTCCTTCTGACTCTATTCACTGTGCCACCTAGCTGCCCCCATTTGTACTGTATTAAATAATCTTATAAGCTACTGTGTAAAAATAGCATCTCCTTTTATTTGTTGTAAAACCACCCTTTTAAGACCCTGAGTTTTCCCCCTGGTTTTAGTAGTATAGAATTTGACAAACAAGTATATATGTACATTTTGTGATTTTAGAGGTATTGAGCATATCTTCCCTGGAATGTATTTACAGATTGAGAAAGCCTAATTTTTTTTAGGCTTATTTTAGACTCCATTCAGCTGATGGATGAGGAGGCAGATAGCTATATTTTTTACATGGTTATAGGTTCCTGTAATTTTTGAGCACTATATTTGTGAAAGTTCTTAAAGTATCAGTGAGCCCTCTCTGGTCTTATCCCTAGCTTTTCAAGTATTCAAAAGAAATACGGATGCTGGGGTGGCTAGGTGGCACAATGAATAGAGCACTGGCCCTGGAGTCAGGAGAACCTGAATTCAAATCCGACCTCAGACACTTAACACTTACTAGCTGTGTGACCTTGGGCAAGTCACTTAACCCCAGTTGCCCTGCCCTCCCCCCTGCAAAAAAAAAAGAAAGAAAGAAATACGGATGCCAAGAGGTCAGTATGACTCAAGGACATTCACATAATAAAGTAGATATTAATTTATCAATTTTTTTGCCAAAAACTATCAATATTCACCTGCTAATATGAAAACACAATAAGATAAAAGCTAGATTCTTTATGGGTTTTCTACTTTGTGAGATAAAATCTAACTTAACTTCAATATAATCATAAATTTATATTTGATAGTGCATTATATAAGGTGCTTAGTTACCAAAATTATATGATACCAAAATTAAAGCAAAATTATATCTCACATATATGGAAATTTTAAAGATAATCAGGGCATCAAAACAGGTATTAAGCAAGTTTAAGGAAAGTTTATAGTTGAGCTAAAAGTTAATTGAGCAACGTAAGATAGCAGCCAAAATTTCAAGACCCAAATATTCCCTTTAAATTGACAAAATATAATAAATCCCCTTATCTAAGTTTCAAAATGAACAAAATGAACACAGATTTTAAGTGTAGTAGAAATATTATGAAGTTATCAACATTTTGCTTTTTCTCCCTCAGTTTATTTTATTGGATTAAGGAGTTCTTTGAATGCTAGAGAAATTGCCTTTGTATATATTAATCTTCCAAAGAGTCACAAAGCTGGTGGGAAATTTAAAAAAAAGTCATCCATTTGGTAATTCTTTTGTTGACTGTGATAGGTATTGGCAAATAAATAAAGACTAAAATCAACTTAAAAAGAAAATACTATCTTAAGGGTCAAATATTGTCCTTCTTAGGTATCCCTTATTAGGAACAAAATTAGGGTGTGATCCAAAATCAGTCTGGTAATATTGTCAAATGTCTTATCATGCTCCAGAAAGTAGCTGATTATCTTGGAACAACTTCAAAAGTGATTAAGAAAATCCTCTGAAATGTTACATTTCAGACAAGAACAAATTAGACGTATAGAGAAATGTTGTGATAAAGTACTGGAGAAATAATTAACCTGTATATCATTTGTAATTGCTTCTTACAAAAAAATTTACAACATAAGAGGGGTCTGTTAACCTGGGGACAGGAAGATCCTTTTTTCATTACAAATACGATTGCCTTATGAAATTGAGCTCAGAGTGTTTTTAAATGTCTAAAATGTAATCCAAAATATTGTTTATTACATTTTTGTCTGGCCTCTTCAGCTACATCCCAAACTGCTTTATAAAAGCTGGTATTTTTTCCCCCAGCTGGAAGGTTTGCAATGAAAATAGGCTGTTTGACTCACTGATGTAAAATAGGTCTTGAAAGTCAGTTCTGAACCAGGAGGAAGGCTAAGGGTTAGCACAGATGCCATTACAAGATGATGACAAATGGTAATTGAAAAGACTTTTTAGTTGTTAAATGTGAGGTTTTTTGTATTTAGTTTTCAATCTCTTTGATAAGGATAGAGAAAAGATCAGTAATACTATCTTAAAAGGCAAATATTCCCCTTCTTAGTTAGGTATCCCTTGTTGGAACAAAATTTTTTTTAAATGACCACAGATCTTTCATAATAAGTGGGAGACTAGTAATGTGGGGGATACATAATAATAGAAAGGTAGCAATGCATTCCGTTGAATGTTGGCATCACAAAACTGAAAATTTTGGAAAATATACTTTCCTTCCCAAATGGACCATTCTTTTATTAAGTAAAATTATTTCAACACTCCCAAACTACTGGGATCTTAACATCCATTTTCCAGCTTTTGAGATATAGATATATCTATTTCTAATAGAATTTTTTTCATGATGAAAATTGGGGTGGGGATAGAAACTTATCACAATATTATTATTCAGTATTTATATAACACTTTCTATTTGTGAAGTGCTTGAAGGTCTCTGAAATATGAAATGTTCCCAAATAACCTTGGGCTCATTTTTCATCTTTATCTGAATCCCATGGAACTAAACCAATCAAGAAACTCTTTGAAAAGTCAACAGGAGCCTCGGGCTTTGGACCTAGCTGTGCATCGTGGAGCAACAGGCCCCCTGGCATGCAAGACACTTAGTATGAGCAAATGAGCCTGACATTCATTTAAGAACCCATGTTTAGTGAGCTGTATTCCTGGAGATTTTACCTACTCTGAGGAGGAGCATCCTAAGCATCCAAGAGCAGAAGAAAGTTCAGAAGCCTTTTAACTTCATGCTCACCCAGATTAGAAATGGGTCCCAAGATAAAAGTCTTCTCTATTTTATTTTACATAAAACTGACCACATTAAAATATATTCTTGCATAGAAGGCTAATTTGAGCAGGGAAAAGTTATGAAGTGGAAGAAATTTGACATCACTGCCCCTTTCGCCTGTTTTTAGCATGTCCCCCTTCTTGAGAATAGGTATGGTATGATCAGGTGTGTTCTGGAGTGAGAGCTAGAACTTGGTCATGAGAGTCAATTGTTCAGTTTTCAGTGTGTATACTTATACCTCAAAAATCAGCAAATGTTACTAATCAGGGCTTGATTTATTGTTTTGTGGATTGTCTAGCCTTACGAAAGTGATAGAGAAAATGCTAATAGTGCAGATTAAATTGAAAAGTGTTTCCTGTGTTTTGGAAGAACAGGTGGTTAAACATTTGTCAGCGTACCTCTGAGTACGCTGGGGCACTGGGAATATTGAAGACAGAAAACCAGCTCTTAGACTAGTTTGCCAGATCCAAAAGTCATTTCTTAAATTTTACCTGTCCTCTTAGATCAGCTCTTTACCTTTTTGTGTTCTTTCAACAGTTTGATAAAGCCCATGAATCCTTTCTTAGTTTTGAGTTAATTAAAATAAATGCTAAAGTTTAGTTAGAGATTAGTAAAAACAAACAAAAAAAACCCCCACCTATTTTCTTCCCATCTAAACTCACAGATTTCTTGAACTCAATCCACTTTCTTGAATTCCCAAGGGTCTACAAATCACAGGTTAATAGCCATTTTCATCAATGCTTGGTTCTCTTGGGGTTTTCATGATACGGCCTTCTTGGTGCTAATCTTATCTCACTGACCAATTCACAATATTCTTTGATGGATCAACATCTATGTCCCAGCTCCTAACAGGGTACCCCAAGGTTCTGTTCTTATCTCTTTTCTTTCTGTATTCTCTTATGGTGACCTCATCAGCTGCTACAGGCTCAGCTGTTATCTGTAAGCAGATGATCACCAACCTCTGCCTGCTTGGCTATAGTCCCTAATCAACAACGTGGACATTTGGTCCAACAAATTGGACATTTGAAACTGAATATCCCATAGGCATCCCAAGTTCAACTTTTTCAAAAATGAACCCATTATTTTTTCCCTCAAACCCACCTCTCTTCTTAACTTCCTGATGTGTATCAAGACAAACACCATCTTTTCAGTCATGTAGATTCACAACCTCAAAATGATATTTGACCTTTATTCTCCCTTATTCCCCACAACCCAATCAATTGCCAAGTCTTGTCAAATTAACCTCCACAAATCTCAAAACTTTTCTCCTCTGCACCCAGTTGGCCACCCTACTTCAGTCCCCTCTTATATTTAGAATCAAATAGAAACTCTTCTGCTTGGCATTTTAAAACCTTTCACAACCTGGTTCCAACCTAACTTTTCCAAGCTTAGTATGCATTATGATCCTTCATATATTTTAGTCTACAACATACTCCATATGCTCCATGGTCCAGAAAAAGTAGCTGTCTTGCTGTTCCTCTCATGCCACATTTGATCTTCCACGCCTGTGCCTTTGCATGCAGGCTGTCCTCCATGTCTGGAAAGCATTATTTTTTCATTTTCACCTCTTGAAATCCCTATTTTCCTTCAAAATTCACTTTATGTGCTCTTTTGTACAAGAGGCCTTTTCTGATTTTCCCAGGTCTTATTGTCCCCACTCCCCCCCCCCCAATAAAAAAACAAGACTTTGGTCTTACTTTGCATATATTTCATACATACCTACCTGTATACAGGCTTCCTCTCCACCCCCATCAAAAAAATGTAGCAGCTAGCATTTTACATAGTGGTTTAAGGTTCACAAAACACTTCACAAATATCTCATCCTCACAACAACACTGGGAGATAGGTGCTATTATTGTCCCAGTTTTTCAGATGATGAAGCTAAACAGAAAGAGGTTAAGTGACTTGCCAAGGGTCACATAGGTAATAAGCATCTCAAGCTATATTTGAACTCAGCTCTCTTCTGATTCCAGATATAGTAGTCTTTCCACTGCTCTACCTACCTGCCAAAAGAATGAAAGTCTCTTCAAAGTAGAGACAGTTGCCTTTTAAAATATTTTAGGAGCTTTATAAATTGTTGATTGATAACCTGGGTGAACTGGGATAATAATGATCGCAACAATATAGTTTAAAGTTAGCAAAGTATTTTACATTCATTTTGTCATATAAGCCACAAGCTCCTAATCCTTTCTAGGACTTTGTTTCTTCATATGTGGGTGTAGGATTAGATGGTTTCTGCTATCCTGCTATCCTTTATAAACACTAGACATTACAATATCTTTTTGATGTCTCTCCTTTCCTATACAAATACCCATAATCCCCATGCTAGGTATAAAAGGCTACCCATTATGGTATCCTGCTGGTCTTCATCTTTGTTTTTTCCTTTTTCACTTTTATTTCTTTTTTATATTTTCTTTTTGTTAAAAAATATCACAGACTTAACAAACATCAGCAAACATGATTATTTCCATATTCAAATAATGGAAAAAGAGACTGTATATAAATTAGCAAATCCCTATCATGTAAGATTTTTTTTTATGTACCATAGTATCAACATTGCCATGCTTCTCTGTATTACCTTCTCAACCATCTTTTTTCTTCTATGTATTTTTAAGATGTTTTGTTGACTTTTTTCATAACATTATTACCGTCCACCCAATCTCCCCTACCATTTCCCCCACAAAGAACAAAACAAAATAATAGCAGCAGCAGCAACAAAACCATGTCTTCATTATAGAAAATAAATATTGTCAAGCAAAACAAATCAGCACATTGTCTATCTCTATCATTTTGCATTGTTGATTCATCACCCATCTGCCGAGAGTGGGGAAGCATGCATCATCATCCTTCTTCTAGTTGTCCCTATTTTTTCCAATCTAAGATTCCTTCTTTTTCTCTCCCTCTCATCAAAACTTACCTGTCCTGTGCCACATTCATTCAGGATTTTTTGACTTGCTAGTGCAATGGTTCTCAACCTTCCTAATGCTGTGACCCTTTAATACAGTTCCTCATGTTTTGGTGACCCCCAACCATAAAATTATTTTTGTTGCTACTTCATGACTGTAATTTTGCTACCGTTATGAATCATAATGTAAATATCTGATATGCAGGAAGTATTTTCATTGTTACAGATTGAACATAACCCACAGGTTGCGAACCGCTGTGCTAGTGAATCTGAGACAAATATAATACTTAACCCTTTTTGCCTCAATTTACTCATTTGTAAAGTTATCTGGAAAAGGAAATGCCAAACCACTGCAGTATTTTTGCCAAGAAAAGTCCACATGAGGTAACAAAGAGTTGGACGTGACTGAAAAATGACTGAACAAGTAAATTAGGAAGAATCCTTTGAAAATGGTAGAATGTGCAAACAGCAGAAAAAGATCCTGACTATAGAAAGTTAGTGTGGTGACCAGAAAGATCAAAACACAAATTCAGAAGAACAGAAGTCAAAGCTGCTATATCCAAAACCTCAAAGAAAAATATGAATTGGTCTCAGTTCATGAAAGAGCTCAAAAAGGATTTTTAAAATCAAGTAAGAGATGTAGAGGAAAAATTGGAAAGAAAAATGAGAGTAATGTAAGAAAATCATGAAAGAGGAGTCAACAACCTGGTAAATCACAAAAGAAAAATTGCTAAAAAAAAAAAAAAGAACACCACCTTAAACGATAGAATAGATCAAGCGATAAAAGATGCACAGAAATGCACTGAAGAGAACTCCTTAAAAAAGCAAATTGACCTAACTGGAAAAAATACTTTAAAATTAACTGAAGAAAAGAACTCCTTAAAAAGCAGAATTGAACAAAGAAAAAGGAGGTACAAAAGCTCACTGAAGAAAATAATTCCTTAAAAATTGGAATTGAGTAAGTGGAAGCTAATGACTTTATGAGACATGAAGAAACAATCAAAAAATCAAAAGACTGAAAAAAATAGAAGAAAATGTGAAGTATCTCATTGGAAAAACAACTGATCTGGAAAATTGATGCAGGAGAGATAATTTAAGAATTATTGGTTTACTTGAAAGTCATGATAAAAAAAAAGAGCCTGGACATCATCTCTCAAGAAATTATCAACAAAACTACCTTGATATTCTAGAACCAGAGGGAAAATAGAAATTGAAAGAATCCACTAATACTTTCTGGAAGAGATCCCCAAAATGAAAATTCCCAGGAATATTATTGTCAAATTCCAGAGCTCCTAGGTCAAGAAGAAAATATTGCATGTAACCAGAAAGAAATAATTGAAATATCATAGAGCTATAGTCAGCATAACACAAGATTTAGCAGATTCTACATTAAAGGATCAGAAGCCTTAGAATATGATCATCTCTAGGGCAAATGAGCTAGGATTACAACCAAGAATCACTTACCCAGCAAAACTGAGTATAATCTTTGAGAGAAAAATGGATATTTAATGAAAGAACTTTCAAGCATTTCTGATGAAAAGATCAGAATTGATACACTTTTGGTTTAGCCGTGAACAACCATTCTAGAAAGCAAGTTGGAATTATGCCCTAAAAGTCACTAACTGTACATACATACCCTTCAGCACAGATGAAGGTAATGTCAAAAACAAGAAGTACTAGGAAAGGTCTCCCACTTTCCCATTCCCCAACAGATGGCCAGCTGTGGGACTACTGCAAAATTCTTTCCCTTCTCCATTTTCTCTAGGTCAGACATCCTAAGAAATGATATCATGTAACTTAAGAGAATGTCCTGCTACCTGATATTTCTTTCACTATAATTCTCCGCTAGCTGGCAAAATTGCATGTAACAAATGTTCATAGCAATGACTGAGATCTTAAAGCGCTTTTTGAATTTACAAAGAGAAGTCATGTTCTAAATAATTTATGGTGCACTTGTATTATATTGGATTTGAATTATAGTTTTTGAATAGGTAAAACTTAAGTCCTTTTGCACATGTCATATAAGTCTTTGAAAAATGTTGGTTCAAATATGGTAACATTCTCTTAACTAGAATGTCTGATATCTTAGCCATCCCATGGTAATTAAATCTAGTTGTCTTCTTTGTATTTCATTTTCTCTCCTATAAAGCCTTTGACTATCACTACCCCATGAGTAACTAAACAAGGAGCTCATTAAAATTTTACCTTTTCTCCTGTACTCGATAGCACAAGGTGTTGATGAGGCAGAGATGAGAGAACCAGCAAGTTGGAGGAATCATAGTTATATAATTTTAGCAAAATTTAAATGAAAAAAATAAAACAATTTACAAACAAATAAGCAATCCTCTAACTATTCAAGAATTGGCTGTGCATTTCCTCATATGTTTTTGGGTAACTGTATTTTGTAGTCTCCAAATAATCTAGTATTTATAGGTTGAAGCTTAAGGTTAACATACCCCATGATAAACTTTTTCTGAAAAAGTGAAAAAATGTGCACATGGAACACAATTTCAAAGAATCAAAGACTCCAAATTTCAAGGGAATTTAGAGGACTTGAAATTCATAGCATCTAATCTAGTCCCCTGCCTGATGCATGACTCTCTTCTCTAATCAGTAGCATTATCAAATATGCAAAATATTGACTAATAAAAGCTAACATGTCTGTGTTTCTTATGTACCAAGCACTGTACTAAGCACTTTACAATTATCATCTCATTTGATTCTCACAACAACCCTGGGAGGCTGATACCATTATTAGCTCCATTTCACAGAGGAGAAAACTGAGGTAAAGAGAGGTTAAGTGACTTGCCCAGGGTTACAAAGCTATTAAGTGTTTGAGGATGAATTTGAACTCAGGTCTTCCGAACTTCTGGCCTGGTGTACTACTCACTGCACCACCTAGCTGCCCATTATCTAACAGGATTTACTGTATTTGGTAACAGAGCGAGGACCATAGTTTCCTATACTAATGTAGTTTATATGCAAGAAAAAGGAAACAATGAGACAGGTTAAATATCCATTAGCCAACCTCCCTAAAAAAGGTATAAAATGACTACAGGTGCCAAAAACAATTAGGCTGCAAATTTGCCTTCAGTTACCCAGCCACACTCCCTAAGCATTTAGTTCTAATTAATTTTCTTCATTACACAACAATACCCCTCCTAATTACACCAGAGAAACACTATAAACCTACTAGCTATTCAGACTCTTTATTGCACAAATTATTCTGTTAGCTTTCTCCTATAAGCACAGCCTCACTGCCTAATTTATACATGCCTCATCTCAGTAGACATGGGCTGCTTAGTAAACCCTTGACAGCTAGGCAAACTAATCCTGAACGTGACCATAATCCAAATTAGTAATTTTAGTAAAATGAAAAATCAAGGTTGAATAATTTAGATCCTACAAATGCAGAGGTGAAAAGTACAAGCAAAGGTACCATGTAACATCTGAATATATACACATGTTACCAAGTCTTCTGATCCCTGAAGCAGAGATTCAGGATCACTTGTAGGCATAAAGCTCTTGCAACGTTAATGGAAATATTATATGCAACAGGAAGGTAGGTAGGTCCTTAGTTACTGGCTCTATATGAAGCCCAAATTATGGTAAAGTTAGAGTTGGAAACTTAGTCCACACCTGGCATTTTATAGATTAAGAATACAGGGCCCAGAGACAGCTAGTTTGTTTTAAAATTGGAATTAGAACCCTGGTTGCTTGTCTTCTAATCTGGCACTCTTTCCTCCATATTACACATATAGACATCACCACTTAGAGATCAGAAAAGTTAGCTGGGCCAGTTACATTCCCTTCTTTCCCACTGCTGACCTCCCTGGCTTCCATTAAGTCCCAACTAAAATCCTACCTTCTTCAGGAAGCTTTCTCCAACCCTTCTGAATTTCAGTGCCTCCCCTGTGTTATTTACTATCTGTCCTGTAGCGAGATAACTTGTTTTGTAGATAATCATTTGCATGGTGTTTCCCCAATTAGTTGTCAACTATTTGAAGGTAGGAACTGTCTTACCTCTTTTTGTATCCCCAGCGCTTAGCACAGGGTCTGGTATGTAGAAGGTGCTAAATCAATGTTTATTATTGATTGATTGAATTCTAAATTAACATGACTTTTGCCCTTATAACACAGACCAGAGGAGATTTAGAACTGGAATATAAACTCCTTGAGGGCAAGGACTCTCTTATTTTTAATTTTTGTTCATCTTTGAATTATTGGCTCCTAACACTGAACCTGGCACATATTAAATGCTTAATAAGTGCTTGTCAAATAAATGAATGAATCAAAGAAACTTTACAGTTGACCAGGTCCTTCTCTCTTATTTTTCAGATGGGGAAACTGAATTACATACAGGCAAAACGCCCTGCTAAAGGTCATACAGATAGTAAGTACCAGAGCTGGGTATTTGAATATAGGTTCCCTTAATCTGAATTAGGGCATTAAGTAAGTTGCATTCCATCAGTAGAATATCGTTGAATATTTTACATAAACCAATTCTATCCTTTTATGTAGCAACAATATCAATAATGTGATCTGGAATGGAAATAGACCTTGCATGAGTAGGGATACTACTAATCATATAATAATAGCTAGCATTTATATTGTGCTTACTATGTGCCAAGGGTTTTATAGATATTATCTCATTTTGTCTTTACAACAACCCTGAGAGGTAGATACTATTCTTTTCCCTGCTTTACAGTTGAGGAAATTGAGGTTAAGTGACTGGTCCTAGATCACACAGCTAGTAAGTGTCCGAGGATGGATTTGAACTCAGGTCTCCCAGATTCCAGACCCAATGCTCTATCTACTGCTCTACCAAGGACATTATGCAGTTGTCTCATCCTGGTTGCCCATGTCTATACCAGCTGAATCTGAAAATTATTCTATCTCCACGGGTTTGAATTAATTAAAAAAAGAATGAGAAAGCAACTTCTTTTTCTTAGAGAACAATGTAGAACTTTCAAGCAAGTTAGAAAGGTGGGTTGGTTCATCAATCTCCTTACTCTAAATTTTTTGGGGTTGTTGAGTTGTTTAGGTCATGTGCAACTCTTCACGACCCCGTTTGGAGTTTTCTTGGCAAAGATACTGGAGCAATTTGCCATTTCCTTCTCCAGTTCATTTTACAGTTGAAAAAGTTGAGGCAAACAGGGTTAAGTGACTTGCCCAGGGTCATGTAGCTAGTAAAGGTCTGAGAGTGGACTTGAACTCAGAAAGAGTCTTCTAGACTCCAAATCCTACGATTTATCCACTGGGCCACCTAGCTGCTCTTGACTTTAAATAGATAACATTGAAAAGGAAAAGCTTCCTTTTGAAGTTTGTGGTTGTTATCTGAAACCTTTGGATTCTAAATCTTCAGGTCTTCTGGGCATTAGTTGATTTCAGATTCTTTAGATCTCTGGTTTTCCTACAGCTTGGGAGGGCTAGGCTTTGGGGTTCCTTTTACCAGCAGGCTTCATTAGAAGTTAGTATGATCTCACTTCTAGTTAGCTTCCCTTGGGCATTTTTCTTTTAAGTGTTTCCAGAATTTTTTGCTCATGTTGGGATTACCTGAAGATTATAAACATCTTAACAAAATAGCAGAATCTATACCCTTTAATAACCACTAGCCTCTTTAGATGCCTTCCCATGCGGCAGCGAGTGCTACTCATAATTTAGCAATTGAAGATGTTCCAAGAAATCAGTCCACTGGGTATTTTCTTCAGCAGAAGCCAGGAAAAAGTTGCTCTCTCTTCTGTTAATTATGTCTGACTAGTATAGAATGCACTAGCACTACTGCTTTCTAATCTATTTATCCATCTAAAAACTTCAATTAGGCAGGTGCAACTATCCACTTAAACAATGGACTGCTCATTTGTGCATGGAGAATTAAAGTTTTTAGACTAATTGCTTAAAGGTAACATTTTTCCTGATCTTTGCATAGTAAGGGTTAAAGAACAGGAAACTTCAGAGCTGATCATGAACAAATCTTGATAAACAATACCTTCACAGAACAGTTTTTGGACTTTTGCTTCAGTGATACAGTGAAAAGAATGTTGGATTTGGGGGAAGACCTGGATTCTGATCCTGCCTTTTTTTCTCCCTATTTGTCCCTGGGCAAGTCCAAGTCACCTAGACCTTCTGGGTTTCAATCAAATCAACAAATATTTAAATACCTATTATGAGCTAGGTACTGTGCTAAGTACTTGCAACATAACAAAAGGCAAAAAAGACTCCCTGCCCTCAAGGAGCTCACAGTCTAATGGACTTGCAAACAACTGTGTAAAAATAAATATATTCACAGGATAAATTAGAGATAACCTCAGAAGGCAGGCACTAGCATTAAGAGGGATCAGAAAATGCTTTTTTACAAAAGGCGGGATTTTAACTGAGACTTGAAGGAATCTGGGAACACTATGAGACAGAAATGAGGGTGGAGAGAATTTCAAGCAAGGGGGACAGCCATTGAAAGTGCCTGGAATCAGGAGATGGAATGTCTTTGAGGAAAATTATCAATTGTAAGAGTACTGTAAAATAATACTAAAGGCTAACATTTATATAATGCTTACTATGTGCCAGACACTTCACTTAACAATTGTTTATCTCACAACAACCCTGGGAAGTAGGTACTGTTATTATGCTCATTTCACAGATGAGGGAAGTGAGGCAAACAGAGGTGAAATGACTTACCCAAAATCACATAACTTTGAACTCAGGTCTTTCTTTTTATCTTTAAAAATCAATTTATTTATTTATTTTTAGTTTTCAACATTCACTTCCATAAGATTTTGAGTTCTAAATTTTCTTCTCATTCTTCTCCTACCCCCTCCTCAAGATAGTGTGCAATCTGATATAAGCTATACATATACACTCATATTAAACATATTTTCACATTACTCACTTTGTGATGAAGAATTAGAACTAATAATTACTTAACATTCTTATACCACAACTTGTTTAGCCATTCCCCAACTGATAGCCATCCCCTCCACTTCTAATTCTTGGCCACCACAAAAAAGCTGCTATAAATATTTTTACACACGTGGGTCCTTTTCCCATTTTTATGATCTCTTTCAGATATAGACTTAGAAGTGGAATTGCTGGGTCAGAGCATATGTACAGTTTTGTAATCCTTTGGGCATAGTTCTAAATTGCTCTCTAGAATGGTTGGATATGTTTACAACTCCATCAACAATTGCTGAAGTGTTTCAATGCACTAGTATTCCAATTTTCCCACATCTCCTCCAGCATTTATCATTTTCCTGTTTTGTCATGTTAGCCAATCTGATAGTTGTGATGTGGTACCTTAGAGTTGTTTTGATTTGCATTTCTTTAATCAATAGTGATTTAGATAATTTTTTCATATGACTATAGGTAGCTTTAATTTCTTCCTCTGAAAACTGCCTATTCATATCCTTTGACCATTTATCAATTGGGGAATGACATGTATTCTTATAAATTTGACTCAATTCTCTATGTTTTAGAAATGAGGCCTTCATCAGAGACACTGGTTGCAAAAAAAATTGTTTCCTAGCTTTCTGCTTCTCTTCTAATCTTAGTTTCATTGACTTTGTTCATGCAAAACCTTTTCAGTTAAATGGAATCAAATTATACATTTCATAATTGAAATAATTCAATTTATAATTCAGGTCTCTCTTAACCCAGGCTTAGCACTCTATACAGCATACAACATGAAGGATAAAAGACGATTGGGAAGGTAGGAAGAGGCAAGGTTATAAAAGTCAAACAGAAAACTGTATTTGATCCTGGAGGTAAAAGAGAATCAATCATTAGGGTTTATGAAATGGGGGTGGTGGTGGTGGTGGTGGTGGTGGTGATGGTGTGTGTATATGTGTGTGTGTGGGTGTGTGTGGGTGTGGGTGTGTGTATGTGTGTGTGATAGACATGTTTTTTAGGAAGA
The DNA here is from genome assembly GCA_028627135.1 of Pseudochirops cupreus. Taxonomy (NCBI): domain Eukaryota; kingdom Metazoa; phylum Chordata; class Mammalia; order Diprotodontia; family Pseudocheiridae; genus Pseudochirops; species Pseudochirops cupreus. The sequence goes on along the minus strand of CM053581.1, from coordinate 300,065,747 downwards.
TCATTTTAATAGTTGAGTGAAAGATGGATAAGTGAGTTTATAGTCTATACATGTTAACTAATGTTACAGAAACAATAATTAGACTTAATACTTCTCAATGCAGTCAATCCAACTTTGTTAGTCAAAATATACAAGGGATGCAAACTATATTCCTCTCTATGAACAAATCACCAACCTAAGTCTTAGACTAGAGACATCTTTCAAACTGATGTTCATGACAATGTTGTCATTATGACTGTGTCCAGGCAGAAGACATCTATCTCCCTCTTAGGTGGCCATCTTGCAAGTCTCCATCTATCAGTACTACTCTCAAGGGAACTTGAGGACAGTCATGTTTCAAGTGTAGTCAGTGCTGTTTCAGTTGCAACCCATGAGGAGGCTGAAGCTTGGGGCCTCTAGTAGCTTTTTAAAAAAGGGTTTTTAACTCTAAGAACACTATTGGCATTTCTAATTTGTTCACCATATAATTTGTTTATTACATAAACTATCGATAAAGTTGTTCATATTTTCTACTGGTAGTCTGTCCTGTCAGGGGGTCTACATATGTTTATCAGTTATTTAAGGACACGCACTGTTGTTTACCATATCATTCATACAAGTGCTTGTCTCATTATTGACTAACAGCCTATAGAAAAACGACTTACTTGAAAAAGCTCTATCACAAAATGGAGGCTTAAAACAAAATGGAGTCAGTTTGCTAAACTGACAATCATATCTACTGTTTAACTGAGATAATAAAACTTATTATGACTATGGCTGAGAGTGGCCAGAGAGACTTACAAGAAGCTTATTGAAACAGCCCAGGTGAGATGTGATGAAAGCCTGCACAAGGTTAGTGGTAGTGCCAGAAAGAAAAGGGGGCATATAGGAGAACAAAGGTTACAAATGTAGAAATGACGAGATTTGGCAACTGATTGGTTATGGAGTTTAGAGAGAGTATGAGGAGTCTAGGATGATACCTTATCTATAAAATGGGGGAAATATGGTTGGAGTAATCAACTATAGGTCTCTTCCAGCTGAGGATCCACTTATGGTATACATTTGTATAAGATTTCTAAAATATTTTTCCCAGGCACATTTTGGTTTTCACTTTTTAGTAAGAAGATACAGGCTGCTGGTAGCCTCATGTCTTAAATATTTTACGTTCTTCTATTGAATTTTGTTTCTGTTTTCTAAAATTAACAAACACAGCCAAACCACAAAAGACAATAGCTATCTAAGGGGCATTTTGAATGTTTCTGATCTACTTACCAGGAATTTATAATATCAAAGCTTAGAAACCTCCTTGTTTCCAAGGAAGAATATTAGATCTGAATATATAAGGTCACAAAAACACCTTTTGACATTGCTCTATCCTTGGGAGGTGTAAATCCAAGAAATACTCTCGTTCTATCCCCGTCTCCAAATAAACTGTAGTAGCAATTCTGCTAATCAGTGAAGGAGTCAACAAGTGTTTGTTGAACAGCTTCTCACTGGACAGCACTTAAGGTAAGGGGTCCAAGGATGGAGGAAGTAGTCCTGGGCAGTTATCTCCTTTCCCCAGTAATGTATAGTCTAGCTGAGAAGAGTACATATAGCAAAAAGAAAGAAAACTACACAACAATAACAAACACAAAATAACATTGTGCATCTTTCCCAGGTAAGGAAACTATATCATTCTAGAATTGTTATTAATGATAATGGTATATTATAATTATATGGTATTGAAATGTTATAAATTATGATTATTAATAAAAGTAATTGACATTCATATGGTGCTTTAAGGGTTTGAAAGCACTTCAAAGACATTATTTCATTTGATCATCATTACAGTTTTGTGACATTGGATACAGGTAATATTATCTCCATTTTACATATCAGGAAACTGAGACTTGGAGTTGCCCAAAGTCATACAACTAATCAGGTTCTTCCTGCCTCCAAGTTCAGTGCTTCCCACTTTCCCCCCATGTTCCCTCTGTCTAGAAGAGAAATTAGGATTCAAATCCTTTTTAAAAATCCCCTTTATAACTTAGTTTTTTTTTTCTTTCTTTTTTTCCCCCCAGCCAGTTGGAGGCAACACCTCTAACTTCAGGGAGCAGAGAGGGCATTTGAAATATTTCCTTTAGTCTCACTTCCTGCCTTCCATTATCAGGCAAAGTGAAAAGACTCCCCTCTGAGCTCCCTGACCAGGTGCATCTGCCTGTTCAATTACTACCTCAGTGAGGCAGCTCCACCAGCAAGGTGTTAATTAGCTGGCAGCTGGCAAGAGGTGGAGCTCAGCTCCAAGCTCAGAGCCATAATTTTTGAGTGGTTGGATGGTTCTGGAAGTGACATTATCTTGCCCTCTGCGGTTAAAGCCAAAGTATTGAAGTCTGTACCAGAAATTTGGGAGGCAGAGGAAGAAAGAACATAGAGTTTACCCGAGACGACAGGGATCAGAAAGGAGGGTAAAGTAACCATCTGTGAGGTGGAGGGTAAGGACAGTAACTCAGCAGTATGCTATTAAGCATAGAAGATACTAGTGCTGTTGGATGGGTAATAGGGTTATTCTCTGGGACAGTAGTGTCAAAATCAAATAGGAATGGGGGCCACTAAACTGTTCAAAAAAATCCTTGACAAGCTGCTATTGACTTAGTTTTACAATGAAATATTAACTATGTTTGTTGTGTTTTTATTTATTTTGTTAAGTATTTCCCAATTGCACTTAGATCTAGTACCCACTGCTCTCAGGAGTATTTTAGGATGCATGTGACCCATGGCCTTTGAGTTCTGCTCTAGAGACCGGCCTAGTTAAGAGGCAATTCTAGAGACAGCTCCAGGGGATGGATTGGGTAGGCCCCTGAGAGGAATTCAGCCAGTTTTAGACCATTTTACTGTTTTTAGTCTCATCACCTCCAGAAAAAGGGAAGTATATATCTCTTTGCCCATTTTGAATTTTTCTTAAAATAATTTTTGTGGATACCTTTTGTTCTTAAGTTATTTCCCAACATGACCCCTTCTCTAACTGGAGAATCATCTCTTATAGGAAAGAAAAAAAAAATAGAAACAGCAAAAAACGAAGTTCAGCAAGACTAGTCAATCAATCAAATGAATCCAAAAATACCCAGAATCCCTACTTTTGCAAAGCCGAGAGGGAGGTGAATTATCATGTCTCTTCTTGGAGGTCAAGTTTGGTCATTATAATTACACGGAATAGTTTCTGTTTTTGTTATTGTTTTCTATTGATATAATTTCTGTTATAGTTCTTTTAATTTGTGTTGTTAGTCATTGTATATATTGTTTTCTTGGTTCTGCTGACTATATTTTGCATCACTTCATATAAGTCTTTCCATGCTTCTCTGTAGTCTTCATATTAGCCATTTTCTCTGGAGTAACAATATGACATTACATTCATGTGCTACAATTTGTTTAGTTGTTCTCTAATTAATGGACATTTACCTCTTTCTAGTCCTTTGCTACTGCAAAATAAAGTGCTACCATACAAAGTTTGATTATATTAGACCTTCCTTCCTTCTTTCCTTCCTTCCTTTCTTCCTTCCCCTTGGGGTATATTCCTAAGTGGAATCTCTGGGTCAAAGGTTAAGGATATTAGTCACTTTCCTAGTATAATTCCAAAAAGCTCTTTAAAATGGTTGGGCCACAGTGTATGTGTATCTTTCTGTAATCTCCCCAACATTGAGTGTTCACTTCTTTGGTCATCTTTGCTAACTTTCTAGTTGTAAGGTGAAAACTCATAGTTGTTTTGATTGCATTTTTTATTAGTGATTTAGAGCAGTCTTTCCTAAGGCTGTTGAAATTTTGCACATATTTTGAGAACCAAATGCTTATGTCATTTGATTACTTTATTAGGTAATGGTTCAAAAAGTTCTTGAACGAGGGAATTTTTTTTTTATGTAGAAAAGCAATTTGTTCTATCATAAATAATTACATATAGTTTGTCATGGACAGTAACAGGATGCTGGTTGGACAAGTTATTCCAAAGGACATCACATAAAATAAATGGCCAAAGACTAATTCTGCTTCATGAGGTTGAAAAAGTTACTTTTTTTAAGAAAAAAAAATCCAGAATTAATTTTAAATCATATGTCAGACACCATTTACTCTATTGTGAGATTATGGAGCAGTTTACCAGTGGTACATCTGTCAGGCTAAATCATATACCTTCTTTATAGCCTGGTGATCCTAGGTTAAAAAAAATCCAGCATTTCCTGGAAAGGAAAGAAATACAATGAACACATAGCTCGAGAAACACACTAGAGAGCACAACTAAAAAGAAAGGTGAACAAAGATATTTTGCAGGTACAATTACAACACTTAACATGACTGTTTATCATTCACAAGATGGGAAGTGGAGGGAGATTGTAAACAGTTACTAGGGAAAAAAATAAAACCAAAACATTTTTAATAAGAAATTTTGACCTGTTGCAGAGGAAAACAGCAGGGGGTAGGTAAACTAGTCTACAAAAGTGATGAACTGTACACCAGGATTAGCCGTGCTACTTTGTATGAAAACCTATATTTACATAATAATTGTCTATATACACATGTGTATATGTGTATATGTGTATATACATATAATACATATACATACTGACACACATTTAAATTGCAACTATTCCAGCAAGCCCTGGCTGTTATGTTTCTTTTGCACTTTCCTCTTTCAAACATCACCTCCTCTCTAGATTTTGCCATTCTATTTTTATAGAATCATAGCTTTAGAATTGGAAAGAATTGGAAAGGGAATTGATTTCAACATCCTCTTTATCAAATGATAAAAATCAGGCACCCAGAGGTTAAATGACTTGTCTAGGACTACTGAGAGAGGCCCTATGCCCTATATCTTTTCTTTATCTTTTCCCCTATCAAAACTGATATACTGCCCCTTTCTGTAATTCTACTGGGCTTCTCTTATAATCAAGTTGAGACAAATGTGGTTATGACCTCTACTAGCTCAATGTATGATCCATTCCAGAGGTATAAATTCTAACAGGAATACCCCCTAAATAATACCTTAAACCAAGTACAGTAAGTGAATTTCTTATAGTAGAATTTCAGATGCTGTGAAAGGCTAGTGCTGAAGATATTTTGAGAAAGGACACCTTTGTTTGTCTCTCTTATCACTTGTTATAGGTGGTTGCCTGGTAGAATTGCCTGAAATACATACCTTCCACTTCTATTCAGTTGGAGACAGTTAATTAGGTGGGGAGTTTAGAAGAGTGAAGGTCCTTGAGCTGTATGAGGATCCTTTTGAAGGAGTTGATGCTTTTTAGTAAAGAGAAGACTCTAGGGTGAGCGCAGACTTTCTGGCTGTTTCACATAATAAGGATAAATAAATGTTTGTTGAAATGAAATATTATCTAGTGGAAGAGGGTTCAGGTCTGTTCTGTTTGCTTCTTAAGGTCAGAACAAGAAGGATGGATAGAAATTTCAAGGAATAAATTTAGGCTTGATATAATTACAAAAAAAAAAAACAACACAACAAAACACTTCCTAAAAAATTGATCTATTCAAAAGTAAAATGGGCAAGAGGGAGCAAGTTTGCCCTTAATGGAGATCTTTGAACAAAGGTTGGGGGAACCACTTGTCAGGTATTTTAAAAAACATATACTTGTTCAGGTGTGGGTTGCTTCTAATGCCTTTTAACTCTGAGATTCTGTGACCACTTGAAATACTTTTGGAAATCAGATAGTATGATAGTCAGGGAGCATTCAATGTGAAGATGGAACATAGTCTGACCTGGGGCTGGTTAGAGATAATAAGTTAGTCTGCAGTCACCAATCAAGACAACTGGACCCCAAGACAAGAATTCCAAAGATGAATGAGTTGAGTTCCCCAGGGACACAGACTGTTTGTAGAATTGGAATAAATTTGAATTGATGTAAGTCCAGCCCTAATTCCAAAAACAATATTTATTTATTTTTTTTATTTAAAGGAATAGTTAGAAAGGACCTAAGCAGTCATATAAGTCTCTCTACCTGAAGCATGAATCCATCTGTGAAGTGAAGTGATTGACTACATGGCCTTTACATTTCCTCCCACTTCTAAATCCTATGATCCTTCTGCAAAATTATTTATTCAACAGCTTCATTTATTCAGTTAGCATTTATTAAAAGCCTACTGTATCAGATTGCGGTGATAAGAAAACAGGGAGAAACAAGGTTTATGTAGTAATAATAACAATTATAGAATGTATTATATTATGCCTTACACATATTATCTTGTTTGAATCTTACAACTACCCTGTGGGAGTAGATATGATTATTATCCTTATTTTATAGATGTCAATATTGAGGCTGTGAGAAGTAAAGTGACTTGCTCAGGGTCATACAGGCAATAAGTGTCTGAGGTAGTGTGGGGAGCCAGTTATGGGGAGGCCTGCCATCTTGCAGCAGGGCTGAGAAAGAAGCACCAACACCAACCCAGAGGTTGCGTGAAGAGACAGGACTCTCAAATGGTGAAAGTATAGATCCAAAGTTAATTGTTCCAGGCACAAGCTTTATAGAGCCATAATCCTCCTCCCCAATTGCTTTCTCCTGAGGACACTGCACATTTCTCTGTTCCAGGCTGTGGGTGTAAATGCCACCCTTATCTTGAGGACCTAATCCTCACACCTGTATGTTTGAGCTCTTTCCTAGGGGATGGAGAACCAATCCAGGCCCTTCAGCAGGTTCTTTACTTAAGAGGGCTTGTTCAGCCCTCAGGGTCAGAGTCCCACTGGCCTGTGGGTCCTCAACAAGGTAGGATTCAAATAAGCTCAGGTCTTTTTGATTCCAAGTCCCTTACTCTATGCACTGCACCACCTAGCTAGGTGGTCGGATATCTCTGCTCTCATGGTGCTTAATGTTTAGTAATGGAATAACATAAATATAGATAATTATGATATGTGTTGGCATATATTATTTTCATCTTACAGTATGGTGAGAATGATTTGAGGTTAGGCTGTAATAGTTCCTGCCATATTAGAAAAGCTTCTAATTGACTAGATATGTAATATGAGGACCTGCCTAGTGAAATTCAAAAAAGTTTATTCTGAGCAGTTTGACTATTGGATGACTTTTTCCCTCTTTAAAAATATTTATTTTTATAAGCACTTATTATCTCTCTCTCTTATTACTCCCTTACAGTTGAACAATTTTTAAAAGGAAAAGAAAAAAGAAAACCCTCATAACACATATACATTTTACAACAAATTAAGTTATATGTTTAATTCTGCATTTTAAGTCTATCATTGGGTGATTCTTTTTTTTAAGACATAATAAGTTTCAGAGATTGTCTACTATGACATAAAGTCAAAGCAAAAAACAGAAGATCCTTAATGTATTGGAGTAAGTACATCACTAGTAAAGCAGCAGAAAACAAAGTGATATGTGAGGTCTGAGAGAGGAAGGTTGTTGACAGGATCAGGGGAGACTTTGGGAAGGCCTTGAATTCCAGGCTAGGAAGTTTAAAGTTTACTTCAAAGATAATAAAAATCTACTGAAGATTTTTTTTTATAGAAAAGAGATGCTATTGTATCTATGGATAAAGTGATTTCACATGTATAATACATATCATATTACTTGCCTTCTTAATGGGTGGAGAAGGGATTGGAGGGAGGGAGAGGATTTGGGATTATTTATTTGTTTTTATTTTTCAACATTCACTTCCATAAGATTATGAGTTCAAGATTTTCTCCATCTCTCCCTGCCCCCTACCCCAAGACAGCATGTAATATGTAAAGAAGAATTAGAACCAATGGGAGAAACCAGAAGAAAGGAGAAATGTGAGAGAGGGAAGGAGAGGGAGAAGGAGAAGGAGAGAGAGAGAGGGAGAGAGAGAGAGAGAGAGAGAGAGAGAGAGAGAGAGAGAGAGAGAGAAAGAGAGAAAATAATATGCTTTGATCTTCATTCAGACTCCATCATTCTTTTTCTGGATGTGGGTAGCATTTTTCCATCATGAGTCTTTTGGAGTAGTCTTAGATCCTTGTACTGCTAAGAATAGATAAATCTATCAAAGTTAGTCATTGTATGTTATAGATGTTACTGTATACATTACTCTCTTTGTTCTGCTCACTTCACTCAGCATCATTGGACTATTTTTTAAAGAATTAAAATAAATATCAGAATTGAAAAGTTAATTTAAAAGGATCTATGCATAACAGTATATTCCAAAAGTGGCAAAAAAGGATGAATTAAAGGGAAAACAAAGTGAAAGTAGAAGACAAGTCAGGAAACTATTACAGTAGACCAAGTGTATGGAAATGAGGGCTTTTACTAGATTGGTAGCAAAGGAATAGAAAATAAAGAATGGATTCAACAGATATGGCAGGGATGAAGTTGATAAGATGAGTAAATAATAGGGTTACAACCAGAAACAGTCATCAGGAATAGCAGATCATTCAGGAGGAAACAATTGAACTTGGTTCTGGACATATTAAATTTGAAGAGCAGCTGTGAGCAGCGTTCAGAACTAGGTCAGTGGGACCTGCGAAATCAGGAGGAGAAAAGCGTCCGGCCGAAACGCCTCCAGGGCGGGAAAGCAAAAGGCAGAGGTTTTGCACCCACCTCTGCATTGCAGCTTCTGCACCCGCAGCCTGCAGACAGCAGGGGGACTAAGCGATTGTTCAGAGGTCAGTGCTCTCCCATTGAGTGGCCTGGATCCGGATCACGGTCTTGGGCTTTCAGTTCTGGAGTCTTCATTATCCAGTGAGCCGAAAGTAAGTAGGAAAGGGACCCAGCACCTTCCTGAGATCTACGGCAGCCAGGAGGACCCCAGCGATTTGGGACAGAGCTTTCCCTTCTGGAAGCAGAGCCCCACAGAGATTAAAAAATAAAATCAC
>CM053581.1:300015529-300056450 GCA_028627135.1 Pseudochirops cupreus | reverse complement strand
CTTTGACCACATGTGCCAACTTCATCGCTACTGGGTTGGCTTTGACTTTCTGGTTTTGGGACTCAGTTTTCTGGTATTTAAATGAATGCACTATCTATATTTCTTATGTAGAGAGCCTGTTCCATTTTGTGATTAATAACTATATCAGCATATTTATAGTTACTGTAGGCATTGTGAATACTGCATTGCTGATACAATGTTGTCCAAAGCATGCTCTTTCTCAATGTCTCTCTCTTTTCCTCTCTCCCTTTTTTCCTCCTCTCTTTTCTTCTCTCCCTTTCCCCTACTGCCTGTCTCCCCTGCCCCTCACCCCCCTCACCCCATACCTTGAGAGACATGAAAAGAACACAATGCTAATAACTAACTTAAGGAATAAAATACATGGGTCTGCTAGTGTTATCTCAACCTTTCCCCCATTTCCCCATATGTTCTTGTCTAGGACTTAATTTTATTTCTTTAATAGCTGAGTAAAGTTGATAGAACTATGGCATAAAAGAAAGGGCATTGCATTTAGAACCAGAATTTTGCTTCTGTCACTTCTTAGCTATATTACTTTGGGCAAGTCACTTTTAGAAGCACTTAAATAATTGAAATAGCCCTAGGTTCGAGATGAAGAGACCCGAGTCCAGTTCTTTTTTTTTTTTTTTTTTTTACCACACAGGTTTATTTTAAATAAAAGTGAACACAGATGCAGGCTGAGTGGCCCGAATGGGCAAGGGAGAGGGAGGGAATGATGGGAGGGCAGACATACAGCAGGATCTAGGCAGAGTCTGTTTGGTATGAACTAAACTGCAGGAATGGGAGGCTGGGAGTGGGGGAAGGGACACAGGGGCAGTGCCAGGCTACAGTGCCAGGAGCAGAAGATTGAGGGTGGGCCCAGTGTCAGGTGGGAATAATTCCACCCCTTAGGTGCTCTCCTCCTCCCTGGCCTCCAAGCCCTTGCCAATCTGCAAACCTATCCTGTACTCCCCCATCCCCCACCCTGGACCTGCCCTTCAGCCACTGGAAAGTCAAATGACAAAATAAATAAGGATCTGTGAGCCTTAAGTGGCCCCGGATAATGGAGAAGGGGAGCCAAGCCAGGCTCGATGCCCCGGAGCCCCTGGCCTTTATAGCCCTGGGAAAAGAACAGGTAAAGTGCAAGGAAAATCCAGTAAGTAAAAATATACCGATGAATTTGTCTGTCGAATATACAGTTGTGGGCTGTTGGGGGAACAGGGCAGGTGGAGTGGATGGGCAGGTAGTACCACCCTAGAAAGTGTTCACCAACACAGCAAAGAGACAATGGAAATAAATAGAGGGGAGGAGTGAGCGTGGGGTCCTGCCCACTTGGGCCAGTGCCATATTATGTACAGGGCCCCGTGCCTGCTCACCTGTCCCCCACCCACCCCTGTTCTCTGGGGCTCCCCAATGCTGCGGCAGTGACACAAAGCACCTGGCCGACTGGCTATGAGGGAAGGGAGGATATAATGTGTTGGGTTGGGGGGGAAGCACGGGGAAAGCCGTGCAATCAACCAGGGCTGGCATAGGCTGTGCTCTCCTCAGTACTCATCCTGGTCTTCTGGTTGATGCTTTTCAATCTCATCATCTTCAGGGGAAGCAAATCCTTCCTCTGTGGCATAGCGAATACCAATGATGCCAGAGATGACAGGGTTGTTGTCACTTTCATGTTCTTGGCAGATGAGCTCAATGTCACAAAATTTGCTAAAGTAGAAGTTGCGTTCTTTCTCTAGCCCATCCACTGTCAGTTTCAAGTCCAGTAGCTGCTGGTTGATTTCAAGGATCTGGGCATTAGCCTCATGACCACCGTTGCGTGTTGAGGGAGGAGTCTTTCGAAGGATGCAAGGCGGTGCCATGTTGCTCAGCTGGCCAGGTGTCTGCATATTTTTGGGGCCTGTGGGTGATGTCCTCTGGGGAACTGGGTTAGGAGGTGGTGCCACATCCTGGCCCTACTGTGCCAGGAGGGAGTTGTAATCCTTTCCGTCATAGTTCGCATCAAAGAATTTCTTAAACCACTGAATAAACTCAAAATTATCTTGAAATTTTCCTTTCACTAATTTCTCTACAGGAATTATTTTGTCAACACCCATCTTCTTGAAGGCAGCTTGCAGCACCTTGAAGCTGTGGTTATATTCATTCTCTAGCTTGGCCTGGAACTTCACCTTCCTCAAGTGCACACATCCAGGAAAGAGCATATCCATGAACTGGCAGTAAGCAGCCCCTGCTTCTATCTTGATGTAGTTGAGATGCAGGGAGTCACTGACCCAAGCAAGCATGTCATGGCAACTCAGGTTCTCACTGGTCACAGATGTGGAGTACACATTGACGGCCATACCCCAGAGTGCATGAGGCGATGGCTCCGGAGGAGGCAGTGGCGGGGATATCAGTATAAGCTGTTATCAGTAACCTCATTTTATAGATAGTTAATTTCAAAAATATTTGAATGCAAACATGTGTCTTGTTATTGTATTATGGGAATATATATATAAGATATATATGACATGGTCCTTTCTTTTCCTTAAATAATTTACAATTTGGAGCAGTGGAGGTGCGTAAGCTTACATATACACACAAATAGAAAACAGGTGACAAAATACTGCTTCTATAGTACAGACTATGGGTATCATAGGAAGTTGTTGAGACATTTCAATTGTATCTGATGCTTCCTGACCCTATTTGGGGTTTTCTTGGCAAAGATAGTGGAGTAGTTTGCTATTTCCTTCTCTGGCTCATTTTACGGATGAGGACCTGAGGTAAACAGGGCTAAGTGACTTGTCCAGGGTCACACAGCTAGTAAGAGTCTGAGGCTAGATTTGAACTCAGGTCCTTTTGACTTCAGGGCCAGTATTCCATTCAGTGAGCCACCCAGTTGCCCAGGAAGCTAGGGTATTAGAGTAAATATAGAGTTTATCTTGGGCTAGAGCAGCTGGGGGGAAGATTTCGTGAAGGAGGTAAGCTTTAAGGTGAGCCTTGAAGGGAACAGTGAGATTCAGATAGGTGAAAAATAAGGGGTGTCTGGCTAAAAAAAAAAGGCTTCTGTAACAAGTGACATTAGCATTAGGGCATGCTAAACCAATGTATTCCTTCTTGGATATAGCAAGTAGTAATATAGCAAGTACTGTCCCTTAGGTGATTAGCATACATCTTTTCCTGCGAAAGGACACATTCTGAGTACCTCCCCTGACTTGGAAAAGTAAGTAAAAACTTGGAATTCAGGCTATCAGTTTAGGCCCTCCTTCTACTGAATGTATTTTCCAAGCCTTAGGGTACCTGTGCCACAATGTCAGCTTAGTATTGATATTCACTCTTTCTCATCCTTAAGTGAATGGTGACTGAGCTTTCCCTGAGGAAGTGAGAGGACATGGAGGAGTGGTATGTAAGTGAATCACAAATCTTGAAAAGGCCTCTGCCACCCAAAATGCTAACTGTGCTCTTTAGTTGGGTGGTCTTCCATGTGTCTCAGTGGTGGGGGTACCCTCAGTTTGCTGACAAGGAAATTCATAAGTCAGCCCTTTAAGAAAAAGATGAAGAAGTGAAACGAGCCAAATAGAGGGGGCTGCTAGAGAAGGTTTCCAGAGGAGCAGGTGCAGTTACATAGTCCCCTGAAGCCATAATATTTGTTCAGAGAATCTCATCATCAGGCCCTCTTTATGAAATGCTCACCTACACATAGTGCTTTGCTATTTATTGTATTATACGAATTAACAGCCATGATCTCTATTGGATCTTGCTTCAGATGCAAAGCACATGACGTCAATGTGATCAGCTAGGGCTGGCCTTATGAAGAGACAGCTGTGAATTGAGAGAGGCGAGCTGCCCTCCACTCCCTACCAGACCAAAAATATCCCCCTTAACAGCTTTTCCAAGTTGCTTAAAATTTCCAGCATTAAAGTCATTGCTGCCGGGTTAAAGCGTTTTGGTAGTTAGGGAGGTTGTAGTGCTTAACACATTTGTGACTAGAGGGCCAGTGGTTTTTAAAGGGGGAGGATAGGGCACCTCTGTCAGCCTAGGCAGCTGGCAGGACTCTGATAAGATATAGAAAAATTAAAAGACTGTGAAAAAAGAAGGCGGGATGGGGTTCTAAAAACGAGCTATGCCTATTTCACAATTTTTCTCCAAACTGTACTTGCAGGAGGATCTGGTGTATATGTCAGCTCTCGATTAGCCACGCAAACTAGCCAAATTTTAGACTCGAATTTATTTTTTCCTACCACAAATACCAATCAGGATGACTATTCATTTTCTTTCCATGTTTTATCAGTCCTTTTATTATTTTATATCAGTGATATTTCCCATGGGTCACCACACTCAGAGAACTGTCCTTTGTAACAAAAAAGTGTAATCAAACAAAACAAATGGGTACTTTGGCTATATGTGAAAATGCATGTTTCATTCTGCACTTGTAGTCTACCACCTCTGCCTAGTGGGGGTACAAATTCTTCACACAGTCTTCTGAAGTCATTTGGTTGCCACTGCATTGATCAAAGTTTTGAAGTCTTTCAGGGCTATTGTATTTGATGTTGCTTTTATTGGGTAAATTGTCCTTTTGGTTCTACCTTGATTAGACCATCTCTTCTGAAACAAGTGGGTCTGTGTTCACAGGAAACACACTCAATTTAATATTATCAAATGAGATAATATTTGTAAAAGGCTTAGCACAGTTTCACTAGCACATAGTTGGTACTTGATAAAAGCTTGTTCCCTAACTTTCCCCTTCTTAAGCTAAAGAGAATTATAAAATCTTTACCAAACGCATGGTGCAATCAATGATTTCTAAAACCAAACGCAATTTTAGGACTGGCCAGATTATTACTGTATAATCTTAGTTAATGGCATTTATTGTGCACATATACAGAGACTTTCCAAAGAACAGATCTACAAAAAAATACATAGAAGTTTCAGAGTTTAAAAGAATAATCTCCCAATTGCAATAGTCAGAGCCTGAGCTCTGAAATTCCATCATCTTTCTCCCCAAATGTATATATTAAACACTGCCTTTCATCATGTGATTCATCTGCTTGTGAACTGAGAATGGCTCCCTGTTGACTCCTGCATCATCTTCCCAGCTTTCAAAGCCTGCCATAATTTGGCCCCAAACTACCTATCCAACCTTAGCAGTCCATCCCAGTTGAGTGGATTGGCTCCACATCCTCTAAGCACACTGTGCTCCCTCCCAGATTTATGCCTTTGTTCTTGCTATTTCTCCCAACACCTGCAATGCCCTCTCTACTCTGATGATCTACTAGACTTACTGGCCCTGTGTGCTTCTAACCTCTCCACCTATAGTTCCTCATCCTTCTCCACCTGCAGGTTCTGCCTTTGTTCCAGTCTCTGGGACCAATTCTGTCTCTAGGCTGAGAAAATTTAAAGAGACTTTGGCTTCACTGGGCCAGTCAGTCTAATTGCTCATCCTGATCTAATCCTTATCCTTGTTTCAGTAACAGGTTTGTCTCATTTTCCCATGACCAAAACTGATTTGAAGCCTACTTCTCTAGTAACTTGCCATCATCTACCTCTTTTTATTCCAGAAATGGGAGTTCTGCCCCTGGACTTTGGATCCTTGTCTGTGTTGTTTCCCTGGCTGCTAGGACCTCTGTCCATTGCAGATTACTGGGTCTCTCTAGTGTTTTCTGCTTGCCTGGATGACCTCCTATCTTCTGCTGCTTTCCCTGACTTGATTTGATTTCTGGTTAAGAGCTCTTTTTCAGTTTGGTCCAGACTACCACTGACTGTGTCCCAGTTATTATACTGTTTCTTTAAGAATCTGAATTTTACTAATCTATCAAGATCCTGTTCAGACTATACCTCTTTTCACAGAGTTTTCTCTTCATATTCTATCCCCCAATAGTACTTACAGTTAGTATTACAATGTTTAAATCTTAATTGATTGCAAGCAGCATCATGGTATAATGGAAGGAGAACTGGATTTTATATCAGAAGAAAGATCTGGGCTTGAATCCTGGCTCTGCCACTTAGTAGCTGAGTGATGGGAAAGTTTTTTAACTCCTCTGTGGCTTGGTTTCCTGATCTGTAAAATGGAGGTATAATAGTAGGGTTGTTGAAGATCAGAGGAAATAATGTTTCAAGTGCCCTATAATCATAGCATATAGATGTACGGGATGTTGATTACACTTTACATCAGATGAGAGACTTGTGGAACACAGAGACAGGAGAGTGCATGTCCTCCTAGATCTCGGTTGGTCAGGGGCTAAATGGAAGCATGGTGATAGTCAGATGTGCCATAGCCTCCAACCTAACCCTCCAACCCTTCTGTCTTGGAAAGGCTTTTGATAGTAGTCAAGTCTATCTCCCTTTGGAAATATGTGCATCCTTCTTGGTAGTACTAAGTACCAAGTCTGTACACCATAATATGGAAGGCTGCCTCAGGACTAAAGGAACAGAGGTTTAAATTGATGGCCATACTTTAGGCTGCCAAATGATGACGGTGGGTAGAATGTAGAACTTGGAATCAAGAAGACCTAAGTTTAAATCTTTCCTTAGACACTTACTGGTTGTATGACCTTGGGTAAATCACCTAACCTCTCAGCCTCAGTTTCCTAATCTATAAAATGAAAAACATTGGCTAGGATAGCTCCCAAGTTCTTTTCCAGCTCTAAATCTATGAATCTGTGATCTTATGTGAAAGAGACAACTGATGAACATCTGGAAGGAATTAAGACTTTCTGAGCCAGAGAGAATAAATATCAGCTCTAGCTGCATCACCATGTATTCCACCATATATGGATTTTGGAAGAAATACTCACTGTGGGCATCAGTCCATATATTTCTCCCTTCAATACTGGTACAGTCTGTTGGTGTTCTCCAAAGGAACGTAGTCATTGTTTGCTATTCAAGTCCCCTCAAAGGTAACTAACAGAAGGAAGTAGAGTGAGGTGTCTGGAGTCTGACCACCAGTATGCCTCCATTAATCTCCTTGGAGTGAGATTTGCATTAGCAGAGGGAGTTTGCTCACTGGGAATTGTCTAGATCAGTGAAAAAGCAGGTTTGATGAAAAAGACAAAAAGAAAAACTACAATCTTTGAAATCTTCCCCTCTATCATCTGACATTTGACTTCTTCATTCTGGATCACAAGACCACAGAGTCTCTTTGGGGGAAGGGACACAGCTTATCTCATTAACGTATGCTCGTATTCTTCATGTGTGTTTTGTCTCTTCCCTTACCCCAGGAGAAAGTCAGATCTTTAGGACAGAGATTATGCCTTATAGCTATCGTTGTTTGTTGATGATGATTTCCTTGGCACAAAATAAATATGTGTTTATTGGTTTCAGATGTCTCCTATATATTTAACTCTGTGCATCTTTGATCACTTGCCAGTAGCAGGGAGAAAATTTGACTTAACCTTTTGTATTCTTCTCCCTTTTTGAGAGTAGAAAACCAGAAAGTTGAGAATGCTCTGCTTCCAGGGAAAGCTCACTTTGGAAAGCACAACCTCTCTATAGTATGTGATCTGGTTTGTTTTGATGGGTAGGCAGACCCACTTTCTGGTGTTCCAATTGAATCTTTGTTAGGCTTTTGAAGATTAAAGCCTCAGACCAGGGAAGGCAGACCTTTTGAGGTCAGGCTATCAGACCTGCCTTATCTCTGGAGTGAGATGGTTGATGTCCTTGGCTATCATGTCCACCATTCATATCCAGGTACATGTTGACATCTATAAAGATATTGAAAAAATACAATCGATCCATAAGAAGAAACCTGGCTTTGCCAGCAACTGCAGACAGTGTTTCAGAGAACAGATCATGCATTGTGCTGAAATTCCTCTCGATGGCACTGGAACCTCAGTTATCTCCACAAGTTTCATCTTTTGCGTTCTAAATCCTATTATCTAGGTTAGCTCATCTGTATTCAAAAGATCAATGTTGCATTATTACAAAGATCCTTTCAAGTGTAAAAAGGATGGCACTTCATTACAGAAAGTAAAAGAAACTAATCAAACTTTCTTGGTGAAATCATTGACTTTTTTAAGTAAAGGGCAAATTTAAGAATTTGAAAGTCCAAGATGTGAGGGAACTTCACAGTTTGGGCTTCCTCTGGTGTACAACTGGTCTAGCATGTGTCTTGGGGTAACCTGAAGAACAAAAATACATTCTTGAAAGATTCTAAATGGTCCTAGCTATTTTCTTCTTGTTTGCCACAGCAAACAGGATGGATCTTGGAAAACTTGGGCTGCTAGTAGGAAGGAACAGAGAAAACTATTCTTCAAATTGTTCCACAGCAAATACTTAACCAACATGGATAACTGAAATGCACAAGTAATTCCCAAATGTCATTATACCTGCAATTCTATGCTAGTCTCTTTCTACCAAGCTATTATTATTTATATATGTCTTTCTCCTCCGTTCCCCTTCCTCCCAGAATGAATGCTCCCTAGGACAGGGATCATGATGATACATTTTTAAAAAATGTCCTTGATGTAAAATAAATGTACAGTTGTTCGTTATCAAATATCCCCTGTGTATTTGACTCTGTACATCTTTGGCCATTCACCAAGTAAGGAGAAAAATTTGATCTTGCTCTTTATATTTTTCTGCATGGATACCTGATAATATAAAGAAAAGAGTTGGCTGTATTTCACATATTTCATTTCCCTTAATCTCTCTCTGTATCTGTGTCTCTCCCAGATCCCATCTCTTCCTCTTTGCTCTCTCCCCTCTCTTTTCTTTCTCTCCTTTCTCCTGCTTCCCCTTCTCTTCTCTTTCTCTCTCCTCTGCTTTCCTTCCTTTCTCCTTCTTTTTCTCTCCCTGCCCTCTCTTGTTGCCTTCTCCCTCCTTCTTTTTCTTTATCACTTATTCCTCTCTGTTTCTGCATCTCTGTATGTTTCTGTCTATTCCCCTCACTTTCTCTCTTCTTCTATATCTTTCCATCTCTTCTTTTCTACCTCCCTTTCCTATTTTCCCTTTTTCTCTCTCCCAACCCTTCCTTCCTTCCTCTCTTTTTTCTGTGCCTCTTTTTTCCTCTTTCTCTCCCTTCTTCTCTCTGTATTTTCTCTTTCTCTCTCCCCATTTCTTTTTCTATCTCTCTTTCCCTCCCTCCCTCCTTCCCTTTCTGTCTCTTGTCTGCCCATGTCTACTTTCTTTCTGCTCTTTCTTTCACTCCTCTTTCTCCTTCATGTTTTGTGAAATTTCCTCAAATTAGGGAGAAGTCCCTGGATTGTGGAAGAGCTTGTTGTTAATTTTACTTTTGCCCTTTTTTGTCTTTTGCAGACATGTATGTGTTTCAGCAAGGCATTTTTCTACATAGGAAGTCTGTCTGTCTCTTCCCTGTCCCTCCCTCCTGCTCTGTAATAATTCAGTTTTTGTAATGGGTCATCTGCCTATGGCAGCCTGACAGAACAGGATAGATACCCTGAACAGTCAGGTCCTATTTCAGCATTAGGTTTGTATTCTTATGAAAATAAAATCTTTCATTGTTCTTCACAAATGAGGATCCTTAGAGGCATTACCATGTAACAGAAAGAGTCCTGGACTTGGACTTGTAAATGAAAGTACAAAGTCAGACTCAGATACATATTAGTTGTGCCTCTCACTTAACTTCTCTCTGCTTCAGTTTCCTCATATATGAAATAAGGACATTAGACTCGATGAACTCTAAGGTCCCTTCCAGCTTCAGATTTCCTTATTGTAGTACTTAGTAGCAAGGTAAGGATCTTAATCTTTCAAGGTACCCATTAAATCAGTAATGTTGGTACTCCCTCCAGTTCTATAGACAATGGTATGCTGGAGCCAGCTCGTAACAAAAAAGTCAATTGTTAAATTATTAGTGTGAGCATTTGTACCTTGGAAATGCCAAAATGCCAAAATGCAAATGCCAAAAACAGGGCTTGGTTTGTTGTTTCATTGATTCTCTAGACTTAAGAGAGTGATGATGAAATTATTAATAGTACAGACTAAAATTAAAAATGTGTCATTAGTGCAAGTTTTATTTTTCTCCCCTTGAGATGGTTGTTAAACATTTACTTGCAGACCCCTGGGCCCAGGTTACATAATCCATTGATGCTTTATCATCCTAACTATTTTTGCCATAGATCTTTCATAAAAGAGAATATTTGCATAGGAAGCCTTCCTCAAGGTTCTTTTTACATTCAGTAGATAACATGCAGCAGTTAGGTTGCACATCTGTCATCTCCTGTTCTTGCTCAATGAATGACCACACCCTTTTAGATCATACAGTTACTCAGTAATATCCTTTATACTCACACATGAGTCATCACCGGTAAGATCCACTATATGTCTTCCAATCACTCTGTGTCACCTTCAATTTTGATTCTTTGAAAATTGGGGTGTCTTGTGATTCAAAACCATTTAGAGTCCCTGGAAAAGGATAATAGTATTGGAAAGATTTTTTTTTCTTAGAGAGCAGTTTGGAAGCATTAAAATCACTGCAAGATTTTCCCAAAGGTCATTTATTCTACTCCTTTTCCTTTATTCAATTTCAGGCCCAACTTATTATCTATCTGTAGTTTCTGTCCAATATATATGTGGACTGACAAAGGGCAGCCCAATCTATTGCACATCATTCTCTGAACAATAGGCATTGTTCCTCTGTTTGTTGCTTCCCCTGAGGAGCAGTAGGTTCATCTCTCCTTGCTGGTCATAGATTTCCTACAGCAATCTTAAGAGTTGATGTAATTAGCATAATGCAGTTCACAAACAGGAATCTCTGGAGCATTTCACCGCCTTAAAAGGAGTTCTGTTTCCATTTTGGAGACTGCACAGGACATTCTCCAAGATAGTGGTGCATGTATTTGATGTGAATATATTTCTCCATTTTATAATGATGTTTTCCTTGATGTTGCTATTCTGAGAATCATTGAACAAAATTATAATTGTGTTTGTATCTTTGAAGTAATCTTTTATCATTGCATTATATATGTAGAGGAGACACCTTATTGGAAGAGAACCTTTATGGATGCATTTTGCTCTACTAAGGTGAGTGCTTAAAAAATATCAAAGCAAAGGACACGGTTGGATCTTTCATTCTCTATTCATTTCAGTCAATCATGGGACTATGAAGATGTGATCTGTTTTAGAAAATCACTTTCAAAAAGCCTGCCTGATGCCTGTCTCATCTTTTCATTTATTAGAATGTAAGCTCAAAAGTAGGGATTGCTTTATTCTTTTAATCCTATGTGCCTAGCACAGTGCCTGCCACATAGTAGGCTAATCATCAAGGATATTATTGTACATCATACTCATAAAGAATTTTTAGAGATGAAAAAGTAGGAATACAGGTTGGTAGTTATAGAGGCACAGTACCTTTTTTTGTGGGGTAGCACTATTTGTGATTTTTTTCTTTCCTTAAAAAAAATAATACTATCTGTGATTTCCCTCTCCCTAAATTTTTTGGTATCTTCTACTTTTTTAGAGTTATCAAAAAGTGATTCTTCAATGCATCAAAATTGTGAGAGATGCAGCTTGGATGCCTTCCATATGAATTTGGTTTGGTTTAGCTGTTTTCTTTGTTTTGATCTGTCTTAGTGCTTCCTCAATTTATTCATAAAGCACCACAAGGCCTGATTTTTTACAACTCCTCCAACTTTGAGTTCTATTGTCATTGGTGAGGTCAGTAGTTTATTTAAAAATGTCAACATATCTCCTTTTTTTTGGCATGTTATGTACTCTACTAGTTTCATATCTAAGTGCTTTTAGGATGATCCGTTTTAGTTGTGTTATTCTCCTTATGCTCCCCATAGATCAGGCTGGGGCTGACCTTACCTTATGTGCAAATTAGGCTGCTTGTTTTAGATGATTTGAAGGCACCTTAAGGCTAACATGCCAAAAATTATATTCCTCACCAATCTTGCAGTGTATTTAAAAACTAGCATTTATGTAATATTTTAAGGTCTTCAAAGCACTTTACACATGTTATCTCATTTAATATTTATAGCAATCCTGGCAGGTAGGTACATTATTCTCCTCATCTTGTAGGTGGGGAAACTGAGACTGAGCGAGATTGTCTCTAGCCCAGAATTACACAGTTATTAAGGGTCTTGAGGCAGTGTTTGAAGTCTAGTCCTCCTAGCTGCCTTTACCTATCTGACATTCAGCCACTAGGTATTCTTTTGGATTAAGTCATTGTGGTCCCCAAGTACCAGATCATTAAAAACAAGCCACCAACCAACAAAAAACAGGATTCTGAAAGAGGCATTCTGGTACGGTAAAAAGAGCAGCTGCTCTCTCCCGAAGAATCTGGGTTCAAATCATACCCTTGATATTTTCCTTTGATGAGTTCTACCAAGGTTTGATTGACAACCATTAACCCGTGATCTTGGACAAGTCATTTTACCTTTCTGGGCCTTAGTTTCCTAACATGTAAAATGAGGGGATTGGATTAGATCAATTAAGTATTTATTAAGCTCCTATTATGTGATAGGTACTGGAGATATAAGGATAAAAAAATCCTTGTCCTCCAAGCAGACAATGTGAATAGGTATAGGTATATGCAAACTATAAAAAAAAGATAATTTGGGGGGGGCAGGTACTAGTAGCCGGATAGATCAGAAATGGCTTCATGAAGAAGATGGTGTTTGAGCTCAGCTCAAAAATACTAGGGATTTTAAGAGGTTGAATTGAGGATGCAATGTGCATCAGGAAAGGGGGACAGTACAAAGACATAGGAGTTGGATCATCATTTATGAGAAACAGACAAAAGACCATTTTGGTCGGACCGTAGTGTGCTTTGTGAGACGGGGAAGGAATATGTCTTTATTAAGTACCTACTATGTGGCCCTTAGCACATTGTTCTGTTGTTCAGTCATTCTTCAGTCGTGTCCAGTGCTTTGTGACCTCATTTTGTATTTTCTTGGCAAAGATACTAGAGTGGTTCACCATTTTCTTCTCCAGCTCATTTTACAGGTGAGGAAACTGAGGCAAACAGGGTTAATTGACTTGCCCAGGGTCGTATAGCTGGACACTCCATCCACTGTGCCACTTAAGTGCGCTTTACAAATATTAACTCATTCTGATTCCCACAACAATCCTTAGACACTCACCTGGGTTCACATAGCTAGCATATGTCTGAGGCTGAATTTGAACTCAGAACTCAAGGTTCAGTGCTCTATCCAAAAAATGTGAAATAAAGTTAGAAAGAAGAGATCTAAATTTCAAACAGAAGAGTTAATATTTGATCCTAACGGTAATAGTGATTCAGTTGAGTTTATTGAGTAGAGAAATGACATGTTCAGCCCTAAGCTTTAGGAAAACAACTTTGATTCTTGTGTGGAGACTGAATTGGAGTGGAGAAAATCTTTAGGCCAAGAGACCAATGAGAAGGCAGTTGTAATGGCATAATGGTCATGTGAGCAGAAAGAAGGGGATGGATGCAAGAGATTTGTGGAGTTAGAAATGGCAGAATTTTGCAACTGATCACCTCTATCAGGTGAAGAAGAATGAAGACCTGAGGGTCATTTTGGCAATGGTGAACTTGTATGACTTCAAGGATGTTGCTACCCTAAAGGGAGATAAAAAGAGTTTGGAAGAGGAGTGGCTTTTGCAGAAAAAATGAGCTCTACTTCTGATATATTGAGTTAAAATGCCTATAAGCCATGTAATTTGAAATGTCCAATAAGCTTCATGATGTTATATCCCTCATAGAAATAGAAATCTATTTCCAAGCTCCAAATCATTGAAATATTATCCGCCATTTGAAATATTCTGAATTCTACTAAGATGAAAGATTTTGCATATTATGGCATGCAACACTAAACATATATTGTTGTGGTGTTCTTTCTAAGGTTGTTTCTGTTTGAACTGCAGAGTTGAAATGAACCCATGTTGTTTGGAAGAGGAAAAGGAAATGAACAATATGGAGAAATAAATTATGTGAGTGTCTTATTTCAAAATAAGAAGGTGAAAATGAATTCAACGGAGATGTAAAACAATCTCCTTGGCTTTATTTGATATGCAAATATGAGACTTAAGTTTCCTCTTCTATGCTTTGTTGTCTCGGCAAAGTTGGGATCTTTTATGACTCCTGAGTCATCAGATGGCATAGGAATAAAGAGTTGCCTGCCATTTTCCTTACTTGCTTTCCATGACTCAGGTGCAGTTTCATTTTGTCACAGTTTCCAATGAGACAGTTGCTAAAACTTACTCACTGCAACACAAAACTATGTAGCGTAGTCGACAAAACTCTTCCCACCAATGTCTGAACCTCTTTTAATGAAAACATATTCCACTTTTCCAATGCTCAGAGATAATACTTATTTAGTCTAGTATCAGGAGCAGTTTCTTTGGATAGACTTTTAAAATTTGTTTTCATTAATAGGGATTGCATCTACCAAACAGCCACCACTCCCTAGTTGTTTAGTGACTTAGTAAAACTGGTTAAAGGCAGCTCAAGTGAGGTGAATTAAATTTCCATTGTAGGGAGAGAACAAGGTCGTCAACTTGAAATTAATCAACTGATTTCAAATCACTGAGAAGGGGGCATTGTACCCTCAGCTTTATGGTTTCAGCATGTAAATTGCTGTTTATAGGAAAGTCTGTAAAATCAATCCAGCCTTTTTCCCTTCTGAAATTAAAAGCAATTTATTTTTATTTTTGGCAATCCCAGAAATCACATACATATCCAATTCTCTTTCTCCCCATCACCACCTGTGTTATTCTTAAAAAAAAAAAAAGAAAAGGAAAAAAAACTCTGAGTAGAGATGGAGGAAAGTAAGTTGCTTTTTGTCCCCTGGGGGCTGGTATCGACCACTTTTGATCCCTGTGGGTAAATCCATCTGTTCCCACATGCTGAATTTCACTTCTAGTGACTCAGAAACCCCAAAGCCAAACTTGGCCAAAATAACTAATTTCCCCTGGACTCCAACCAAAGCCATATAAATTATCCCAGCATCATGCCAAACTTTGGCCCCAAGCTGGGTATGGATCTGCCAGTCTGGTCCCAGATTTTGCCAGAAGGCAGGAGAACTGTGGGGAGATGTGGGATGTAGCTGGCTTTCATCCTAATCTGTGGTTAGTGAAGCTCATCTGATGTGGGATTGGGTAT
Organism: Pseudochirops cupreus; assembly: GCA_028627135.1. Taxonomy (NCBI): domain Eukaryota; kingdom Metazoa; phylum Chordata; class Mammalia; order Diprotodontia; family Pseudocheiridae; genus Pseudochirops; species Pseudochirops cupreus. The sequence continues at coordinate 300,041,440 of CM053581.1, read as the reverse complement.
AAACATGTCTATAGAATCAGAGTGCTGAAAACAACCTTGAGGGGTCATTGCATCAGCCCCCCTGCTAAAGTCCACTACCCATCTTACCCTAAACCTCCTGGTGTGTAAAGTGTTAAGAGATCCAGAGATCGTCACTGTCTTAAACATATTAGACATTCCATCTGATTGTTCCCCAAATACTTAATAGGACCAGATGTTTGATGATAAACCCAAGTTGGAAATCCAAGTGAATGAACTTTCATTTTCTTTTGAACAGACATGTTATTTGGTAGGCTGACTCCCATATTATTATATTTGGCATAATAGCAACAGGGTTATTTATCTGATTTTTGGTGCAGATTTTTTTTTTATAGTCCAAGAAGCGTTAGTGATGTGACCCCTTTGGCTCCCAGGAGATGACTTCAGGATTTGACAAGCTCCACCAAGGTGGTTTAATTGGAGACCATTAGTTGATGACACTTTAGGGTATCCTGGGTTTTGAGAAGGAAGGTAAGAAAAACTGTGCCTAGAAACCTGACACCATAGGATATAAATTGCCTGGTCTACATCATTCAGATTATTGTTCCAACTCCCTACCCCCTCACTTGTACTACCATAAATTAATACAATTAAAGGCTTTAAAGTCTGATCATAAAGAGCTTCAATAGAAGCAGAAACTCATAGGAATGAGTAAGCTCTGTATTTACCTTCTCTAGATAAATCAATTACATGGCTTTCACAGAACTGCAGATAGGTCCCCTTGCCCAATTTTAGAGTTTGACTTATAATCAGCAGCTGGTGGTTAAATACTGGAACAGATTACTAGGGGAGTTTGTGGAATCTGATTCCACTGGCATCTTGAAAATAGTGCCTATGTCTAATTCATGGGCTTGGGAAGATTCATGTGTGGTAATGATTAGAGGCAAAGCTATGAACTAGATTTTTGTGATCCTTTCAGCTGGGGATTTCAAAATGGTCATTTTTTTGATGAATATTAAGTCTGGTAAAGACCTGAGAGATCATGGGGTCCAACCCACCCATTTTACAGATAAAAAAGCCAGCAACCTGACAGAGGTCTCACAGGTATCAGGATTTGAAGCCAGGAGCCTCAGGTCTTTGTAGGGTTCTTTATACCAAACCGCAAGCCCTTGGTAGAGAAAGGTTTTTATAACAATTAAAACTGATAGTGCTGTCAGAGAGAATGACTTGCTGATTCTTTTCAACTGAAACAGTTGTCCTTGATTTTAATTGAAATGGAATTGGGAGCTGAATTTCGATAACTTCTCTGTTTTTTTGAAGACATTGTAGGGGCTAATTAATTATATGGACAGCTGTGTGATGCAGTAGATATAGAGACTGGGCCTGGAGTCAGGAAGACTTGAATTTAAACCTTGCCTCAGCTGCTTCCTAGCTGGGTTCTCCTGGGCAAATCACATAACCTCTGTCTGCCTCAGTTTCATCAACTGTAAAATGGGGATCATAATAGCCACCTACCTCCCCGGATTGTTGTGAGGATCAAGTGATGTGATGTTTGTCAAGAGCTTAGTAGAGTGAGTTCATAGTAAGTATTTAATAAATGCTCATTCCCTTTCCCTATTCCCATTAGAGAAGAATCATGGAATTTTAGATTCAGACAGCAAGTAGCAATTCATTTAGTACAACCCCACTCCAAGTGTAGGAATCTATTCTTTACTGTACTTCAAAGGGCATCATGTAATCTCTGCATAAATCACTCTTAGTTACCTTTACCTCACTACTTTTCAGGAGAGCAATTTCCATTACTGGATAGTTCTAATTGTTGAAAACTTTTGCCTCTTCATATCTTCAGACCCTCTGTGTTGGCAAAGTAGGCCCTTTATGGGGTACAACTTGGAAAGGGTGAAAATGTTGCATTTCAAAACTATCTTCCCTACCAAAAAGTCAGAGTGTCTAAAACCACACCATTAGTCCTTCTGCTGGATTAAGGTATTGAAGGTCACTGTCAATGTGTAAAGCATGTTGTATGGGAGGAGTAACCCATTCAAGAAGGTAAAAGAGTTTAGTAGATTGAGCCCTAGATTTGGAATTTCAGGTCCTCTGTGACTTGCATTCCAATCCCAGCTTTGTAATGTACTATCTTAATAACTTTAGGCAAATCATTTATGCCCTCAGCCCCCAGTTACTTTACCATAATATGTTATATTAGATAGCCTCTAAGGTTCTTTCCAAATCTGAATTTATGATCCCATTTGGGATTAATTTGTCAAATCACCTAAGAGAGATCAAAACTTTGATAAGGTGGGATATAGGACTTGTGAACTTTGATGGAAGAGAGGGATAGATAGTTCAGCAGAAATTGTCCATAGCATGGACCCATTCTCTAGGTGGGGCTGGGTTGGGTTGACCAATAAATACATTGATGGTCCTTGAATAGCTGTGGGCTCACCTGAAATCATTCAAACAGTACCTCAGGTGGATGGAAGCATTTATTAATTGCCTACTATATGCCATACACCAAGCTGCGTGCTTTTATAAATATCTCATTTGATCCTTATAACAAACAACTCTATGAGATAGGTGCTCTTCTTATTCCCATTTTACAGTTGAGTAAACTGAGGCAGGCTGTGGTTAAGTGACTTGCCTAGAGTTACATAGCTGGTAGGCATCTGAGGCTACATTTGAACTCAGGTTTTCCTGACTCTAAGCTTAGTGCTCTAGTCATTGTACCACCTAGTTGAGGGGATAGAGGGAGCTGGAAGAGGAGGAGGGAAAAGTAGAGCCGGCAATGAATTTTTACAGTGTTGTTGATTTACTGATCAAATAATCTGAGAATAATTTTCCAAAAGATAGAAATACTGTCACATGTTAACAGTTAACAGTTCAGTTTCTGAAATGATAAACATCATTGTAATAGTCATAAGCTCTATGAAACCCAGGATTTTTTAAATTAGTTTTTTGAAGGAAAGACTAAGAGAAGGAGCAAGTTTTACTTCCTTCATAAGGATGGACCCTTTCTTTCAATCATCTTTTTGGAAGGCATGATGGCCAGTTTCTGCAGGTAGAACGTCCTTATGAGATAGACATATTCTAGAAAAGCTGGCTGCTACATATATTTTTATAAAATATATCCTGTTTTCTCATTAACTTCCGTGTAAAAGCAAAGGATTATTTTCATAGGAAAACAATATCCGAATGAAATTATGCCTTTGTGAGAAAGGAGTGAGCTAGAGTAGGTATTGTGTGTAGTGTGCTTTTATAGACGTTTGGAAACTTTGTAGCTTTTTTCTAATTCTAGGCTACCTCTTTTGCCATCATTTTCCCTTCTTTCCCATGACCATATGTTTGTCTTCTACATCTGAAGATGCCTCCATTCTACAACTAGAGGTCTGACAATCTAATTTGCTTCTAGGTCTGGATGTTTATGGCTAATAGAGTAGAGATAATAACCTCAAACCTTGCTGTTAATGGCTGCTTTACAACTCATGATATATTCCAGCCTAAACCTTACTGTTGTTTGTAATTTTGGTTTCTACTAAATGAATTAAGGATCATTTAGATCAATGCTATAAGTTTGAAACTTTGTAAAAAAAATAAATTTATTCGAAATGAGGGGCACCTGCATTCATAAAACTTTTAATGCTTTCTTATTATTGGGTCTGTAATTAAAAATGGTTAGCCTGTCATCTATGGCCATATGAACACTACCTTGCCAAGCAAGGTAGGAGCTTCAGTGAATGTAGAAAATGAAAAACTTGGAGAAAAATTATAAAAAAGCAGTTTTCAAGCTACTACTACTGTGTATGAGACTAAGATGATACCTTATGCAAACTTTAGAACACTTTCTCACCATTATAGCCACAGGGGGTGAATTTTCTTTTCTAACACAGTGGTGCTGAGGTGTTCGGAATACACAACAACCTGAGCTTCTGTACTTTTTATGCTGATAATTTTCATTTTCTTTGACTAGAGGAGCAAAGGAGATATTGAAATAAGTATACTTACTATTTACATTTGATATTTAATAAAATATTGCCTGAATTATTAATATGGATATTCTCTTATGGAAAGTTTGTCATATAATATTCTAAATGCTTTTCTAAAAGTCACATTATTCCATCTGAGTGCCGCACAATAAACAAGTACTGGATTTTGTTTAGGTAGGTAAGGTAATAGATTTACTTTGAGGACTGAGATACACATATCTAATTGACAGAGGAACCTACTCAATGTGCTACTCCTTGAATTTTGAATGATTCTGCCTTGGTTCCCAACAGATTTACCAACTTAGCGGGCTCAAGGAGATTTGAGCTATTTTCTGTTTTTAGGGAGGAACTAGACATGTTGATGGGAAGGAGGAATTTGATTGAAGTTCAGTACAGCATTGCTCAGATTTATTGGCATATAATTGGACAAAGTAACTCCTAATAATTGGTTGAATTTCATTTTCTTTGGTGGTGCATTTACCTTTTTACTTTTTGATATTGGTAATTTGGTTTTCTCCTTTTTAAAAAATAAAATTAACCAGTAGTTTATATATTTTAATTTTTTTAAATAAAACCAGCTTTTAGTTTTATTCAGTTATTTTGTTTCAGTTTTATTAATTTTTCCTTTGATTTTCAGAATTTCCAATTTGGTGTTTAATTAGGGATTTTTCATTGATTCTTTTTCCATATTAAAAAAATGAATATTCAATTCATTGTTCTAATTCTTTATTTAATTGATATAAGCATTTAGAGATATAACATTTCCCTTATATACTGTTTTGGCAGTATGTTTCTAATTGTTGTTTATTGTCTTTAATGAAGTTATTTATTGTTTCCATAGTTTGTTTTTTGAGCCATTCATTCTTTAAAGTTATATTATTTCACTTCCAATGAATTTTTAGTCTATAATTCTGTGACATTTTATTGAATGTAATGTTTATTGCATTATGGTCTGAAAAGGATTGATTTAATATTTCTGCTTTTCTGTATTTGTTTGTGAGGTTTTTAATGTCCTGATACATGGTCAGTATTTGTGAAGGTGCCAAGTACAGCAGACAAAAAGCACATTCCTTTCTATTTCCATTCAATTTTCTCCAGAAGTCTATCATATCTAACTTTTCTAAAATCCTATTCATCTCCTTCTTTCTTATTTTGTGGTTACATTTATCTGTTTCTGAGAGGGGAAAATTGAGGTTCCAAAGAAGAAGCAGAGGAGTGACACTATTCAAAGCTATTGCTTGGCATCCTGAATGGGGAAAAAAAGGCTTATTGGGCATATGGAAGTCTATCAGAGATAGTCTGGAGAGTCTGGTAGCAGAAGTCCTGAGTTAGTTGCTAAATTTGGTAGATCACCCACCTGGCCTGGCTTTGTTTCCAAGAAGGGTGGCAGGGCTAGTAAAATGTTCTGAGAGACATAAAAAATAAATATTTTTCCTCCCTGCTATCAAAGGGTAAAGTATTGAGTGACTCATTGATATGCTTATGGTCTATAATGGGTGGGTAGGAGCTAAATATTGTGTGATATTCCCTCTACTCATTCATTAACTTCTTAGACATCTCAGTGTAGAGCTACTAAAAAGTGGCTCAGTAGATCTCCTGAACCATAGTTATATAGATAAATGTATGAAGCTAAGGCTTAAGGAAAGGACATGGAGAAGGAATTACTGATTGAGTGATAGACTTTCTTTTTTATTGCCTTTAGGGAGATCTTTGAGTAAAGTGTCTTCTAGGACAATTTACTTTAGTCTTGACTACATTCAGAACTACATAGACTTGTTAAATTCCAGAATATTAACTCAAATTCAGTCTTTTTATAGCCACAAAAATTAAAATTTTATATTGGGACAATTCTTAATTTTATCTATTTCAAAAGTAAAAGTGTCCAAAGAATTCATCATTTAATTTAACAACCTTCTGGTAATGGCTTTCTGCACTCAGCTAGACTGGTCCTTAGATAGTAGTCACTTTCTTTCACTATGACCTCACTCACAACCTTTCCAGCTTGGTATTGACATAACCTTCCAGAATGCAGGGTCACCTCTACATGATGGCATGGAGTGGGGGCATTCATAGGACTAGAGATCTAGTTCTGAAAGGGACTTCACAAGACATCCAATCCTACTACTCTAATTTTACAGATAAAAAACCTGAAGCCCATGGGGGTTCTAATATTTGCCCAAGATCATAGAGGTAATAAGAATAAGAGTTGGGATTTAAACCCAGGTCCTCTTATTGTAGACCAAGTTCTCGTTCAACTGTAGCACTCTGCATTATAGCACTTTACATGGTCTAAAAATGATTCTCTTATAAATAACATTAGATAGCAAATCCATTGTTAATTAGGCAATAACATTTGAAGAATGTGTAAGAAAACATTGAATTTTTAGATTGCTTTGAGGAAGAGGGATGAAATTAAGCCAAGCAGGTGATTGCCTGCCATCAAACATTTGATAAGTAATCTCACATGTAACACAAAAATTATTCTGAATTTAACATGCCAAAAAAGTTATCATGAAAATACACATGTGCATTGTCTATTTATAATGAAATGTATCTTAACACACTGATGATAACTTAGCTATTGTTCTCTCTGTGGTTCCCTTCTCACTTCTTTGCCCATCTGTATATTTTAATATCTCAGAATTGCAGATAAACCAACAGGAAGTTAGCATTCAAAAAGCACTGACTAGAATCAGAGGATGGGGATTCAAACCAAACTTTTTGCACAATCTATGTGATCTTGGATAAGTCATTTAGAATCTTAGGATCATAAACTTAGACCCAGAAGGGACCTCAGAGACCATCTATTCCAACCCCTTCTTTGTACATATGATAATACTAAATACCTAAGAGGTTTCTATAGCCCAACAATTTTTTCCCAGCTCCAAAATTATACCCAATCAAATAAAGGTAGGACTATAATTACCCAGGCAGACTATAAGAGCAAGGGTACTATTCAACTTTTAGAATTTTTGGTTAAGGAAAAAATATTTATAAATCAGTTAGTATATGCTCAATGTTAAAGTAGCTACACACACAATTTTAAGGAAGAAGAAGGCATAGGCAGATTAATCTATAAAAAATACCCAAACAAATAACATTTGGGCAAAATTGATAAATGTACAAAATGTCCCATGTGACTCTGACAGCATGAGCAGTGAAATGAAATCACAGAGTAGAGCTTTGATAGGATCAGCCCAGAGAACTTTTAATAATAAAGAGGATGGAGACTAGTCTGGTCAGCCCAAGCATCCATAACCCCTCTTAATGCTGAGGGCTTGTTAACTCTGGGATGAGTTGCTATGGGAAATTACAGAAGCTAAAATTCTGCAGGTCCTTAAATGTAGGAGAGACTGGGTTGTATGAAGTGCTGGCAGATTGAGGGAAAATGATATTCTCCCAATGGCTCTTAAATACTTTTGATTCTGAATAACATTTCAGATATTTCCATAGCTTGAAAATCCTCCTGTCATCTATTCAAAGTTGTATATATGAATACATATACATTCACAATTGGATTAGTTGAAGGTAAAGGGAGCATTAAGCATTTGAACAGGACACTGTGAACAGTGTATCACTGAGAACTTTAATCTGTTTTTTAAAAGAGGAATATTGTATAGAAGAAAATACAGTAGAACCTCATTCATTTCAACCTCCTTTCTGGATCATTGACTTATCTGCACCATTTTGCTTTGAAAATTAACCTGTGCATAGGTCTGTCTAGCTGAGACATCAAGGCAATAGTCTTATCACCATACAATTGTGCAAATTCTGGAAACCCTAAAAGTGTGTCAGATTATAAGGTAATATGTCCCTTCACTATGCCAGCTGATCCCAACTGCAGTTGGGTGGTCTTAAAGTGTTAGACAGATTAAAAAAAAGAATTAATAAAAAAAAATTTAAAAAAAAGCCTGATACTAAATAAGTTCATATACATAAAGAGTATATCTTATATAATGTAAACACATGTTATTTCAGTATTATGAAAGATTATCTTCTCACACAAAGTTTCTAGCTGTGGAATATATCCAGATGTTTCTTCAAGCTGCTGATTCAAATCTTCTCTCCTCAAGCCCTAAAATGCCCCCCATTCCCACACATTCTCTCTGTCATCAAGTGGTCCTGACTTGACCTGATCTGACTTGAGAGAATCAAAGTCATCCATCTTGAGTCACTTTCTTACTCGAAACCTATGTTATTGCCCATCCTCTTTGCTCCAGGGTGTGAGGTCGAAGTGTCCCTTCTCCTTACCAAGGCTTATCTCCTTATAATATGTCTTTGACTCCATTTCCTAGTCCTCACCTTTCTCCTCTTCTCCGTCATGCATTGTCAGGTCTGTTGATCATCTCCATCTAAATGTCCCATTAGTATCTTAAATTTTTCATCTCTAAAAGTAAACTAAGTATCTTCAGCTTCCTCAATATTGAATCTTCTCTAAACTTTGCTTTTGGTGATTGATGGCATTCATTCCTCCCAGTAACTCAGGCTTGTAACCTGAGTCATTCTTGACTCTCCTCTCTTCCCTCATTCTTATACACAATATTGAGGTCTTGTCAATTCTCTCTCCACGATATCTCTTGCTTCTCTCTCCTTTCCACTTCCATAACTAGTACTCTCATTTAAACCCTCACCCTTTCTCTCCTGGACTACTGCACTGACTTCCCAACTTACCTTCCTGTTTCTATTTTCCACCCTCACAAAACTGTCTTCCACATAGCTACCCAAATTACCTTCCTGATACACGTGCTTAGTTGCCTCCTTACAAAGTCCTCCTTGATTTCTTGTCTCAGCGCTTTTTCTAAACTCAAATTATGTTTTACTTATTTGCGTACAAGACACAATCTTTATTTTTAGTCTTTGTATCCGCAGACCTTGCATATTGCTTCCAAGAAGTTGTGTCACTGTAAACTCACTATGTGAACCATGGACCCCAAGTCCCCAACCCTATGTGAGGACTGGAGAAAATCTTTTCCCCTTCTAACCTGAAAAACCTATTTTTTTTCTCTTCGGACCCCATGCCCCTCCCTTGTTCTTGTTTTGGTTCATATTTCAATGTTTATTTGGGTTTCTATAACATTAATGAATGTTTATTGAATTGATTTGAATTTCTCTCATTCATCCTGTGAACTTTGTTTAGCTGATACTCCCACTGAATGCTCTTGATGATTTGGGTAGAAAAAGAGATGAGTAGCAGTTCTTGATGGGCTGAAGAGTGGATACACAGAATGAAATAGGAGCAGGTTTCTTTTTCTTTTTGTCTTTTTCCATTATATGTATTCTAAACCCTCTTCAACTACTCTGTGGGCTCAAAAATTTCTTAATGGTGATAACTTCTAAGATAAAGTCATAGCTATGGAACAGGACTTAAATATGTTGATACATAAGAAGGGAAAAAATGGAAAAAGAAGATGCTCTTAAGAGAATTTTCTCCTTCCTTCTCTTCCTAACCTTTTTGGGAAACTGGAATTGAGTTATGAGACAGAAAGATGAAGATCCCCATGAATACACTAAGGTATATGCATGGAATTTATGTGCTCCCTAACATTGGCAGTTTAAACTCTCTTCCTGTTTTAAATGAAATTAGTGCTGCCACGCATTTTTGATCCCTTCTATCCCACACCCTATCATTGTGATAGATTTAGTTTCATTGATAAAATATGTGAGAGATATCTGCTTTGTTCCTCCCCCTGAGGTTATTTATTTAAGGCAGGATGGTACAGTGGAGAGTGTGCTGGACTGGAAGCCAGAAGTCCTGGGTTAAATTTCTGACCTGACCACTTGTTTGCCATGTGACTGAGCAAACCATCTAACATCTCTGAACCTCAATATCCCAATATGTCAAATAAGGGAGTTGGACTAGATGATCTCTATGGTTTGTTCTAGTGCTAAATCTATGATTCTGTGACCTTGTTTAAGGTTTAGCCAGTTTTTCTGAGTTGATATAATAGTCGGGTGACCTTATTCAGGAGAAGAAAAAAAGAGAGGAAGGAAAGAAACAAGGAAGGAAGGAGGGGAAAGAAAGGAAAGAGAGAAACCTAAGTTTGATTAAAAATAGGGAAGTCAATAGAAATGACTGTCATCTTCTAGGCTTCCATCTGCCTGCATTTCCTCGATGCATGGAAGCCTAAGTCTGCTCAGCCTGAGATCCTCTTCCATTTTATTGTGACTTATGGGTGGTCCAGTGAAGCGTAATAAGCCATTGAGACAGACGGAAAATTTCTTTATAGTTTTGATTCCTTTTGTAGTTGTTGCTCCAGATGTGCTGGGCCTGTTTCACCACTTTTTCAGGGAATGGTAAAAGAGGGGATCATGCCACCATTGAGGAAAGGCCCCAAGAAAGCAATTCTTTGTGGCAAATCTGTTTTCAATATCTTTCCCTTTCCAAAGAGCTCTGAAGTAGGGGCAGTATGTGTGTGTGTGTGTGTGTGTGTGTGTGTGTGTGTGTGTGTGTGTGTGTGTGTGTGTGTGTGTATGTGTGGTTTGGAGACATGCTTTCACTATTTTCCTCAGCATCCTTTCTTCCAATCTCCACTTTCCCTCTGCTTCTTTCTCTTTCTCTCCTTTGTTAGACCTCTATCCACTGAACTCAACATGAAAGAGGCTTGGTAATGGCAGGGAAAAAAAAGTCTTTTGAAAGGCCTTATGCAAAGAAGAGTTGTTTTTCCCATCTTTGAGCTGTTCAGCCATCTGTCCCAATTTCTTCCTAGTTTCCTGTTATTTTCATACTGCCTTTTATAAGGATTAACATGCCATGCAACCACATATTCTATTAAGCTTGTCTCCCCACTACTTTATCTCATTAACTGCTTGATCACTGTGAATAAAAATAATCTTCCATTAAGTCACAACTTCAAAAGGCTCTGAGACTTTAGATCAAGCAATTCCTCAACAGCTTTTAAAAAATCTCTTTAAATCCAAGAGGTTAACTTCAAAGAAAACCTTATGGGTGTTCTCAACCCAGCTGACAGGTAAATAGTCTTTTGTAACTAAAGATATACAGGTAAGAAAATATTGTTCACCTCTCGTTTTGTCAGTTTCTATATTTTTCTCTCTCTTCTATTTTGGTTAAAGTGGACAATCCTGACCAAAAGGGAGAGATTATTTTGGAAAATGATAACCTACTACGTGCAGAGCAGGACAGTAATTGTATGACTTGGGCAAAGGCAATTTTTACTTTGTCTCTTTGTCATGAGATTTCAAAATATTTGTGAGAAACTCCTGTTTGACTTTGCTGGCGATTGCCTGACATTTAATGCTGATTTATGACATAGTTTAGAACAGAGATTGAGAATTACTGCAGCTTCATCTTCCGTATCTTCCTCTTCCTCCCAACCCCATTTTCAAAATATTCCTAATTAAATTAAGTTTGAGCTATGGCAGATTTAAAAGGGTATCATTCTATCTTCAGAATTTCTGGTCAAATTACCCATGTGATACTAAAGACATTTACACCATTGTTAGGAAAGGAAGGCAGTGTGCTGCAGTGAGCAGACTATGAAGCTGGCAGCCAGAAATCCTGGGTCCTACTTCTGACTTTATCCCCAGCTAGCTATATGACCCAGAGCATGTCATTTCAGCTCTCTTGACCTCAGTTTCTTCCTCTGTAAAATGAGTTGATTGAACTGGATAATTTTGCATCTTTGGAATCTTCTGGCTCTATTTGGGACTGAATTCAGCTGTCCTGTTGCTCTGGTTCCTCCCTGACCTCTTTTTTTCCCAGTGATTAAGCTGCATCACATGTGAAACAGAGAGAATATAGCATTTGTCAAAATGTTATTTTGCTTTTAGGGACTAAAAAAGGTTTGAACCTCTGGATTGGAACCATGGTAACAATCTTCTTTTTAAAGAAACTATCAACCTTACGTTGAAACTTCCAACTAGCAAAGATCATCACAGCCAGAAGACATACCTATTGAAATAAGCCCAATTACTTTCTTTTTGAAGACAGATGTGAGAGACACATAACAAATCATGCACTCCAGAATTTCTTTTTTTTTTAATTATCCTTAATTATCAACAACATTTTGATGTTCTGATCTCTGAAGCTTCTTCAGTTGTGGTGAATAAATAGTTTCTGCATTTTGTGATGGGATTGTAATTCTTCTGCCTCGGCTGCCTTTGGATGACAGCTCAATCTTATATCACTGAAGGAAAAATTAAAAAAAAAATCATTCCACAATCACTGAAAGTTCAAATTGAATTATAAACTCCAATAAGACTGACCCTGAGCTTATCAGAACCAGAGCGATGGTATCATGGAGGATGCTGCATGAGAACAGCTGAGATTTAATCACAGAGAAATCTGTTCAAGAAACAATCTTGTCCAAAAGAACATCCTTGAGCTCCGGATGGAGGAGATGAGAAGGAGAACAGGAAATACTTCAAGTGTTTAAAAAATATTAGTGGTCTTTTCCAGGCAATCCTCCAGCTAGATTTAATAAGAAGCAATCCCCTGGACCCCTCAGGCCATTCCCCAGTTTTGCACTCTGAACTGATGGGTTAATAGAGCCCTCCTTGCAAAACTAAACTTATATCCCATTCTTGTTAATAGTCATAGTTTTCTTGCTAACTTGCTTTGTGACCTTGCCCAGGTTGCTTAAATTCTCTATTTCTCAGCTTGCTGTTTGGTAGAAATAATTCTATCTTTCCTTCTCTTTTCCTTAAAGACATGATAGGAGGACAAATGGGATTATAGACGTGTGAGCAGTTTATTATTTTTGGTAAGAGAAGCCCCTATGTAAGGCAAACATATGATTGGAATGCTTGCTTATTTGTTTGCATAATTCCACTGCTTTTTAAAAAAAATTCTGGACTTTACAGACACATGGACACACACATGAACATTTCCTACACATGGACACACACACATGAACATTTCCTATACAATGTAGAAATGAAAAAGATTATATATGAATTTGTAACTCTCTGTTACATATGATTTGCTTTTAAATATAGTAAATTCAATGTATTACTTTTGAAGCCGTCCTGTTTTGTTTTTTTCTGGTATTTCTGTTCTCTTTTGTGCATTTAAAACAATGCTCCTGTGATTTTTTTTCCTTTCCTTCTTTTGGTAACATGATCCTCTCTCCTCCCATCAAACCCCACCCTGCAAGGGGAAAAAAGAAAAAAAAACGATTCTTGTTACCTATAAGCAGATTAAAGCAGAACATATGCACATGTGCCATGTTCCAAAAAGTATCTTACTGTTTTACAGTGAGTCTACCACTCCTCTGTCAGGTTTTTTAAACTTGAGGGCAGGGACTATCTTTTACTTTTCTTTGTATCTTCTGACACGTGCTTATGTATGTATCCCCTGCTTAATAAATAATTATGGATTGACTGACTCAATGGTTGGTTATTAAATTGATAAGTCACTTTTTTTAAAAAAATTGGGCCAAAAGGCAGGGATTGTATAGGTGAATTGTCTTTTGCTATTATTGTCATTATTGATGGGGATAAATATGAGGACAAAAGAAGGCTGCTGTCAGGAGCGTGGTTTCTTCCTTGACAGAACCTATGAAAAGTTTTGTCAGAGAAGTTAACTGTTGCTATTATCTCCTTAAACATCTTTCTTTCTCTTTACCAAAGGGGAGTGGCATTCCCATCTCTTCGATGGCTTTCATCTATCCTTCAGATCAGCTCTCTATGCTTCTGACAGCTTCCTCAAGAGTTCTCATGGGACAAATTATTGAAATCTAAACTTTTTATGCATTCAATGCTCTCACCAAAAGCTACCTTTATAGCCTTATCAGTCACTACTGTCCCTTCTGTATCATATACTCTAGTCAAATTGGACTATTTGCTATCCTCCAAAGATATCTTTGCTTTCTTGCCATGGGGACAGGTGTAACAATCACTTGCTTATTCTCCTTACCTGAAATGTCTCTTCATCAACTCATATTTTCTTCTTGAAAATTCCTAAGCATACTTCTAGGCTCCATTAAAGTATCACTTCTTTTATGATAGCCTTCCATGATCACCTCTAGTATCAACCAATTAATAACATTTAATCACCACCTGTATGCCTGGTGATAGACTAGGCTCTGGGTATGCAAATACAAAAATGAGACAGTCTTTGCTCTTGAGGAGTTTATGTTCTACTAGAAAGATAGAATGTGTTTACTGATAACTAAATATGGGATATATGCAAAATAAATCTGCAGTGACTGAGATGCGTATACAGACAATTGTGTGAACCAAGAATTTTTTAAAAATAGATTTTTATTGTTCTTTTGTTTTATATTGGCTACCTGTATCAGTATCCTCCTCCTAAGAGCCCCCTTTTATAACAAGAATCTTTAACATAGAGAGAAAAAAATCCAACAAAACTAATAAATGTAGCAGAAAAATCTGATGTAATATTTACTGTTCTACATCTACAGATCCAATCTCTGCAAAGAAGTTGGGGCAGTCTCTTCTCACATCTCTCCTTTAGGGGTAAACTTGTTCTCTATAGTTTTCCAATATTTTGTATTTTTGTGATTGTTCTTTCCACTTACACTGTTTTAAATTGTTGTATATATTGCTTTCTTAGCTCTCAAGTCAAGAGACTCTCATTTTGTATCAGTTCATGTCAATTTTTCCATGCTTCTCTGTATTCATCATATTCTTCATTTCCTGCAGCACAATAATATTCCATTACATTCCTATCTGATTGTTAGCATTCCCCAATCAATGGACATTTACTTTATTTCTAGTTCTTTGCTGCCACAAAAGTATTGCCATAAATATATTAAGTTGTATGTGAAGATTTTTTGTGTCAGTGACCTCCTTGGGGTTATATGCTTAGCAATGGAATCAAAGGTATAATCATTTAAGTCACTTTGTCTGCAAAATTCCAAATTGTTTTCCAGAATATTTATTCTATATCACAACTCTACCAGTGTTGTATCAATGTGCCTATCTAGAAATGGCTTGAGGGAAGTGGCATTTGAGATAAGTCTTGAATGGAACAGGGGAAGTGAGGAGGGAGGACATTTCAGGCACAGGAGGCTGAGACAAGATGGCCTGTGCAACAGATGTAGGAGACAGCCTGTCATATATGGGAAATGGTAAGCAGCTCAATTAGTCTGAAGTATAACGTATGTGAGAGAGAATGATGTAGAATCAGCTTGGAAAGATCAGCTGAACTTCTGCTATGAAGGTCTTTAAATGACAAGAGTTTGTATTTTATTTAGAAGGCAAGATGGAGTTGTTGAAGTTTCTTGACCAAGGGTAAGTTAGCCCTCTGTAACAGGAATATCACTTTGGCAGTTATGTGGTAGAAGGATTGGAAAGAGTAAGACTGATGGATTACGACCAATTGTGAGGCTATTGCAAAGGAGATAATAAGACCTATGGTGACCTATGGTGACCCATGGTGTTGGTATGTGAGTGGAGAGAAGGCTATAGATTTGGGAGGTCTTGAGGATATAAACTCAGTAAGACTTGGCAACTGATTGTATTTTAAATGACAATGAAGGGTCAAAAATAATTGTTAGTTTGCAAACCTGGGTAACTGGAAGAATGATGGTGCCTTTGACAGAAAAAGGGAAGTTAAGAATGGAAGGTTTGGGGAAAAGATAATGAGTTTGGGTTTGGATGTGTTGAATCAGATCTATTGAAGGTAATAAGATCACCAAGAGAGATACAGTAGAGAAAGAAGGGGAAAGGGCCAAGGACAAAGCCTTGGGATATACACATAAAGGCAGTTCATCATGTATGATTATCTTGCAAAAGAGGCTGAAGAAGATCAACCAGATAGTTAGGAAGTTATGACAAAGAGCATCTGGAAAGTGGTGATAGGCGACTATGTCAAATGTTGAAGAGTGGTTGGGAAAGATGAGGACTGAGGAAAGGCTGTTGGATTTAGTAATCAAAGATCATTGGTGACACTGGAGAGAGCATTTCACTTGAGCATTGGGGAAGATTTTCAGGGGGTTGACAAGTGACTCAGAAAGTAGAGGCAGTATGTGTGAGTGTATATATGTAAGTATACGTATATGCACATATACACACATTTATTTGTATATACATATGTACATGTATTATGTGTGTTTATATATGTAAATATTTTGTTAAAAATAAAATACTATAGGAATGTGAGTTATTTTTATTCTACTTCAAAATGTCTACATTATAGGCATATAATTGCAGAAAACAGGTGGACCTGCACTAGTAAAGGGAGCTTCCTCATCTGGGAGTTTGCTGTACCATTGAAAATGCAAGTCTGGTACCTGTTCAGTTCCTACCCTTATTTTTGTAAGTTACCTTCACATGGAGTTGCAAGTGAGCATTCTAATAGAAGCAAGGAATAACTAACTCCATATGCTGCTATAAACTTGGGCTGTATTTGAATTAAAAGTGCCCTATATATTTTAAATCATACAATTTTCAACTAGAAAGGAATCTGAGAGGTCACCTGGTCCAAACCTAATAAACAAACAAGGAAACTGAGGGCTGGGCAGGTGAAGGGACATTATCTCTGACACACAGCTGGTGAGCTGGTACTAGAATTCAGGTCACCTGATGCTCAGACTATGCTCTTTATCCTATACCTTTTATTCTTTCCCCTTAGCCCCTGGACCAACTCAGGTCGATCATGTTTCACAAAATTGAGGAAAGAAAGCCAGAGTGTCTTGCCTAAAGTCACTGAGGGAGGTAATTGCAAAGGTGAGGTTAGCACTCTAAGTTTAGGCTGTCACTCATCTTACAAATCCACTTCTCCTTCCAAGAGAAGAGACTTTTTCTGCCATCACAGTGAAACCTTCCATATGCTGTTTTTGCTTTCCTTTACCCTTTTAATTTGGTTCATTGTTCAATCTTAATTTGCAATTGTCACAGCCATGATTATGCCTTGGATGTTAAACAAAAATATGCAAGCCCCTGAATGGGAAAACTCTGCTTTAAATTTTATTTTTGCCAAGAAAGGCTACCTTTTTTTTTTTTTGTGAAGGGCAAACCAACACTTTAGGATTTGAAAATATTTTTAGGGGGAAAAATTGCTCTAATTCTGTGATAAGCAACTAAATGTGCTGCAAGTAGAACCTGGTGTACAGGGAGTCAGCAACTCAACCATAATCAAGCTAACTGAATTGGACAAAGCAATGTGAGACATAATTAGCAATTCAGTTCAGCGAGCTGTCTCCTGAAAAACTTAAAATACCTTCCTGGTCTCATGCATATTCAGTACTTCATTTGCTATTGTTTTTATCCAACAGGTTGAAATTTGAAAAGTAAGAATCCTGAGTTATCTGTCTCACTTTCATTTCCCAATACAACCTTTGATCTTTTCTCCTCCCTCTGTCAGCCCTGTCCAGCTCCATGTACAATAGGTCACCCTTTTAATGAAAAATGACAGAACACCAAATACCTGGAGAATACTTTTTTTTGTATACCTTTTGTCAACTATTTTTTTTAAACTATAGATTAATTGACCAGGGAAATTGCCTTGGGAAACTATAGGAATGTAGACGTTTCCACAGTCATGCATTTAGAACTGAAAGGCATTATAGAAGCCACAGATAAAGAAATGGAGGCACAGAGAATGAAGTTATGTACTTAGAGTCACACAGCTGATAAGCATTTGAAGCAGAATTAGAACTGAGATCTTCCTGACTTCAACTCAGCCATGCTACCTGGATGCTTTGATTGTTGTGGTTATGGGTCATTATGGGTTGTTTGAATCAGTAATTCTTTCCATCAAAAATATTCACTAGGTCATGAGTGGCTTCATAAAGAAACCAGAGATTAATTCATTATCCCAGGCTTTCCCTCTTGGCCCATATCTCTCTCAGGGTGAGGATTTCACTCTTCGTGGTGGTTTATATCACTAGATTTTTGTATGTACTGGGATTGGTTAAGGAGTTTGAAGACAAGTGGAAAAGAAAGGAAGACAAAGTCCCTCCTATTGTTCTCCTGCTGTCTCTGCTTGGCCAAATCAGAAGGTTGCCTACTTGCTAGAAAAAATGGAAGTAAATCTAACAGTTCAGTGGTTGAAAGATGATACAGCAAATTATTGGTTATTTATGATAATTGTAAAGAAGATAGCAAGGGAAAAATGTAATCTATAGAAAACCCAAGGAAGTAAAACTTTCAGTCTCTTCCTCTTTGGATTTTTTTATATATTAGCAATCAGTAAAAATCAACTGGTTTACATTTCCTTTATTTTTTTTTCTATCAAACATTTTTTTTCTTCATGAAAGCTGTATCTCTTGCTTTTTTTATTTTTTATTTTTATTTTTTTAAAATGACTTGTTTATTTATTTTTAATTTACAAGATTCAGTTCCACATTCACTTGAGTTTCAGATTTTCTCCCCTCCCTTCTCCCCCCCCACCATGGTGGTGTGCAATCATGTATAGGATCTGCAAATACTTTCACATTGTACAATAGTTTGGTTGCATAGAAGGGTTGTAACCAATGAGTGGTCACTGGGAAAAGAAAAAAAAGAAGCAAAACCAGACATGAAAGAGAATGTTCTATCAAACTTTTGAGAGAGCTGGTCAAAAAGCATCAAGTCGGGGCTTAAAAGAGAAGCTAAGTACTTTACAAGCCTCCATTTATAGAGCACATTATATTTACTTATATAAAACCAATCAGTACAAAACAGAATCACTAAGATTTTAATTCTGTCTAGTGAGCATTAGAATAATAACTACATATCACAATAGAAATTCCTTTTTCTCATTTCTTACCTATGGTGGGTGTTAGTAGACTGTAGGATATTACCTATGATGACTTGTATGCAAGATAGGTTGTTAAGTATATTATCCAGGAAATTGCAGGATTAGAGAAAGGCTGGGTTTGTAGTTGCAGCAGAAGAATAGATCCCAGGTGCTGCAACTGGTAATGTGAAATATTCAGAGACCTAGAAGAAGACCTATAATACGCCGAGCAGATCTTTTGTGAGAGGACTTATAGGAGGACCTGGGTAAGAATCTTCCTGGATGAAAAGGCATAATTGAGTTGTGATCTGTACCAATGAAGGGAGGAGTACTTATATTGATGAGGACATGGATCCATAGAGGAATTGAAAAACTGTCCCAGCCTTAAATGCTGAGATTCAGAATACTGAAAGGCTCTATTTATGACCAATTTACAGATGGGAAAGTGGAGGTGCTGAGGATGGCGGCAGTGGGGGGGGGGGGGGAAGTCAATGTCTGCTCAATGATCTCAAGAGACGCAGAAGAAGCCTTGAGTATGATTCTGCTTCAGGTAGGTGGGAGGAAGGTTCTGGGGCATCCCATCAAATATCATTTAGTTGATTGCATTCCCTTCATGCAGTTTTCAAGACACATATATTTTCCTGGCAGTGAGGCTGAGGAATGATGCCAAATATGAGGTGGATGACAGTTGAACTTTTCAAGAAGATAGGGATTCATATCGAGCTAAAATGGTGTCATGGCATTTGAAACTGTTTGGATTTACTACCAAAAATACTGTCCTTTACTTCCTTGACAAAACTTCTTAGAGTTTTGGAGAAAATTAATTGGTCTTTGACACTTTAACCCTAACAAGGGTTTATGACTTGAATTGGCTTTGCAAAAAATATATTTTGTTGAAAAGATACTGCAGAGGGTACAACCTCTTGCAAAAGCCTTGTCTAACCCCCAAGAACGGGGAGGTTGGATGATACAGTATCAAGGTTGTGACTGTATTTGTTGAATTGCCTTCAAGTTATGTTTCTTTTTCTCTTTTAATTTTTTTCTGTGGTTTCTATTGAGAAATGTTATTATCATCACAAACTGAACAGAGGAATTTTTTTGAGTACTAGAAACAGGTTTTAAGTGACAAAAAAAAAACCCTTTAATCTTTTTGTAACATCTTGACAGTTGTGCCAGAAAATGTCTGCTTCTGCCTTCAAAATATAATTGCTTTTAGTTTGAAATAATTCATTTCCCTTTTCTTCTCACCCCCCCCCCATCTCTTTTAGAACTGCTTGTCTTTTCAGCTAGATATTTTTTCTTAATTAATTTTGTGAGGGTTTTTGGGGGAAGTAGGGAACGGGTGGTAGATGAGTAACCAAAGTGGCCCTGCCCTGTATGGCATAGTGCATACTTCTTGTGAGGGTGTAACTCAGGTTGGGGGGGAACATAAATAAATCAAGGCACATAAAGAAAGCCAGTATATATTGCCACTAAAGAATCTGGTTCACTGTTGTACTTTCTAGATATCTCATACCATCAAGGGTATTTGACCTTTTAAAAATCAACAGAGCATTTTTTTTATCAGTCTCTGCCAGGTGGCTATTTCAATATCTGAAGTACTAATATTGCAGTTGAAAAACTTTTCAGTAGATTGTGTCTTGAAAAAGACATTCTATCTTCTCTGTTGTTATTTATTTTCAAAGAGTTACTCACGGTAAGTTTGATAGAAATTAAAAGTACATTGGCTGGGTTTAGCCCAAAATTGAAACTATTGGACTTATTAGGGCCGTTAGTTTCTGATCTATCATGACAAAGACCATGTGAAAACTGAGAATGGGTAACGTTGGTTGAAATGGGGTGGGCATTTGCGGGTCAGGGAGAGAGTGCTGTTCTTATACCTTCCAGAATTCTTGGTATGTAGTTCTGCTATCTAATCTCAAATCTTGAATTACTAGAGAGAAAGGACAAAATAGGAAAGTTAAAAGAAGAAACAAAAGAGATGCTGATCGTGCTTTTAGTGATGGTAAATATGATTTATGAAGTTTAGCTTTCACAGATCTATGGAAGTTTTTGTTCTGTTTTCTGAATGTGCATATATAAGCAGCTCAAAGGCTAGTATGACACTTGGTAATCAATGACCTTGTGTATGTTAGAATACAGTGCTTTAAGCAATCATGGATAGAACAAGGAGTAACATGCTCAGAAGAGTAAGGACAAAATTAGCCTGCATGGCTTTGTTAGGTCCCTATAGTGAGAGAAAACAAATGGATAAAAGAAAAATACCCCCAAACTCTAAGTTCCTCCCCAGTAGGCAGCTCCATTTTATGTTTGTTTCCCCCATAAGAGTGTAAACTCCTTAAGGGCAGGGATTGCTTTTCTTTTTCCTTGAATTTGTATCCTCAAGACTTAGCATAGTGCCTGGCAAATAGTAATCCTTTAGTAAAGGCTGGTTGACACTGCTTGACCTGAATCAGTCACTCAGAGTTATGAACGAAGTGTGAACAAAGCCTAGCCATCTCTACTGAGTCAGTCCATCAGGGGAATTAGAGTAGATGTGAGAAGTCCTTGAAACACATCAGATGAAACAGAGTAGTGGCTATCAGGGAGTTGTTTTTCATGTGGTTGAAGAAAGTTGGTCACTCCCTGTGGATTATGTCCAAAAGACCAGACCAATTAGTAACCCAAGTGATTCCAGGGTCAATTAAGGAGAAAGTAGTTTTAGCCTTGAAAAGAATCATTTGGGGAGTGGGGCAAGGCAATAGAGTCCTCATTTCCTATCTCAACTAAAGAAGGACCCTGTCAAATTTGGAGAGCCAGAGGATTTGGAATTTTTCATTGGCATTCTACCAGTGTCTCTGCAACCATGGTAACTGGCAGTACTGTCTATCTTGGGAGCTAAGGACAAACTGGAGACACTGAGGAAAGGCAGTTCCAAAACTCTACAAGGAATCCAGAAGAAAAGCTCTGTTATGTCTAAGGAGAACTTGTACAAGTACCCTCATGCAGGAAAGAAAAAGGTTTACTATAGCCAGGAGCTGTGCTCTCTTTGCTTTAGCTCCATTTCCCCTGGACTCTGTATTTATTAAGGGGAGAGTGTGTTACAGACTTTTGGGGAGGTGTTTTGTAGTAACTGATTTTTACCACATTAGTAAACATCCCTATTTAAAAGCTAATTCAGGCTGGCTGGCTAATTGGTAATAACTGATAATCAGTGAACGAAGCACACCAAGGAGCATCAGAAAACTACTCCCCACCCTCTTGTGATGGTTCTCAGAGTCCTAGGACCTTTCAGGGGCAAGAAATTGGATGACCTCTGGGGGCCCAACCTGCTAATCTCCAGGTCTGAGAGTGACCCTCAGCCTGTACTATGCTAGTGAGTCCCAAAATTGGGACTCAAGCTCAGATCATCTCAATCTTATAGTTCCAAGTCAAATACTCTTTCCACTATGTTAAGCTTCCTCCTACTTTGGGGAAGCGGGATAAGTTTGGGTTACACTGATTTGAGAAAGAGAATAGGATTCAAATCACATTAATTTTGAATTTTGAAGCACACTTACCTGACCATCCCGTATAGGAGTATCATATACTATATAGCTTCCTGGGAACTTGTCATGGGATCCCAGGGAGAGGATAACCTTGGTAACTATATCAGAAGTGGGGGTTAACTTGAACCCTTTACAATCTTTCTTTACTTCCAGTGATCTTGGATATTATTTTCTGGAGTTAATCTAGTGAATTCAATTGAGCTATTCTTTCAAGAAGCACAAAGGCTTATTATTTTCCCAATGTTATCCTTAAAGAATTTTCTTGCTTTCCTTAGGATCAGAGTTCTATCCTATCTGGGTCACCAATTTCACATTGGTACCAAATACTAAAGAAAGAAAAATCAGGCAAGAAGTGAACAAGTCAAGAAGTAGGTACAAAGGATTCTGAAAAATCAGAATGAATTCACCTTTTAAGGGGATGCAATAAGGGTAGGATCGGAAGGTGGAGGACAAAGAAAATATGCATGCCTCTATTTGATTAGAAGACCTGTTCTCTCCTTGTCTATAGTTCTGTTCAGTCTGTTCTATCTGGGCAGGGCTCTTCTACTTTGGAGGTGGATTCTAGTTTGAGAAATTAAGGTGGGGTGGGGAAAATGGCAAAACGGAGCCCCAAATCATTGTTTGTTTGCTTTTGTCGTTAGTGGCAATATTATTTTTGGTTGCTTTAATACCATGTACTCCAGTGATCAAGTATTGGAGTGCACTCAGGGAGCTTGTTGTAATTGCCCTGTGTTTCAGTCAAGAGATGGGTAATTGCTCCTATGGGCCATGGCTTTCCTGTTAGCAGCATTTGATTGAAACCAGCCATTTATTGTGGTAAAAACCCTCAGCCTTGCTTCAGTGTTTACAGATAAACCTCCTGTGCAACAGTCATTTACTCTATCCAGCCATCCATATATTAAAGATATTACACACTCCCCCCTTTTCTATTGGAGACAAATCAACTGCTGTTTTTAGTTTGATTAAATTTCAGTACATAGACAGTGTACTGATTCTCTTATCTCATCACTTATGCTTGGAATAAGGGTGCATGCCTCTGGACCCAAGCTATGTGCTATTTTGGGTGTGTGTGTTTTAATAACCACATTGTGCAGTTTCCAGTGGAATACCTTTGCATACATTTACTCCTTTTTTATTTCCTGTTCTTTAGTCTAACTGAATATGGATTTTAGCCAGGGCTTGTCATATTGCAGTAGTGAAAGCAACACTGACCTGGAACTAAGAGTACTTGCTTGAAAAGTAAGCCATTTGTTGGGAGGGAGTCTAGCAATGAATATGAAACTTTTAGATTTGTTGGCTGACTGGATAAGGGCTTATGTATGTGAGGGGGATGGGGTGGGGAGGAGGACTCTGGCATATATGTCTGGGTTTTTTTTTTCTTTCTAATTTTAAAGGAACCTTTTATATAAAAAGGGGTAAAAAAGGATAAATCTATGGATCTAGGGCTTGTCTCCATAAAGTAAACCAAAAGCTTTCTCTCCTGCTTTATCCTCCTCTCCCTAAGCATGCAATAATGGAGAAGTAACTAGAAAAAGTGGGAAGTTTGCGAAGAGGGGAAATTCTTTTCCTTGACTTTTCATCACCAAAACTTGTGATCCATGTGAGCAGTTGCTGGTGAAAATAACAAGAGCAAATTGTTCTCCTTAGGTTCACCAATATAATTATCTGGGTAATATGACATGTGTATGGGAGTTCTCTGAGCTGTGAATACTATCATTCATAAAATTTACTGTTGTTTTTTTTAAAGCAGGCATGCTGATTATATATATGGAATAGTTCTAAAATTGAGAAGTAAGTGATTTGCTTTCTTTGCTCCCTGCATCCGTATCCTGTAGCCTTTTTATCTCTTTTTGGAGGGGTTCTTAACCTAGGGTTAAGGAACTTGGTTTTAAAAAAATCTTGATAACTATGTTTTAGTGTATATCCACATCTATTTTATTTCATGCATTTAAAATTATTAAATTAAAATAAAAATTATTAAATACTATTCAGAGTCTTCATTGGATTGCCAAAATCGCCCACAGCACAAAAAAGGTTAACTGTTCCTTTTTCTCTAAACCAGTGCTTCTCAACCTGTGGGTCGTGACCCCTTTGGGGTTGAATGACACTTTCACAGGGGTCACCTAAGGCCATCGGAAAACACATATTTTGGATGCTTTTAGGAACTGAGACACCGCTCCTCTATCCATCTCCAGGTGGGTCCACCCACATGCAGATACGCCCACATATGAGTATTAAAGGGTTGCGGCATTAGGAAGGTTGCGAACCACTGCTCTAAACATATACACACACATACATACATTCACATATAGACACACAATAAATATTTACACATACATACATATATGATACATATATATACATACACACATATTTGTATTTTTATGTAATATGATTACCTCATTTGCAATTCACACTATGGAGAAAGGAAACTGATATGTTACCTCTCCCAGAATCATGGATGATAAGAGGACAGAGCTAGAAAGACCTTGAGCAACGATCTAGTCCAACGTCCTCATTTTACAGATGTGGAAACTGAGGTGCAGAAAAGTGATGAGACTTGACTGATGTCCCCCAGTTAGTCATTAGCAGAGCTAGATTCCAAAGTCAACACTTTCCCTGAAACGTTGTGAAGACTATAGGGAGAAAGTGAATAACACACAGAAATGAGCCCCCAGTAGTGGAATTTCCATTTAATAACTGAGGATTGTTTTTTTTTGGAAAAGGGAAACTTTTCGATGTATCCAAAATCACATCTTCCAAGATTCTTAAGAGTAAAGCTAATTTTGCTTCCTTGGGAGTCTGTGCTGAAGCTCTGCAGATTTTGTGTCTGAAAGTATCAGTTTAATATGAATGAAAACTTTCAGATGTTTAAGCCAGTGCGTTTCTATTTGTTTTGATGATACCATCCTGAGAATGCTCACATTTTGATTTCTTTTCCCCAATTCTATTCAGTTCAACCCAACAAATATTTACTGACCCCCTACTATGTGCATTTTCCTCTAGTAGGAATGATAAATAAGACATTTTCTTCTCTCATAGTACCTTTTAGTTGTATTTCAACTGATTGAAACATTTAACTTCTGAGATGGACATTGTCAGTAAGAACTATTTCAAACACGTTACAGAATTTTAACAGCATTGACTAACTACCACTGTGTTCAGGCTCCTAGAGGTGTTGTTGAACGAATACAGAAGGAAGAAATATGACGTCTCCCTTTAAGGAGCTTACAGTTCATTTGTACAACTGCCAATAATGTCTCCCTCGTATTTGTCTAATTACTTGCCCTTTTGCATCTGGTTGGATCTGAAAACGTGAGACAGATAGTAAGAAGCTCTCAGGATTTAACAACTTCTCACTGCAACGCGGTCTACTACAACAAATTGGATTTTATTTCTAAGTTTTAGGGATGCTTGAGGTGGAGGGTCCATTTTGTTTTGGGAAGGGGAAGATCCAAATATACTTGTCAAGATTTATAAAAAGGCCTAGCAGTGGTGAGTTAATACAACAGACTATTATTGCTTTGGAGACTGAATAGCTGGGGTGGGGAAAAACAATGGTTGTATGAGTATTTTGTCCCACTGTAAGAAAACTCAGTTATTATTCACTTTAGATATGGAGAAGTTGTAATCTGTACTAGCAGGGGGATTGCTGTTTGTAATAGTAATCTGTTTAGCAGGATACTTAGCACTTAGTACTAAGTGCTAAGTGTGGAAGGGGCAAACCCTGTCCCACTGTTGAGAAGGCATGAACTCCCCTGTTGATGTGGAAGAAGGGGATTGGCTGAGGTGTGTATAT
>CM053581.1:299985585-300015029 GCA_028627135.1 Pseudochirops cupreus | reverse complement strand
TTAAATCTGTTTTCCAGGTCAGTTGTTTTTCCTAAGAGATATTTCACATTTTCTGCTATTTTCATTTACTCTTGTCTTTGTTTTAAATTGTTTCTTGATATCTCAGTTTCCATTTGGTCAATTATAATTTTTAAAGAAATTTCTTCAGTAATGTTTTGTAACTTTACCAAAGCTATTCTAATTTCTTAATTTTCTTGCATAGCTCTCATTTCTTTTCCCATTTTCTCATCCAGCACTCTTAGTTTTTAAAAACTTTTTTTTGCTTATCTCTTTAATGCTACTAAAAATTCTTGTCATACTTGTGTCCAATTTGCATTTTTCTTTGAGGCTTTGCTTTTAGATATTTTCAAGTCAGAGTCTCAGGCATTTTACCATCTCTGGGGGCCAAAACATTCCCTACAACTACTGCCTTCCTGCTTTTATGGCCAGTTTCCACACCAGTGTCTGAAGATCTCTCTATCTTCCTAAGGTGACCGGCAAATCCACACTAACATCAGTACCATCTAGCAATGATACCCTACATGTAATAACGGACTTGGCATCTCCAGCTGCAGGAATGTGGGTAGCAGCTCGCTGGGCTTCTCTCAGACGTTCCTTCTCGGCATGCCTTTGCATTGACCAGTCCCCGGCCGGCAGGGCTAGGGCTGTATGCTCCTCCTCAGGGACTCCAAGAAATGGCGGCTCCAGCCGGTGGCGGGCACATGTTAATCCCCCTGGGAGAACCTGCCTGTAATAATCTCTTAATGGTTTCGCTTCCTCCAGTCTCTCCCTATTTCCAATCTATCTATCAACCAGCTACCGAAATCATCTTTCCTAAGACACAGGTTTAACCATGTCACTACCCTGCTCAAATATCTTCAGTGAATCCTCATAGCCTTTAGAAAAAAGATACAAAGTTCTCAGCTTAGCATTTAAGGGTCTCCATAATGTGGTACCATTCTACCTTTCCAGCCTTATTCCAAAGTTCTAATAGGTACCTAATTGTCCAGACTTAGGGCTAGATATCACTTCCTGGACATTTCCAAACCATGACACTTGTACTCTAGCCATGATTCTCATTCTCATCTCAGTCTCACTAGAAATTTGGACTCTACCCCTGGAACTCTGGGCAATGATAAGTGAATTATCACTCTCTAGCTACCACTTACCAGGACTCATATCACTTCTCAGTTACCATTTCCAATTCATGTCACCATACACTTAAACCCTTCCTTTTCCAACTGTGTTATCTTCTACCATTATAATGTTAGCTTCTTATCATCCTTTCTTATCTTTACATTTCTATTGTAAATGCTATATAATTTAATTCATTCCTCCTTTTCACATCCTTAAAATTTCAGTCAAACCAGACTGCCAACTCTTCCTTTAACTTGATGTTCCACATTTTGTATTTGTAAATTTACACTGTCTCCCATGTCTGGAATTCACCAACCCATCCAACAAACAAATAAACTCTCTACCCTTGACTTCACTACTTCTACTTAAATTATAGAAAGAATATTTACCACATTTTCTTTCTTAGAAATTAATTTTTCAACCTCAAGCAATTCAGACTCTGTCCTCACAGTTTCACTGAAACCATTCTGAAACCTCTTCCTTGCAAAATATAATGTTCTTTTCAAAGTCCACATTTTCTTTGACCTGTTTGTTGTAACGGATACTGTACATTTACCCAATATTTCTTTCCTGCAGTAAGTTTACATTCTAATAAGGCAAGACCATACATAAAGGAGAATTGGGGGGTGTTGTATTTGGTTTGGTATGGCTTTGAAATGATTGAGAAATGATACACTAACCCAATTACAGGCAAGATAACCATCAATCTCACTATACCAGGGTCAGAGTCCAGGTTTTGGTGGGAATGGAATGAGGAAAATGACTGGAGTGTAGGTGTTAAGGTTTAGAAATAATGTGCAAGTTAGTTTTGTGGGAAAACTTTTCTTACATTTCTTTTATTCTATGTTATAAGAAATGAGTCTCTGGATAGTATAGGAAGGAATATATTTAGAAATGAACACGATATCAACAAAAAACTAGGGGAAAGGAATGTTAGAGCTAAAAAGGACCTTAGATATTCCCAGTCATCTTGTTCATAACCTCAAAGGCACCCTTCATTCTCTTCCCCATATCTGATCAATTTCCAGATCCTGTGCATCCTACCTCCACACCTCTCAAATTAATCCCCCTCTCTCCACTCAGGTGTTTAATTCCCTAGTTCAGGGCTTCACCACCTTCCAACTGGATGGGACTTTTTAAATAGCTACCTAATTAGTCTCACTGCTTCCTATTTCTCCCCACTTTAATACATCCTTTACCTAGCTGCCAAACTAATCTTCCTAAGCTGTATGTATGGCCATGTCAACCTCCTACTCAAAAATCTTTACTAATTTTCCATCATCTACAAGATAAAATACAGACTATAACTTAGACTGGTATTTAAGATGAGCTCTCACCATTTTCCAACTTTATTTCATTATACTCCCCTTCTTGCAAACTATGTTCTTGTGATGCTAAACCATTACTAGAATTGTTTCTTCATCTCCTGCATCTATTCACTCGAATAATCTGTCACCCGTGTTTAGAAAATACTCCTTATTCATCAACATCTTTCAGAATCATGTTCTTTCTAGGCTCACCTTAGCGTCACCTCTTCTGTGAAGCCTTCCTAGATTCCCAAGTTGTTAATGTACTCTTTTGCCTCAAGCTTCCTTTTGTTATGCTACTTTATAAACATGATTGAATGCATCACCTCCAAGAAGAATATTATCTCTTCAAGGGCAGGGATATTTCATTTTTGTTTTTATATACCCAGAACCTAGCACAGTACCTTGTAGATACCACATAAATATTTGTTGAACTGAATTGTTGAGATAATCAAGTCTTACTCCCTCATTGGACAGATGAGGAAATTGAAACCCAGAGATGTAAAGTGATTTGTCCAAGGTCACATGACTAGAGGCAGCTGAGTGGTGCCTGGGAAAGAGTTCCAGGCCTGGAGTCAGGAAGCACCGAGTTCAAATCCAACCTCACTTATTAACTGTGTGAGCTGAGCAAGTCATTAACCTCTGTTTGCCTCAGTTTCCCAATCTCTAAAATGAGGAAAATAATAACACCTACCCCCAAGGGTTGTTGGAAGTTTCAAATGGGATAATAATTGTAATGTGCTTAACACAGTGCCTCACACCATAGGAGGTGTACTATATAAATGTTAACTATTATTATTACTATCTTGATGATGATGATGATGATGATGATGATGATGATGACTTAAGTGGCTTAACTATGACCAGAACTTAGATTTTTGATTCCCAGTCCAGTATATTTTCACCTATATCATATTACCTTTCATACAATGGGCTCTAATAGAAATTCCTTAGTTTAACTCCAAAGTTAACTTCCCAAATCTCCAGAAAAACAGCAAGTCAATGAAATATATGTGAAGCACTGAACACATTTTCATTGGATAATTGGGCTCAAAGATTGGAAACTGCTTCTAAAAGTTTCAATCTGATCTCTAATAGTGATTCCTAACTATCCCAGCCCCCCTGGCAAGATTTCTGGCTCATTCTGGGCAAGCTCTACTTAAAGAACAAATGATAGTTCTCTGGGTTCTGGAATGAGTGAATTTGGCCTCAGTACTGAAGAGGGAGTTAAAATTTCTAGTCATGTAGCTTCTATGTTTTTTTTTCCTTCTACGTAGGACAGATCCCAATTTAGAATGCTAGCTGATATAGGGGTTCTCCCGAAGTAAATCTGTTACTAGGTAGTCAGTTTGAAGATATAGTCTTAGATATGAAAGGGATACTTTATTATTATTATTATTATACATATATGTGTGTACATATACTTTTATGTGTATGTAACTGTGATTTTATCAGTATAAGGAGCTTCCCAGAAAAAAACGCCTCCTCTCCAGGACAGCTCACACAGCTATTCTGCAACTGATGTTCATAGAAAGTTGCCTAGAATGTTAAGAGGCAAAATAACTTGTCCTGGGTCATACAGCCAATCTGTGATAGGGGCAGAATTCATGTCTCCCTTGCTCTAAGGCTACCTCTCTGTCCAACACAATGCATTGCCTCTTACTAATACTATCTTTTTAAATTATATCAATAATGATATTTCCACTTTTTAAAAATCTATTTTATTTTTAATTTATGGAATAAAACTAGCATTTCCATAACATAGTACAATAAAAGATGATTACCCATGAAACTGCAAATCTATTACATACAACTTGCTATTCCTTTTAAATATAACTATAATGTGTAATTATATGATATATAAATATAACATAATAATATAAATATATTTTATCTTTTTTTTCTTCCTTCCCCACCCCCACCCTAGAGATGACTACCATTAGACACGTATCGTAATGACTATAGAGCTGGTCTCCATGTCAAGAAAACCTCTGATACAGATTAGCTGTGTGATGCTAGACAAGTCCCTTAACCTCTCATAAGCTCATGCAAATCTTTAAAATGTAAGTTGAAGAGCAGGTGCCCATCTGCATGAGTATAGTGAGTTTCTTAAGGAGGAATTCACTAAAATGATGAAATCATAGCTCTAGTCTCTCTCAAAAGAGCAATATTAGTAATCATGAGAAACAATGTGTTTTAATGCAGAGTCATGGACTCGATGTCAGAAGACCTTGGATCGATACTGTCTTCAACTCTTACTAGCTGTGTGATCTTGAGAAATCATTTAACTTCTCTGAGTTTCTGCTTCTTCATCTACCAGATGGAAAAAATCATGCTTAAAGTGTACTTTATAAGCTTTAAGCCATTATGTAAATGTAAATTGTCATTAATTTTAATTATCATTAACTATTAAATGTTATCAATTATTTATTAATTAACAAATAATTAATCATTAAACTTTACATCAATACAGCATTTCTATGCAGAAGTACTCAAATATGTTATTTCATATGATCCTCACAACAAACCTGTCGTGTAAGCATATGTTAATATTGCTGCTGTTGACATTATCGCTCTTATTCCTACTGAACTAAGAGAGCTAGGTGGCACAGGGGATAAAGTGCTGAATTGGAGAGTCAAAAAGACTGAAGGTTAATTACTGACAGAGACACTTAACATCTGTCTGCCCCAGTTTCCTCATCTGTAAAATGGAAACGACGATGATGGCAATGATAATAATTATAACATCGACTTCCCAGGGTTGTTGTGAGGATTAAATGAGATAAAGAGCTGTGAAAATCTTAAATCACTATGAAAAATACTAGTTATTTTCTTATCATTTGTTATTACTGTTATTGTTATATAGAAATGGGTGCTTAGTGTGGTCACAGAGGGTATAAGGTACAGAGAATGGTGTCATAGAGGAATAGGATGTTGTACTGGAAGACCATTAGATTTGGAGTTAAATAACTTGGTTTCAAATCCTAGCTTTTCACTCACTATCTGCATGACCTTGGGGAAATCTCTTCATCTCTCTCTGTACCTCAGCCTCCTCTTCTGAAAAATGAAGGGATTGGACTAGATGTTCTGAAAGGCAGCACAGTGCAGTAGAAAGCTGAACTTAGAGTCTTTAGTCTCAGTTCTGCCATTTGCTCTCTGTGGGACCTTGGGCAAATCACTTATCCTTCATGTGCCTCAGTCCTCTTGTGTAAAAATGAGGGAGTAGCCGTTAAGATACCTTCTAACTCTAAATCTATGAACCTATGATGCAACTAGTCCTAAAACTCATAGAAAGTTGGGACTGTCCCCTTGAACTCATCTAGCTCAATCTTAAGATCTTAAGGAAAAAATGAGGAGACTAGTAATGAGCTCATGCCCAGTACATCTTTCACTTTATTCTGACTCCTTAGACCCAAGTGGAAAAAGTCTGGAATAAATTCATGTTACAGAGCTGCAAGACTAAGTGAGGAAGCTGGACCATTGGTGACTTCATCAGGTCAGGCTAGAGACTTTAAGGTAAGTCCTTGCCATTAATGAAATGAAAGGAAAAGAAGGAAGAGAAAAAAAAATTGCCTTTTTTCTTCCTCCTTTCCAGACATGTCCACTTCTTCCCCCACCACCACCCCACCCTTTCTCCTTGCAGCAGCAGCAATCACACACAAGGCTGACACTCAGATGGATTACTGCACTGAGAAGGGTATTGGTGATTTTATTGATGAGTCTCTCAAATCATCACTAAAACAAAATAAGCTGTTCACTTCCCAGCTGGAGTCAAATGGAGTGATGACTGTTGTCTCACCCTTCTCTGATGATAAACGAGTCTCCCCTCCCTACTTAGGTCCTTGACCCAAATTCGCAGTAATTCCAGTGACCCAGGCAAGCCTTTGGAAAAAAAAAAACACCAAATGCCTAATGAAGCTTGTCTCGACTATTACTATTGTTCCTTGTCACTCGAACTATAATTGATTTTCTGAAGCAGCTATTTTTTAATAATCAACTTAGCAGCCAAGCCTCCTAATAAAAATTAAATGCTTCTCACTCTTCCTTCATTTCTCCCACCTCACCTACACCACCCCACTATTACAAGGTTTTTCTGAAACTTTTCAGATTCTTACTTCCTACTGGCAAACAAGAAGGTATTAACAGTCCCTCATGTCTTTTAAAGACTCTTCTGGATAGAAGCTAGTTACCCATGGGGATTGATTAGGGATTTTTTTTTTAATCCATGTCTCTCCAGACACACAGTGCCCTGTAATTCAATTCACTTCAGTCCAACAAACTGTTACTGGGCCAAACCACTGTGCTAGATGCTCGGAGCACAAAGACAAAACAAGAAACCGTCCCTATCTTGAAAGATGCTACATTCTAAAGGAAGTTAACATAAACACAAATGAGTAATTAAGGAAATAATCAACCAATCAACAAGCATTTATGTTCCTCCTATGAGCCAGTCACTGGGTAGGCAAAGAGAGAAGCCACAGGGATAATAGCAGGTGACAAATAAAAAGCTAAGGTCAAAATTTCCATGGTGGGGTTGTAGGGCTTGTGGATTGTGCCTATGATACATTGGTATAGCTAGTCCTCCTCCAAAGTGGCTGGGGGGTGCAGGGAGGGAGACAGGATGGGTAGTGGTCCCTTAGCTAAAGGAGGTGTTGGTAAATAGACAACACTAACAACTAAAGGGATTAGGAAAAACCTATTAGGAGGTAGCATCTGAGTCCTGCTGTTAAGGAAGCTAGCTATTCAAAAAGAGGAATAAGAACAGAAAGGATTTCAAATGAGAGATAGTCTTTACAAAAGAACAAGAAAATTCAGAGATGGAATCTAGTGTGGGGGTAATTAGACTAGAACAGAAAGACTATGAAGTAGAGCAATATGAACGAAGACTGGAAAAACAGGTGGGAGCCACATAGTAGGTATGACAGTTTTGGCTTGGAGGTGAGAAGACCTGAGTTTAGACCTGAAGATATGCCCCTGAGCAAATCGCTCCATTTCCTCATCTATAAAACAGGGTAAATAATCCCATCCACTTCAAAGGATTGATTGTTGTCAAATGAAATGTTTGCAAGCCTTAAAGCAATATAAAATATTAATTATTACTGTTTTGTTATTATTATTACCAAATTTTAGTTTAATATAATCTGTTTAATCAAGTGATAGAGTCCCAGTGTTGAGGTTTAGGGTTTAGATTAGAAAGAGTCTTCTCTCAGCCAAAGTAAAGCAAAGTTTATTAAAGATTCACCTTAATGGGCAGACTCTTTTTTTTTTTAACATATTTTTTTATTTTTTTAATAATTGATTTGTTTATTTACTTTTAGTTTACAAGATTCAGTTCCACAATCCCTTGAGTTTCAAATTTTCTCCCCTCCATTCTCCCCCCTGCCATGGCAGCGTGCAATCAAGTACAGGATCTGCAAATACTTTCACATTGGACATTAGTCTGGTTGTATAGAAGGGTTGTAACCAATGGAGTGAACAATGGGAAAAAGGAAACAAAACCAAACATGAAAAAGAATGATAGCATGTAGATTGCTTCAGTCTCCATTTAAACTCTGTTCTTTCTAGATCTTTCTCTGAATGTAGATGTCTCCCTCCATCCTGAGACTTGTAGAGTTGTCATATAACAATGAGTTGCTGAGAAGAGTCCAGTTTATCAAAGTTGGTCATCACACATACGATGTGTCTATGATTGTGTACAAATTTTTCCTGGTTCTGCTCTTCTCACTTAGCATCAGTTTAGGAGCCTAAGTATATGTAAAGCTTGTATAGACAAGCGGGCCAGAATAATCCAATACAGAGTGAGTGTGTGCTAGATAATTCTCGGCC
The DNA here is from genome assembly GCA_028627135.1 of Pseudochirops cupreus. Taxonomy (NCBI): domain Eukaryota; kingdom Metazoa; phylum Chordata; class Mammalia; order Diprotodontia; family Pseudocheiridae; genus Pseudochirops; species Pseudochirops cupreus. The sequence continues at coordinate 300,006,780 of CM053581.1, read as the reverse complement.
CCTTCATGGAGGCAAGATAGAGTTTATATACAGAAGGACTGTGGGTGTTCTAGAGGAGGAGTTTGGGGAGGGTCTTGAGGAAGGGTGTAAGGAGGATCTTGAGGGGACTGAGGTCAAACTCCAGTAATGAAATTAAGGGTGGGAAATAGTTGAAGGCTACCTGGAGATGACAGAAAATGGAGGGCTAGGCTAGGCTAAGAGTAACTGAGATTTGGGCCTAACTATGATGAAAGGTTACAAATGCCTCATCAAGCGGGAAGATTCAATCAGACTTCAAGGGGTTTCCCAGAGCCTGTATCCCATCACCAGGACTCACAGGGATTTAGATCACTCATTTTGGTCTATGTCTCTGCATCAAGGAAAGAACATACCTACAATATCTTAAGAAGTTGCTGACCATCTTCCCTAAAAAATCTTAATCACAGAAGATACCTAAGTGCCATTCATAGTCCTTATATTTAGTAGGTCCTTTATGTCTAACCTAAATCCCTTCTGCTTAGATATAAATGGAAATAGTTAAATAATTTACTTCAAGGACATGGGGGAAAAAATAGCTTCCTAAAGGGGCTAGGACTCCTGATTTTCTTTTCACACAGTTGAACTCTGAGTGATCTCCAAGAATGGCATTCTATGGGATTCTGAATGCATAGAGACTATCAGTCAATCCATCAACTAGCTTTGATCAAATACTATGTGTCAGGTTGTGGGAGGCACAGCAGATATTTAGTCACTGAATGGGCATTGCCTCAGACAAACTGAGGCCTCAGAAAGACCTTAATTTAGAAAAGTCAAGGACACCCAAGGCATCCTGGGTCATTACATAAGTCATCTTAACTTTAGTCTCTCCACTTGAGCCTTAGATGACTGGAGGAGAGGGTGAAGCTGCTGACTTTGTGAATCTCTACCTCACAAATCCAATTCTCACTGGAAAGTGAAGACATTATCCTCATACTATCACTGGTCCTCTTCCAGAACAAAGGATCAACAACAACGAAGAAAAAAAGTGAAACAGGCCGTACCCTTAAATGAACTTATATTCTATCTGGAGAGACAACATAAACATAATTTAGCATATAAAACATAAGGAAAATAAATTCAAGGTAATGAGGAAGTGCTAGAAGTTAGGAGGGAGTAGAGAAGACTTTATATAAAAGATGATCTTTGAGCTGAACTTTGAAAGAAGCTAGAGATTCTGATACAGAGATGAGGAAGCTGTGAACTCCAGGCAGGGGGTTCAAAATCATGGAGATGAATCAAATGTGAGCAAGAAGGTCAGTTTGGTTGAATCATAGAGCATATTAAGTTGAGGGATATAGTATAAACCAGGAAAGGTAGCTTAAGACCAGGCAATGAAGGGCTTACAATTCCAACCAGAGAAATTTATACTTGAGTCTAGAGGCAATAAGGAGCTACTATAGTTTATGGAGTACAGAAATGACATAGTCAGACCTGTGCTTGAAGAAAAACATTTTGACAACAATAGGGAGATTGGCATAGAGAAGGGAAAGGCTTGAGACGGGGAAACCAATTAGTGAAAGATCTCCATGGTCCAGACAAGAGGTGAGGAGTAGCTGAATTAGGGTGGACTACATGTATTCTTGTCCTCCAATAAGCTGTAAATCTCTTCCCGCAGTGGGAGTTGATATCCCATGGCTTTACACAGCACAATGTCCTGCAAACAATAAATGTTTATTGAATTGAATTCCGTTTCAGAAGGACTCCAAGTTACCGAGAGTCTACAGAGATTTAGATTTTAAAATGCAGTACTTTACTAAGGAACTAAGATGAGTACAGGAAGAAAGTAGAGAAATGAGCCTGAGGGAGGAAAGGCCTTTACCCTTGAAGTTTCTGAACTTTTCTTAGACTGTGGAGGTCTGGGCAGCAGAACCAGGGAAACTCAAAGGAAGCTAACAAAGGAAATTACAAATCAAAAGAGCCACCTCCAATGCAAAGAACCTTCTTGCATCCTTTCATCCTTCACTGCTTACTTCAGAAAGCCTGCTAGCTTGGGGTTCCTTCTCAAAGCTGAAATCACTGTATCTAAAATTGCTTAAGCTTAGTAGTGCCCCTGGGCCTCCCTGAAAGTAAGGCCAATTCCAGGCAAAATAGTAAAATAAGACAAATTTCTTTTCAATAGCCTCTGTCAACTTTAGTGCTCCCTCTTTCTCTCATTATCCTTTCATTCGTGTTGTCCTCATCTTTCTTCTAGTACCTCAATTATAGCACTTTATCCATCTTGCTTTCCCTGACAACTGACCCATTCTCTGACTTTTCCCTCTCAACATCAAAACCTATCTGTCTCCTGTCTCCTCCCCCATTCTCTGCTGACTAATGGGATAAGTGCCCCAAAGGTAATGAGGACTAGTAATGACTTAATAAATTGCTGCCCACTTCTAGCTAACACATATGTATTGCAATAAGATTTTCAGTGCTTTAATCCAGTCATCCAGTCATTCAATAAACATTTATTAAGTGTCTACTATATACCAGGCACCATGCTAAATGTTAGTACTACTGAACCACAAATGCTTGGAATGATCAATGTCTAAAGATAGGATTCTTAACCTTTTTTTGTCACGGACTTTGTTGGCAGTCTGGTGAAGGACATGGACGCCTTCTCAGAAGAGTGTTTCTAAATGTATAAAATAAAATACATAAGACTACCAAGGAAATCAATAATATTGAAATGAAAATGTATTTTTCCCCTTACAGAATCATGAACCTTCTGAAATCTACCCACAGACTCCCAAATACTTGAATCTCTGCACTAGAGAACATGTACATGTACAGTTTTTACTTACCTAGGGATGGAAAGTTACATAATGAAACCTGGAAATCCAAAGGATATACACGAGTACTTTGCAAAAACAAAATGCAAATAGTCAGACTAACTCTTGGAAGCAGATAGGGCAAATTCCCAGAATCCCAAACATTAGGTCAAACTTCAGGAAGGGCAGAGTACTGCTACTCTCTCTTACAAAGTGTGAAATTAAATGTTACCAATAGATCACAAAGGAAATGCCCAACGACCCCCTGACTGTCACATCTTTCCACTGGTCTCCTCAAGACACCAGGAGAAAGCAAGGTAATCCCCAAGTTTGCTGAAAAGATCTCCTATGGTAAATTCATGGTAAGACATGGTTGAGAGTTGCACGAGATAGACACTGAAGAATTGCAATATGTATCATTGGAAGGAACATGATACGACAGATGTATGTGACGTCAACAGATCAATGACATCACAGGTTCTTTTTAAGAGTTTGAATAGTTCCATGTGCAGAAAATTACTTAATCACAAAGACATCTCGAAAAATGAGACAACTACCTACCTGCAAGCTCTAGTGTCAGCATTACTTTGTACTGAGCAGATTAAAAATATCTTTTCAGTAAATTCAAATAAGGATTAAAATAAAAATTTGACTAGCCAGGATGCTCATGAAATGAGATGGTTAATTTAATTATCATGTTAAATTGTTGTCAATGAGTAAAATTATTTCAATTTTGACCCTAGTTACCAAAAATCTCCCTAAAATGGATGGATCTACTTTTCTATTTTATTAAGAAGAGACCAGTAGAATCTCCCTTTGACTATTCAGTATCTTACAGGAAAATTATTGTGCACATCATTGAGCACAATACAATATTATAGACTCAGACTCTCCAAACTGGATAGACTTTCAAAGGTTATCTAGGTCAATCCATACCCGAAAGAAATTCCCTTACATAATATCCTCAAAAAGTTCAGGGATAAGAAATTCTTGCCTCCCAATGTGGCCAACACTAATTTGACAGTTCTGAATGATAGGAAATTTTTCCTCACCTCAAGGTGAATTGACTTTAAAATTTCCACTGGTTTAAGGTTATACCATTGTGAGCTCTCCTAAATCCCTGGTAATAGTTCGTGTTTATCTTTGGCCTAGTGGTGGTGAGTGATTTTTCTGTGAGCTCCCTGAAAGAAAGAACTGTCCTTTACCTTTCTTTGTAACACCAGCACTGATCACAATGTCTGGCACATATTAGGTGTTTAAAAATGTTTATTGCCTGACTGATTTGCTTCTGAAAACAATATGGAAGGAGAGTAAGGTTAGGTTCATGATTAATTGAAGACTAGCACTAGCAGTTTCTAGAGCTCATAAGAATGAGGGCACTAGATTTTTTCTATTGTCTAATGCTTAATTCAATGCACTTTATATTATGAAGATGTGAAACATGGAAATAAAATAACGAAATACCAGCCCCACTTGGCATAGCTATTCTGAAGTTTTAGGCTTTTTAAACTTTTAAGTCAGCTAGAGGGGTCATTCCATTAACCCATGTGCACTGAGTATTTCAATAGTCTGGAGTTCCTCACCCAACTTGCTTGACTGTACTCTTAGTGATTGCAGAACTTACAGAGGCCATTAAGTACCTGGCCACATCGTGCTCTATGACTCTCATTCACCTCATGGCCAGTAGAGTAGATGTGTATTCTCCAAACCCAGAAGAGAATAGTAGACTCAGGCCACGAAAAGGTAATGGGCAGAAGACAATCTCTCCAAGATTACATTCCATAAAACTGAATTGGCAACATCTGCTCAATCTACTGTAGATAAACAGTGAACTATTTTCCATCTCATTAACTGAGAGGATGAGATATTAAATAAACCCCAGGGGCCTCATGCTTTGTTATCACATTTAAGGGTTGGCCCAGACTTGCTGCATTAGCTAATCTGTGCAATAGCAAGACAGAGTCTGAAACTTACTGTGTTTCTTTCTCTCTCTCTCTTCCTGTCTCTCTCCCTCTCTCTCTTTCACTCTCTCTCTCTCACACACACACACTCACGCACATGCACACACACACACACACACACACACACACACACACACACACACACACACACACACACTCATATATTCCCAAATGACTTAAAACCAAAAGTTCCTGTTAAATCTGACTGTCTCTCTAATTACCAGTCACTTAGCTTAAATTATTGACCATGTCCTCAACAGTGATATATGATACCTGTAGATCCCTGAACAGGATTCTAATAGAATTATCTAATTCTATTAAACCACAAACAACTGCCCATTAAATATTTATTAGCCAACTTGCATTCATTTAAGATAGATTAGAGTGTCAGCAAACTGCTATGCTCCCTCTATCCCGGGCTCTGTCTCACAGAAGGAAGCATCAAAGCAGCTAATCAGAATCACACCTATTGATCAACTACCAATTACCTGTTTAATCAAAATCAATGGAAATAAAAAGAGTTTAGAAGAACTTACAAGCCATACTATGGATTTTTTAAGTACTTGGTTAAATAAGTAAATTGGTTAGAAACTAGCCAACTTGATTTTAAACACTCTGGCTTTACAATTAGGTAAAAATACTAGATGTTAAATAATTTATACGTATGTGCATGTCTGTGCATACACACACACACAAATGAACATTGAGTTGTAGCTCTAAGGGAAAGCTGGAAGAGATGTCAGTTTCAAGGCACCTAAGAGATTTTTCTTGAATATCATGTTGTCAGGATAATGTATTTTATTTTCTTAAAACCATATGCAGGCTGACCTAACACCTGAACAGACAGCGCTATTTCATACTGCAAGCATGTGGGCAGTATTTGACAATTAGATTATGCAGGATAGCAAGTGTTCATTCACTAAAAATGTAAGGGCCATCTGGAATGTCCCAGAGGATCCAGGGAAGGGAGAACAAGAAAAGTTACTGCTCAAACCATGCCACTGTAACATCAATCATTCAAAACACAAATTGTAAATCAATTCTTAAGTGCTGAAAAGATGACATGAAAAAAACAAAGTTGAAAGCTGAGGGTTAGGGGAGGGCTTTCCATCTGATTCCAGTTCCACAATTTCTCAATAAAAAAGAAAAAACAAAGCCATATAATATAGGAATGACAAAGGAAATTACTATAATAGAGCATGCTATTGTTAAAAGATGGAAACCACAGACCGGTGCCTTTTAGATTAGAAATATTTTAACATTCTACTAATTAGTTATATGATCTTGAGTTGGTCTCTGACAATTTAAATCAATGAACATTTATTAGGCACCTGCTATGAGCAAAGTACTATGCTAGGTAATAGGAATATGAAAACAAAGGAACTTTATTATCAAAGAGCTTGAATCCTATGAGGAGATATAGGGAATACCACTTCAACACAAGACATAGAGAGAGAAGAGTGGAAGAAGGCAGGTAAAGGGGAAGGGGGAGGGAGGGAGATAATGCTAACAACTAGAGAGGATCTGCATCAAGAGAGGCCTTGCGTAGAAGTTAGTCCTTAAACTATGCTTTGAAGGCAACCAGAGGTTTGAGGAAGGCAGAGGTGAAAATATGGGAGACCACCTGTACCAAGGCATAGAGGTGAGAGAAGGAACATTACAAACAATAAACAATTAGCAATTCAACTAAATTGGATTGTGATAGAGTACATGAAGGAAAGTAAGAAGAAGTAATATTGGAAAAGTAGGTAGGAGGCATTTGATTTAGGACTTCAAATGCAAAGTTGTGGGTTTTGTATTTTATCTTAGGAGTCAATAGGACACCTCTCAAGTTTTTTGAGTGGAGGGAGTGGTGGGTGATACTAGATATGGTCAGATCTGTGTTTTAGAAATATCAATCATAAGAGTTTTATCCAAATAATTACTAATAAGAGAAATGTAAATTAAAACAATTCTGAGATTTCCGCTTATAGCTATCAAATCAACAACAATTATAAATGACAAGAAAAAAAAACCAACAGACAATTATAGAAGAGCTTTAAGATAGGTACATCAATATACTTTTGAGGAAGTTGCAAATTGATTCAACCATTCTGGGCAAGATTTTGGAATTATGTGAGTAAAATCTGTAAAATATTCATAAATTTCAACTCAGTAATTCCTCTAGTCGATACATACTCCAAGGAAGTAAAAAATAGGAAGTTCATAGATATAATAAAATAATCATAACTAAACTCTATACAATATACATACACACAAACTGCATCCTTTGAGGCACAGCTAGGGAAAAATGGTGATATCTGAATGCAATAGAGTATTACTTTACCATGTGAAAAATGAATAGAAACAGAATTAAGAGAAATATAGAAAAACTCGTGTGGCTTTATACAAAGTATAGAAAGTAGAACCAGTAGACCAACATACACAATGACTACCACAATGAAATCCATAATTTTAAAAAGCAATAGAACTATGTTGAATTGCAATGCACATTCTCAGCCCTACAGAACCAACAAGTAGAAAAGATGGGACTAAAAACTTAGAATATAGTATATACTATGTAGTAGTACATACTATAGTAGCATAAAATATAGTAGTATATACTACCAAATGCAGTTCCTATGAGAGTTGGTTTTGAATACATGATTTTGTCATTCCTATTACAAAGGATTCAATGTAAGCAAGGAAAGTTTTAAGGAAAAATGACTGAGGCATAAAAAAGATAGTCTCTTTCAAAATAAAATGAAATAAAGCTAATAATATTTGCACTAGTTTGTTTTTTTTAAAGAAGGTTTTTGGTAAACTATTAAGCTATATATAAATGTGAGCTACTATGATGATCCTTTGAAATATTATTACCCTTAAAGTTAATTAGCCATCTAAATCTGCACTGAACACACATCCCTTCCCCCTTTCAGTCATGCTATCTTCTCTTGGCTAAGAAGACATGTCTATCTCCTAGCTATATACATAATCAGAGATCCCAAAAATAGATTCTAGGAAAAACAAACAAAAGAGGGAGTGAAATAGAGAGGCAGCACTCACACAATAATGAGAGAGGGGAAAGGAAGAAAAAATCTGATACCAGATCATTCTTTTTTCTCCCCTTCTTCCTGTAAAGTTGTACTTTGATGCCCAGCATAGACATGACCTTGGATTCTTGAATGTTACATCAGTAAAGCCTGAGTTCTGTCAGCTCCTGCCAAACTAGAAAATCTGTAAGTTTGAGTGTAGCATCTGTTGTCTTGGGCCCACCACAACTAGGTTTGGAGAGGCTAATCAAACTTAGAAAGTTTGCCTGGCAAATAGCATTCATTTATTTCTCTCTCTGTCTCTCTCTGTCTCTGTCTCTCTCTGTCTCTGTCTCTCTCTCTCTCTCTCTCTCTCTCTCTCTCTCTCTCCCCCTTTCTCTCTCTCTCTCTCTCTCTCTCTTTCTCTCTCTCTCTCCCCCTTTCCTCCTCCTCTCTCTCTCTCTGTCTCTCTCTGTCTCTCTCTGTCTTGTCTCTCTCTCTGTCTCTCTCTCTCTCTCCCCTCACCCCCAACAGAAACTCACAAAACCATATATTAAGGAGGGAAGAGGTCAATCTTTCTCACTGGAGAGACTGACTACACTGATAAAATGTAAGATGTTTTGATGTATTTAGGCATTCTTCCCTTCAAACCTGAACTTTTGGTCTTCCAAATTTCTTTGAGAGCTCTCTCCCATAAGGCAACATTGATGTGTATATCAGCAAGCACCCTAGCATCTCCAGGATGGCTGCTAGCACAGGTTCTTAGATCTGCTTTTCTAAAGGAAAGCAACTCAAAATGGGTTAACAATCTTACTTTAATCAATCAAACATATATCATTTACCTAGTTCAGGGGGAAAAGTCAGCATCTTGAACTTCAGAGAATGTAAATAGAATACAAACAGAAGTTACAAGCAGACAAAGAAACAGATCAGCAAACAGGCTTCTAGCTGTCTGACCATTACATCCATACCTAGTCAGTTACCAGAGAGGGAAGCACCAACATCCGAGTTTTCAAAGCCAGGGGGCTCAACAGCTTCCCAGAGTGTCGTCTGGCCAAATCACACAACTCTTCTCAAAGTGAGCCCCAAAGCAAAACCTCACATCAGGATATTTATAGACTTCTCCTGGATCAGAGAATATCTCAGCCCTCTTGACCCACTGCCCAATCACAAAGTAATAAGGTGTGGGCATTCCTGAAAAACAAGCCTCTCCCCACAGGTTCCATGTGACCACATTCAGCCTATTAGGGGCAGAGTATACTTTCAAATCAGGGAAGGTTCTCAGAGCCACTTAGGCCTATCAAAGGGCCTAGGGGCAGGGAAGATCTTCAGATTCCCATAACAATGTGTATGATTTGTTTCACCAGAAAGTATTTCAGGATTCCAGCACAGGACCATTCCTATGTGTAAGCAGAGTATCTCCTGATTTGAAACCCACCCACCCACCCAAAAAAGGCCAATATGTCCCCAAAATATCTTTCCTCATACAGGGTCTGACATTCCCATCATTAGAGTTATTCCTTTGTGTAAGGGTACTAGCTGTAGAAGGCCTTTTTTAAAAGGGAATTTTTCCGTATTCCCTTTCACCCAGAGATCCCGCTGTCAAGCATATAATAATTAAGTAATGAAAGCTAGTCAGCCAGTGAATAAACATTTATTATTGACTGACTGACATATCACTTCAAAGTTTGCAAAGTACCTTACAAATATTATGTCATTTGATTGTCACATCTGTCCTGGGAAGTAAATGTTATTATCATGCCCATTTTACAGATCATGAAACTGAGGCATGCCTAGGTTAAGTGACTTGCCCCAGGGTCACACAGCTACTATCTACAGCTGTCTTTGAACTCAGCTTTTCCTGACTCCAGGCCCATGGCTTAATCCACTGTGACAGGTATTGACTACCTAGGTGCCTATTCCCCAAGGAAGTGAATGATAAAAAGAAAGGCCCCATATACACCAAACTTTTTATAGCAGCACATTTTGTAGTAGCAAAGAACTGGAAACAAAGTAGATGTTCAAAACTCTTTTACTTTAGATTTCGTGTTGGGGCCAAATAAGAGACAATCACAAGATATCGACCAGTAAATAAAAGGAAACTAATTCTGTCTTAACTCAGCAAGGATGTGCAACATGGTCACAGTGATTAACTTTTAGCTTTTCTGGATGCAGCCCCTCATTTCTACATAGAAACACATCTAGTCATACAGTGAAGGATGTGGTGACTCACATGATCTTCCAAAATCCACCAAGTCCAAGGGGTCCTGACTGCATATGATAGAAACATGTTATGCTCTATGTAAGCAGAAAGCTTTGATAGAGAAACAGGAAGCAATTGGATCCCAGGACCTTTTAGGGGAAACTATTTCTATTGTTTCAATAGCTATTTAGCCCAATACATAGAGCAGCAGTTCTCAACCTGTAGGTTATATTCAATTTGTAACAATGAAAATACATCCTGCATATCAGATATTTACGTTACGATTCATAACAGTAGCAAAATTACAATTGTGAAGTAGCAACGAAAATAATTTTATGGTTGGGGGTCACCACAACATGAGGAACTGTATTAAAGGGTGGCGGCATTAGGAAGGTTGAGAACCACTGTTATAGAGGGTGGGGCCTAAAGTAAGGAAATCTCATCTTCCTGATTTCAAATTGACCCCAGAAACATATAAACTGTGTAACCCTAGGGCAAGTCACTTAACCTTGTTTGCCTCAAGTCACTTAATCCAGTCTACCTCAGTTTCCTCATGTGTAAAACGAGCTAAAGAAGGAAATGGCAAACCACTTTAGTATCTTTGCCAAGAAAACTCCAAATGGGGTCATGGAGAATCAGAGGTGACTAAAATAACTGAAGAATAACATTCTTATTGTAGAAGGAAACGAAGAGGGAAAGGTTTAACCCATTTTGTGGGTAAATGCTGGTAGAGATTAGTCCTATCACACCTGAAAACAAATTAGAGTGCATGAGCATAACTGCAAGAAATGATGAATGTGATGGATATAGAAAAGCTTGGGAAGATATGAACTGATACAAAGTGAAGGAAGCAGTACCAAAAAAAAAAATAGTATACACAATAACTACAATGTAAATGGAAAGAAAAAATAATAGCAAAGCATTTGAAATGAAATGTAATGAAATTATAATGAACAAGTTTCACCTCAAAGAAGAGATATGAAATGGTACCTATCCCTGCTTTTTTTGCAGAATTGGGCACTATGAGTGTAGACTACTGTATGTAATGTCAGACTTACACAATGTATTGTTTGATTTTGCTGAACTTTTTCCTTCTCTCTTCATTCCTCCTTACTATGAGGGAGAATGACTGAAAATGGGTAGCGGTAGAAGAGAAAAAGTTGGAAATATAGGTGATACAAAAACAAAAGACATCAAAATTATAATAATAAATAAATACATGTCCTTCTTTTATCATGTTCAGCATAATAGTATTCATTGACATGTATTACTTTATGAGAATAACTTCTATTACTTTGTAGGAATCTGAGGAGTTCATACAAAGGATTAGTACGTTTCTGTGGTAAAGAATCAGTGAACAAAAATCAAAGGAATCTGGAAGGACAAGGCCAGCCCAGATGGGGTGCCATGATTGAGGGTCCTGTCCTAAATAAAGGTAAAACAAAAGCAGTGAAAGAGTGAGAAGATCAGGAAGAAAATTCTCACTTCACAATTTTCCCTAGGGCCATGGAATCTTAAAACCATAAAATTGTGAAGTGGAAGGATTCTTGGAGATTATCTAATTCAACATCCTCATTTTTCAGATAAGAAAACTAAGGCCCACAAAAGTGGTGATTTGCTCATGGGCTCACATGATTTTAGTGGCCCAGCCAGGACTAGAATGCATCTTGACTCCCAGTACATGTCTCTTTCCACTACTTTATTCTGCCTTCCTACTGTACTTCCTACTTTTCTGGCAGTCTTCTCCCACTCTGCTCTATCCTGCACTCTACTACCACATCAGCCAAGAGACAGCACTGGTCAGGTAGATCTGAGTTTGAATCACACCTCAGATACTTACTAACTCTCTGACCCCAAGATAGTTATTAAGGCTCAGCTTCTTCATTCACAAATGAGAAGTATAATGACATTTCCCTTTCAGGGTTGCTGTGAGAGTTGAAGGAGACCATGTATACAAAGTGCTTTGCAAACCTTAAAGTACTAACTAGATATTAGATATTCCAGGAGTCAGGAAGATGAGTTCAAATCCAGCCTGTGACACTTACTAGCTGTGTGACCATGGGCAAATCACCTAACCTCTGTTTGCCTCAGTTTCCTCATCTCTAAAAATGACATCATAACAGCACCTACCTCCTAGGGTTGTTATGAGGATCAAACGAGACATTTATAAAAAAGTACCGGGCACATAGTAAATACTATATGGATGTTAGCTATTACTCTTAATTCACAGTTTTCATCATGTCACTTTCCTCACAGCCTGCCTCCTGATACAACAATTTTATAGCACTAATATGAGGTTCAGACATGTTAACTACTTTGTAAACTTTAGAGCACTGCATAATGTAAGCTGTTATTATTTTATGAGTAAACAGCGAGCTCCTCATTACCAAAAGGCAAAAACAGAGCACTATCTGGGAGTTATTTCCATTCCCACAAATGCTTGTGTCCTTCCTGAAAATAATTGCATCCTGGTCCTTTCAGATTCTTTACAAGGACAAAAGCTTTGGAAATTTATCCATCCCTTGAACAACATCAAAAACCTGTGATTTAATTAAAGTAATTACTTCAACCTGAATGTTACAAGTTTTAAGAAGTTCCTTAAGGTGATTAAATGATTTATCTTGGGATATGAACCCAGGTTTTTTCCTTACTCCCAGATGAAGACTCTACCCACTAGGCCCAACTGTAGCAGAGAAAACATGCTGCCTTCCTAGAAACAAGCTTCATCACCAAGGTATAGCCATACATATTAAACTGCTAACGATCTAGGGCAAAAGGGGTAGAGTTGTGGATGAGCTCCTTATTGACCTTACACTTGGTACACACACCTAAGTAGGGCTGGCACTTTCTATTTCTGTAGGACAGTCTCCTTACTGACTCAATAGAAAAGAGGAAGCCTAGAAGTAAAGAAACACTTTGTAGGCTTGTGGAGATACATCAGGAAATAAATAAATGTCACTATTATATAGGCAGAAATAACAGACAAAATAAAATCTAATTCCCTAAGGTACAGAAAAATGCAACTTTTGGCCTCTCCACTAGAGTTACTCTTTAAAGGGCAAAAAGTATGAATCAAGAGTTTTTCTTTGGAGATGCATCCCAGGATCATGTTGTCAGCTAACCTGTTAATAGGTTATTTCTCCTTAGCTCCCAGTCAAAACAGAAAGGCCTGGAGAATATTCAATGAACTGAATCCCCACTGCTGTCTCTTACAATCCTTAGACAAAGAGAGAAAACAGTTTTGTTGGTTTCCCTTGACAATGCACAAGGCTCCCCAGAGAGGACATCCTAGTCAGCTAAGAGAGCTGCTTCTAAATATTTCTTTTCAGTTATTTTTGAACTTCCAGCTGGGGCTCTGCTTTTACCTTTGTGGCTAAGGGAATGTGAGCGGGAGCTGCTCCCCTTTCAGGTTCCACGGAAGGGATACCATCCCAAGAGGAAGACGACTTCATAACCAGGCCTTTGAAGCAGGCTTCTATCTTTGTCCCAACAAAAAAGATCCAGGGAGAAGCACAGCAGTATCACCTACAGTTGTTGGATGACAGAGAGAAAGCCTTGTCATGTGTTAGTCATAAGCCTGGTAATGAAAATAACACAGGACAGATTAATAAGAATAAGTATACTGGTCTAAAATGAAATTTTTTTTATTTTACTATTTTGTTTTAATAGTATTGCCCTTAAATCAAATACCTTATAAACAAGGAGTTACAGAGGAGAAATAGTCAAGGATACTATCGAAGAAATATTTGAATAAAAAAAAAAACAACAGGCTACTCACCTGTAAGAATGGGGGGTAACCAATTCACAACTTACATGTTCCACTGGTATCCTCCAGAGTCAAGAGAAAATAATATAAACTTCTTGTACATTTGACAGATACCTTGTTATGAATTTATGGGAGGAGTATATGGAGAAGAGTTGCATAGGATGGGCAGACATGAATGCATTGTAAGCTACGTCATTATGGAAGAACTGTCTACATCAATGAGATCACAGATGTTCATGAATATATTGTATTAATATAACAGATGGTTCTCAAAAAGCATGCTTTTATTTTTATTCTCATCAATACCATTTTATAAGGTATATTCCCAACCACGGGACTTCAAGAATGACACAAAAAAAATGTGTACTAAAAAACAAGTTCTTGTGCTGTTTTAGTTTGTAGAAGATGAAAGATGGATAAATAGATAAATCCATCTATCTATCTATCTATCTATACATATCTTTATGTTATATATATATATATATATATATATATACATATATATATACATATATGGAAAGGAAAGACATTGGTGAGTATGATTGATTGAATGACAAGCAGTATCTTGGGATTGGAGGAGAAGGCTGTATAGAATTCTTGAAACCTGACGATTATTGGAAATGTTGCACAGTCACAGAATCATTGAAAAATTACAGGTTTAGAAAGAGAGAGGATCTTGGAAATCATTTAGTTCAATTTCCACATGTTATATATGGGCAAAATGAAACCTTAGAGAGGGTAACTTGCTCAACATCACAAAGCTGGTTAACATCAGCTGCACAACCAAAACCCTCATTTCCTGGTTCCTAGTTCAGTGATCCTTCTGCTACATTACATTGTCTTCTCCATTTGTATTGCATCTTCTGCAACTTTCCATTTGGATTTCTGAAATAAGTTCCAAGTACCTAAAGCCACAATTCTTTGGCATCCATAAGATACCCCCTGAGTGCATGGGGAGCTCTGATGCAGTCCAATTGCCAGATTGGGATACCCACTTCCATGCTCTGTGTCAACACCTCCAATGGGGATAATGCTGAAGTATGCCTCACCGGTAAACGTGTCCTGCTTGTTGGTGGAATACTCCTGAATTCCACTTGTACTGGCTAGATAAAGGATCTGTCATGAAAACTTCTGCTGGAGGGAATGTTGTATGCATGATCACAGGTGTGAAAACAGTTAAGAAAAGTGGTGGCAGCAGATCTCTCTCAGCAGACCAAGCACAGTGTTGCCATTTGGAAATTCACAATCCTCTTGGCTTATTCCCCATCTATTCTCTCACAGGTTGGGATGGAAATAATGTTCCAGTTCAGAGTGTCAATAGCACCACAGCAGAAGGGTTGGCGTAGGTAATGAGTTTATTTTGACTGCCCAAGGTCAGATATTTAACAATATTCCAAAGTTTAAGTATTGTACACTGAACGCTATTTTTGCTCCTCACTTGAAAGCCTCACAGCTGCTAATATTTACAGAAATAGAAAGCAATTACAGTTTGCTGCCACAGGAGGAACTTAAATAATTTAGCACTCATAATGCTTCTGATTCTTTTCATGCCTTCTTTTCTCTAAAACCAGCTGCTTTGTGCTCTCAGACAGAGTTCTCTGCATTCAGAAAGTGGAGCTGGCCAGATGTGTAATGCACAGTTTTTGCTATCCCCCAAATGAAAGGCTCAAGACTTGGTGCAGAGGGCAGTTCTCTCACATTTACCCTTCACTTCCTCTCCTTTCTTGCCAATGTTGAAACTTGGGAGCCATCTGCCCTGGCTTAATCTGGACAAACTGGCATATATGCAGAGGGTCATAATGTGATTTCACTAATTAAACTAATTTACTTCAGGAGCCATTTTCATATCATGAGAAAGGGAGGTGGAGAGTAAAAGCAAAGGGTAGTAACTGAATAAGCTTTACACACAGTAAACTGACAAGCATTATGTTTTAAATGCTCCTGGAAACTTCTTTGGACTGGTTTGAGAGCCTCTTGTTGAGATGCAGTGGGTGATCCAATGATTTCTTAACAGAGCCAACAAGTTGATGCATGTGTATGTGTGTGTGAACATTCATGTGAATGTAAAATCATTTTGAGCTGGACTTTGGATTAGAATGTTTCTGATAACAGGTCCTCACACAGCATATCTGATAGTAGTTTAAAAAACTTTTTGTTAAAAAAAGGAGAATTATCTTTCATCTAATGTGATATAGTAGAAAGGGCATAGTCAGAGGACCTGTGTTCAAATGCTGACTCTGCCATTTATTCCCTGATTGGTACTGGGCAAATCACTTTACCGCTTTGGGCCTCAGTTTCCTATGTGTAAAATCAAGGAGTTGATCAAAACTATCTCTATGATCCCTCCTGGCTCATAATCTATGATACTGCGTCCCTTTGCTCTTCAAGTTTCCTTCCAGTTTTAAAACCATGATCCTGGAATCCTAATATCAAATATTTCCGGGGTTTCTGGCCACTCTGCACCTTGCTTTTTGTTTTTTCTTCTCTTCTGCTTCTTTTTGTGCACTGCGATGGTCATGAATCTTTCTGGTGCAGTGCATCTTATCTATTCATGCAGCATACAAGGGGAAGGCAGCTTTGCTATGCTGGTCAAATGTTCTCCTTGGATATTAAACATTCAAGGCTTATTTCTGTTGCAAGAAAGGATTGATTGCTAGAAATAGTCTTCTGCCAGGGGTGCATGTTAACAGTTTCTACCATTACAACCTTCTGTGGAAGTTGACGGTCTAACTCCTAAGACTGGATACATGTTGACTTGTCTCTTGGACTGTATAGGAGCAGACATGGAAAATAAAAATCATAACAATAATGCTAGCTGATTGACAGAGCTTAAAAGGCACCAGATTGCCTTACAATATAACATATATTGGCAAAATTGAGAATGTGAATCTAAGGCCAATATTTGGTTAGCTTGCAGGAGGGGAACTTGCTAATAAAAGGAGGGATAAGCTTTCTATTTTTATTGTCTTTTATTGAAATTTCCATTGAGAGTCCATGAAACCTATATCACAGTTACCATATTCACTAACACAGAACTGAATTTATATATCACTTCTACATCTTTAAGTGTTATATGAATTTCAAGCTGGAGGGGGATTAGAGATAATTGAGCCCAAACCCCTAATATTGCTAATGGAAAAAAATAAGGCCCTGAAAGGTTAAATATTCTGCCCAAGACCACACAAAGGGTAAGCAGTAGAGACGGGATTGAACCCCAAGTCTTCTGACTCCAAAACCCATGCTATTTCCACTATACAGCACTGCTTTATTACTTCATTAGTCATAGCATGAAAGGAAGTTTTTGCTTCATGCAAAAGTTAATTATCTTGCTGATCTGTCTAGAGCAGCTACAGATCTAGGTGCTTTTCTTGCACTTCTTTGAAGACGTAGCATAGAGTAGTAACCAGGTCAGGGATGGGGAACCCGTGGCCTCGAGCCCACATACAGCCTTCTAGGTTCCTGGGTACACCCTTTAGACTGAGCCAAAGTTTTACAGAACAAATTCTTTTATTAAGGGGATTTGTTTTGTGAAGTTTGGATTAGGTAAAAAGGCTATACTTGAGGACCTAGAGGGCCACGTGTGGTCCCAAGGACCTGGGTTTCCCACCCCTGGCATAGGGTATAGGACTTAAAGTCAAGAAAGCTCAGGTTCAAATTCTGCTTCTGACATTTAACTGCTGTGTGACCTTGGACAAGTCACCTAACCTCTCTAAATCCCATTCATCTGTAAAATGAGGGAATAGATTGGACTAGATGGCCTCTGACTCTCTTCCACCTTTAAAGCTATGATACTATAATCAGTGATCTACTTGAACTAGAAATAATGAGAGAAGCCTGTGGGGAGCCCAGGTCAGCCACGTCGAATTTGGCATATACCCTACCATATCACCTAGCATTTGAGTTCTCCAAGGGGATTGATGACCACTATCCACAACAATGAATAGTTGCCAGATTATACCGTGGGGCCTGGTCCTTCTACAGCATAGCTGAACATAAATCAAAGCATGTAGTAGGTGCCCAGAAAAGATTAGTTAACATGAATTGAATTAAAACAGATGAATTGGATAGCAAACTCTTACCAAATACTGGTTGATTGGTTAACTGGTTGAACAAATGACTGGAGCAGGTAAATACACACAAAACAGATAGATTTAGAGAATCATGATTTTCCCTGTCTTAGTGGCCTACTAATTAGGAAGATTGGACAGACATTGAACAAGGAAGCCTCTGAGAAAGGTTCCCGTTGGAAAAAAGCTGAAACAGAGGCAGACCCTGAAATGGGGAGTAAGGTTTGTTGGAAAGAGATCTCCACCTGTATACACATTACTAGGAGTGCAAGTCTTCAAAGGCACAATTCTATTTCATGCTATCATAGAAAGTACACTAGATTTAGTATCAGAGGACCTGGGTTTGAATCCCACCTATGTTATTTACTATCCATGTACACTTGGGCAAATTTAACCTCTCTTAGCTCCAGGTTATTCCTATATAAAATACTAGATGATCTCCAAAATCTCTCTTAACTCTAAAATCCTATGATCCTATTTAACAAACCTACATGATAGGTAGAGAAGGTATTCTCCCTTTTGCCAGATGGGGAAACTGAGAGCCAAACAAGTGGATAATTTTTCTTATGTTACATGACTATTTAGTGACAGAAATAAGACAAGAATCCATGTTTCTGAACTATTAGTTTAGCACTCTTTCTACTCCATTGCCATATACATCCAGTAAAAATCTTTTAACTAAGTTTAAAAAAAATCAGGCTCAGGGACTAGGGGGAAAAATACTTTCTTCAGAACTGCTTAGATGACATAAAGATGACATAAAGCTCTTTCTTATTAAATATATATGTTTAATGACATGAGATCGATCACAACAACAATTCAAGGTAAACTCATTTACTGTAATGCTACAAGTCATAATTATTTGAACCCAAGAGAGAAAGTTGTATTAAAAATAATAGCTATTCCACTTACCTCATTCTGCACTGACATCCTTTTGCATGTGTAACCCAAGTTTCAAATGAAGCATTTGACATGCTGCTACATTGGTATGATTCTGAATGGGTAGAGAGAACAATTACTCTCTGCATACCTGAATGAATGATGGAGTTTGAGAAACTTTGGAGTGGAGAGATATGCACAATTGCACATTCTTTTTTGGGAGAGACCCAAGGAAAATGAGAGAAAACTTTAGAATGTAGATATGTAGAAGGAAAATCAACTCTTCAATAAGTTGTTGATTTACAACTTGCTTCCTTAGAGATTTCAGGGAATTTTCTGTTGGATAAGAAATTAGTCTCTTTCTTGGTTGAACAGAGATATCTTGCCCCCAGCATGAGAGTTTATCTATTCTCTATAAATTCTGGCATACAATATAACTTCTCTGTTTTCTTGGATATATGGGTTTGCCTACTATTCACTATCTGTGATTATCTTTTGTATAATTAGCATTCGGTGGGAATGAGTCAAGCTTGTGGATATATGTGTGGGGTGCCTCTTCTCCTTCAAGGGAAAGTGACCAGGAAAGCAGCTTGAATCTAAAAAAAAAATTCATTCTCCTAAACCAGCAATATTTTTTTAGGGGAACAGTCTGGTATCCCTTTCTCTGAGAAGAACAGTGCAACCAACCTTATGGCCCCTGCCCTGTAACCCTCCAGGAAGGAATCAAAGTCTCACTTGGAAAGGAACAATCAAGATTTCAGATATACCTATTCATTACTCTCTGAAAGCCACATTGAATCATGTAGATATACATGTAACCTGTATGGAGAACATATACCTTACATATATATATATAACATGTACATGCTCGATACGTTTCTGTTTCCCTTCCCACATTTTATCTCTTCGTGTTCTAGGCTCAATTGGGGATAGAATGTAATACAATGCATAGTTCTTAAGCTTAAGGGATTTAGAATTTCCTAGACTAGGATAATTGGGATATGGGAGACCTGTGCATATTGAAGGCACATATAGGAGGTTTCAGAAATAGGAATGAAATTGAGAAGGCTAAGAGGAATAGGGAATAATCAAAGGAAGAAGGTTCCAAAAGAAACAAGGAGTAGGCAGGAGAGCACAGATTAGCCTGCACTCTTAATTCACCTGACTGAAACACAACTAAACAACAGTAGATTACACATGCTCTGTCACCTTAGGCAAGCAGAGGTGAAATCTAGAATCCAGTTACTGGCAGATAAAATATTCAGGCTGTCTTAGAAAATATAACTCCCCTTCTAAAGTGTTTCATACATATTTATTGCTTCCTATGAACTGAATTCTACAGTCAAAAACATGCCCTGCCCTTAGCTCTTGAGGAACATTTGACACTTTTGTAATAAATAACTATTTCAAAGATAAACAAGTTTAATAATTAGATGGCAAATGTATTAAAATTCTTTAAAAATATGAATTGTAGATTCTCCAAAAAATATTTTAAATCAGTATCTTTTTAGCTATACCCCTAAAATGATCCTCTGATTTCTTTATCTCTCTCTCCATCTCTCTTGCCCCCTACCCCTACCCTACATAAACATTTTCCTTTTATTACAAAAGCCTTGATATTTCAGGTAGCCCTTGGTATTGGCTACAATAGCTACCTCAAAATGTTAAGAAGTCTGCATGACAACTGTGGCCAACAATTTGGTTTCAACATTCCTGCAAATTTCAGATTCTAGATCAGAGGTTCCCAAACTTATTTGGCCTACTGTACTCTTTTTAAAAATTTACTCAGCACATCCCTGGAAATCTACTTTCTTTAACCCTTTAAAAGTTTTTGTGAAATTTGTGTCATTTCAAAAATATATAAAATATTTTAAATGACACATCTTAAATTTAATAATTTATTGTGAATTTGCGTGTTTTCTCCTGCATTTAAATTTTGATGATGCAATATTGATGATGCATATTGCAGTATGGTATTATGACGTAAACAAATCATTACACACACATATTCCTGCCAATAAATGCTGGACTTTCTGACAACACATGACCCACTCACCTGCCAACACTTGCTTGTTGAGACCTGTTGGCAGACTTGACTACTGATCAGTTATAACTTGCATTTTATGTATTTATTTGGAAAACAACATAATCGCTATGACTTTAACTCTGTTATATAACAGAATGAAGCATGTATGAAGAATTTTTCAAAATTTTCTTCTCATCATATGCTTCCATTGCCCCTTTGTTTTTATTCAACACCCCCCGCCCCAATTACACTCAAGACTTTGATGTCCCCCTGGATTGTGGCCCCTAGGGAATAATATCACCCACTTTGGGAACTCATGTCTAGATGTTCAGGCCATAGGATCAATTGGTTGATCTTTCTCTACTGGGCTGATGTTTCTGGAATTATTCTTTTTTTTTTTTATTAAATTTTTTTTTGAGTTACATATTTTCTCCCCGTCTTTCCCCCGCCCACCACCCCAAAACAGCCATCCCAGTGTTTCCCCCCTCCCCCAGTCTATTCTCTCCTATGTCAC
>CM053581.1:299969718-299985085 GCA_028627135.1 Pseudochirops cupreus | reverse complement strand
GAATTAGAGTGGAGCAAATGGAAGCAAATGACTTTATGAGAAATCAAGATACTATTAAACAGATCCAAACAAATGAAAAAATAGAAGGCAATGTGAAATATCTCCTTGAAAAAACCACTGACCTGGAAAATAGATCCAAGAGAGACAAATTAAAATTGGACTACCTGAAAGCCACGATCAAAAAAAGAATCTAGAAAGCATCCTTCAAGAAATTCTCAAGGAAAATTGCCATGATATTTTAGAAACAGAAGGCAAAATAGAACTTGAAAAAATTCACTGATCACCTCTTGAAAAAGATCCCAAAAAGAAAGCTCCTAGGAATGTTATAGCCAGGTTCCAGAGTTCCCAGATCAAGGAGAAAATATTACAAGCTGCCAAGAAGAAACAATTTGAATACTTTTGAAACGCAATCAGGATAACCCAGGATCTAGCAGCTTCTACATTAAGGGACCAAAGGGCAGGGAATATGATATTCCAGAGATCAAGGGAGCTAGAATTAAAACCAAGAATTACCTACCCAGCAAAATTGAGCATAATATTCCAGGGGAAAATATGGTCATTCAATGAGGTGTGGGACTTCTAAGAATTCTTGCTGAAAAAACCAAAACTGAATAGAAAATGTGACACTCAAATACAAGAAGCATGAGAAGGTAAACATGGAAAAGAATTGATAAGGAACTTATCAGAGTTGAACTATTTACGTGCTAATATGGAAAAACAATAATTATAACTTATGAAACTTTTCTCAGTATGAGGATAGTTGAAGGGAATATAAATGTGTGTGTGTGTATATATATATATATATATATACATATATATGTATGTATGTATGTATATATGTATGTATGTATGTATACATACATATCTGTCTATATAGGAGGGCATATATGCGTATGAATACATATGTGAGTGCGTGTATATATGTGTACATAGACATAGGACACATGATCTATCGAATAGGATGGGATAACATTTTAAAAGGTGAAACTGAGAGGTGGGAGAGGAATAATATGAGAGGAGACAGGGAGAGACAGAATGGGGTTAATCCTCTCATATAGAAGAGGCAAAGGATAACTGCTACAATGCAGGAGAAGAACAGGAAGGCAAAAGGGAATGGGTCAACCTTACTCTCATTGAAGTTGGCTTAGGAAAAAAATGACATACACTCTAAATTGGTTATCTTGGCCTACAGGAGAGTAGAGGGAAAGGGGATGAAAGGGGGGAGGGTGGAGGGGAGGGCAGGTTGGGGGGGAGGTTTGTTAGAAGCACACTTTTGTAAAGGGACAGGGACAAAGTACAAAATAGAACAAGACGAGGGTGGAATAGGAAGGAGGGAAATATACAGGTACTGGGGTAGGGAGGTCCATCTTACCCTACCGGAAAGTCAGAGGGGTAAGGGGGGGAGGATATAGGAGAGAGTTGATTGGGGGAGGAGGTATACAGTGGGATTGTAAATCAAAATCTCATGGAAATTAATGATGTAAACTAAAATAAACAAAAGTTTAAAAAAAAAAAAAGAAAGTTTAACCATTCACTGGACCAGGGTGTACTTAGGCATTTTGCCATGCCTCCCCTCATCTAGTAAATCCATTTGTCTTTGGAATGTTGCCCTGTGGCTCAGCCACTTTGATCAATAGGTTCATAAGTAAAATATCATGAGTAAAATAAACCTACTATTTCTTTCTTTTAAAATAAAAATATTGATATATTTTATTTTTAAAAAATTTAATTTAATTTTTAAAATATTTTTAAAAATACCTCAAATAAAATTCTGCAATGGTAGAGCCAACAAAAGGTCAGAGTGAGATATTCTTTCACTCCACACAACAATAAAATAATGCCTCAAAACAAATCCTGAAGATTAAGGAGCAAAACAAAAGAATGGAATGAAAACAATTTTCCATCCTAAGAAAACTTAGATCAGCAAGAAAAGTCTGTTGTACCTGGGAGAGAGTGGAGCTCAGTCCAACAGAGGCCACACCCCTGCAAGCCTGCAGCAGGACTTGGGGACAACTGAATGAAAATCAAATAAGAGAGGTAGAGGAAAAATTGGGAAAATAAATGAGAGCAATACAAGAAAATCATGGAAAAAAAGAGCCAATAGCTTGGTGAAGGAGGCACAAAAATATACTAAAGAAAATGACTCCTGAAAAATTGAATAAGTGAAATGGTAAGAAAAAAAAGACACAAAAATACAATTAAGAGAACTCCTAAAAAACCAAAATTAGTCAAATGGGAAAAGATGTATAAATATTCACTGAAGAAAAGAACTTCTTAAAAAGTAGAATTGGCCAGATAGACAAGGCTGTACAAAAGATCACTGAAGAAAATAATTCCCTAAAATTAGAATTGGGCAAGTGGAAGCTAATGATTCTAGCAGATATCAAGAAACAATAAAACAAAATCAAAAGAATGAAAAAATAGATGAAAGTGTGAAATATCTTATTGGGAAAACAACTGACCTAGAAACAAGATCAAGAACAGATAACTTAAAAATTATTGGACTACCTGAAAGCCATGAACAAAAAGACTCTAGACACCATATTTTAAGAAATTATTAAGGAAAACTTCCCCAATATCCTAGAACTGGAGGGCAAAATAGAAACTGAAAGAATTTACCGATCATTTCCTAAAAGTGATCCCAAAATGGAAACTCCTATGAATATTATAACCAAATTCCAGAGCTCCCACATCAAAGCAAAACTATTGCAAGCATCTAGAAAGAAACAATTCAATTATCATGGAGCAAAAGTCAACATAAATCAAGATTTAGCATCTTCTACATTGAAGAATCAGAGGGCTGGGAATATGACATTACAGAGGGCGAAGGAGCTAGGATTCCAACCAAGAATCACCTAACCAGCAAAACTGAGTATAATCTTTCAGGGGGAAAAATTGACATTTGATGAAAGGATTTTCAAGCATTCCTGATGAAAAGATCAGAGCTAAATAGCAAATGTGGTTTTCAAATACAAGACTCATGAGAAGCACAAAAAGGCAAACAGGCAAGAGAAATCATAAAGGATCCAATAGTTAAATTGGTTACATTTCTACATGGGAAGATGATGCTTGTAACTCTGAATAACTTTATCATAATTAGGGTGGTTAGAAGGAGTATATGTATACAAAGGGCACAGGTATGAGTTGACTATAATCAGATGATATAAAAAAAAGTAAGAGATGAGAAAGAGGGATGCAATGGGAGAAAGAGAAGGGAGAAGTAGAATGGGGGTAAGTTGTCTTACATAAAGGAGGCAAAAAAAGCTTTTATAGTAGAAAGGAAGATGGGGAGGGGAGGTTGTGGGCAATACTTGAACCTTACTGTCATCAGAATTGGCTCAAAGGGGGAATTATTACACCCATATTTAGGTGAGTATAGAAGTTTATCTTACTCTACAGGGAAGTAAAAGGGAGGAGAATAAGAAAAGAGAGGCTGGCTGATAGAAGGGAGAGTAGAATTTTGAAGAGATACAGGGTGAAAGGAGAGAGAAAGAAGATAAATAAGGGGAAAAATAGGATAGAGGAAAATACATAGTAATCATAACTGAATGTGAAAGGACTTGTCCATCAAATGGAAACAGATAGCAGAGTGGATTAAAAAAATGAATCCTACAGTATTTTGTTTACAGGAAACACATTCAAAGCAGAGAGACACACACAGAGTAAAGAAGGATCTGGAGTGGAATCTATTCTGCTTCAGCTGAAATAAAAAAATAAAAAAGAAAAGCGGGGCTAGCAATCATGATCTCAGACAAAGCAAAAGGAATAATAGATTGAATTAAAAGAGATAAGCAGGAAAACTAGATTTTGCTAAAATTTTACAATGAAGTAGTATCAATACTAGATATATACACACTAAATGGTATAGCATCCAAATTGTGTTAAATTTAAAGGGATTTGCATAAACAAACCTAATACAAACAAAATTAGAAGGAAAGCAGAAAACTGCAGGGAGGGGGGATTTAAACTAGACTTCTTTGATTAAGGTCTCATTTCTCAAATATATGGAGAACTGAGTCAAATTTATAAGAATACAGTCATTTCCCAATTGATAAATGGCCAAAGAATATGAGTGGGCAGCTTTCAGATAAGTAAATCAAAGCTATCTACAATCTTATGGGGAAAATGCTCTAAATTATTTTTCATTAGAGCAATGCAAATTAAAACAACTCTGAGGTACCACCTCATGCCTATCAGATTAGCTAATGTAAATGAAAAGAGAAATGACAAATATTGGAGGAATGGAAAACTGGAATACTAACACACTATTGGTAGAATTGTGAACTGAACCAACCATTCTGGAAAAAAAAAATTGGAGCTATACACAAAGGGCTATAAAACTATACATACATACCCTTTCACCCAGGAGTACCACTATGAGATCTGAATCCCAAAGAGATTTTTTCAAAGGTAAAAACAATATGTTTACAAATATTTATAGCAACTCTTTTTATGGTAGCAAAGAACTGGAAATTGAGAAGATGCTTGTCAATGAAGGAATGATTGAACAAGTTGTGGCATATGGTTGTGATGGAGTACTATTGTGCTATAAGAAATGATGAACAGGGGGGCTAGGAGGAGCAGTGAATACAGCACAGGCCCTGGAGTCAGGAGGACCTGAGTTCAAATGCAGCCACAGACACTTTACACTTACTAGTTGTGTGACCTTGGGCAAGTCACTTAACCCCAACTGCCCTGCCTTACCCCCTCCAAAAAGCAAGCAAGAAAGAAAGAAATGATGAACATGATAACTTCAGAGAAACCTGGAAACTTACATGAACTAATGCAAAGTAAAGTGAACAAATCCAGGAGACCATAGAACACAGTAACAGCAATGCTATAGGACAATCAACTGTAAATTCTTAGCAATAAAATGATCTGAGACAATTCCGAAGGACTAATGATGAACAATGCTGTTCACCTCCAGAGAAAGAACTGGTGGAGTCTAAATGCAAATACAGGCATAGTTTTCTTAAACTTCACATATTTTTCTTGGATTTGGGGTGGGGGGATTATTTGTGTTTTCTTTCATAATATGACTAGTATGGAAACATGTTTTGAATGAATAACCTATATCAAATTGCTTACCTTCTCAATAAGGGGGGAGGGTAGAGAAGGAGGATGAAAGGGAGGGAGGGAGAGAATCTGGAACTCAAAATTTAAAAAAAGTTAGAAAATTTTACATGTTATTGATATTTGTCAAAATAAATTAAAATATATTTCAAAAATAATTCTAGAAATTATTTTGAAGCAATTCCAAGCATTTCTAGAATGTTTCAGAAGTACAGTCAAAATACAAAAATAATACAGATAGAAATTAGAACTATTAAGGAAGAAATAAGCAAATCTATTCAGAGACTAGTAAATCTGTAACAAAATACAAAAAGTCCCTGCATATTAGTAAATTATTTGTAAAAGAGAATCGGAATACAAATACGCAGAGCAAGAATGAAAAATAAAGAGATATTTTTGTAATCCATAAAGTTCAGAGAACATATGAGGACTCTGTAAAACAAAAACTAAAAAAAAAAAAACCAATAAAATGTGGAGCGCAAAAAAAATATCTAAGGGGCATAGATCTTATGGGGGGAAATATATATATATATATATATATATATAATTTAGACACTATATTCCACTTCTGTAGACACTAAATAATGTAGAAAATGTTCTTGGAAATATTTGAAGAAATTGGCGAAGACAGGTAAGAGAATTCAGAGAACAACAATAGAAAGACACCTCGAAGTTCAAATCACTAAGAAATAGCATAACCAAGTTTCTGGATTACAACCTCAAAGAAATAATTGAATGCAGTAAAGAAAAAACCTTCAGATTCCAAGAGGCACCAATTGGAAAAGCACATATTTTAATAATAATAATAATAATAATGTAAAGAAAAAATATGATGATGATAACTAGTATTTATAGAGAGCTTTAAGATGTACAAAGCACTTTAATTATTATCTAATTTGATCCTCACAACAACCATATGATGTAGGTAGTATTTCTTACAGATGAGGAAACTGAGATTAGGAGAGGTTAAGTGACTTTGTTAAGTGCCTGAGGCAATAGTTGAACACATTGGTCTTTCTTGACTCTATGTCAATTCAATTCTACAAATATGTCTTAAGTAGCTACCATGTGCCAGGCACTAGGTATACAAACAAGAAAAAAAAGCATCTACCCTCAAGAAGCTTAAATTCTGTTAGAGCACAAAGGATGCAGTGCTATGTACACACATACACATGTACACACACACACACACACACACACACACACACACATACTATGTAGACATCAGTGAATTCAGAAGCCAGATTGACAGATTATCACTCAGAGGCATCATCCCTATTGCCCATTATTTTGATGGTCTCAGTAAAAGGAAGTGATATCACTGTAAAGCTGGAAGGTAGTTGATGATAATAAAAAGGAATGAAATAAAAAACACCTAGAATTATAGAGTTTTATCATTTCAGTGGCTCATATTATCTTGTATAACCACTTCATTTTTATAAATAATGAAACTGAGGCTCAAAGCAATGAAGCAACTTATCTCAAAGTCTCACAGTATGGACCAGAGGCAGGTCTAGAATTCAGCTCTCACTAGTTTAGGTTCAGTTCTTTCTACACTAAATCACACTGACTGCCTATTAAACAGTAGCTACTCCTGCATCACATTTCATTAAATTATGACTTCTCTCTGATTCTGATTCCCTGTCTAAATGTGGTATCCAAGGCTGATTGGGCAGCCACCAAAAGCAGCAACAGAAAATGCCACTGCAGCATAGCAAGGCTGACTTATGATCCCATCTTAGCAAACTCTCATCTGCTTCTAAACACAGCTGTTCCCATATGGAACAAAGCCGTGTGCAAACAGTGCCAGCCAGGCCTTGGAGCAAAAAGCCTACAGTGGAAGAAAATCACTCTATCACTGGATTCTTGTTTGAGGCCAAGAACCCAGTCCATCACCTGCAATTTCAGGTACCCATATTCATAGGATGCCATCCTCTGCTGCTCTTTGCCTGAGGCAATTCTTAGAGTGATGCTTATACAAACCCTGCTCTCTGGTTTATACTTAGACAGCAACATTCCCCAAATCTCCACGAGTCTACCAATAAGAATGGAGCACAGAGGGGCAATGAAGAAAGTTATGACATGCACAGTGCTTCCATCATATAGATGTACCCACCCTGGAGGAGAGAACTATATCCCTTTTAGTTATTAGGAGGTTAGACTCCATGTGAGCTTTTGTTCAGCCATAGAATTCACAGTTCGGTTTTGTTTGTTTTTTTAATTTTCAATTAAACATAATGAATCTCCTCCACAGGATGCCTGGAACAGATTTGACTTTTAGAGCCCATCAGATGTATAGGTTACCAGCTTGGGTAAGGTCCCTGTGGAGAGTCATAGAAGCAAACTCCAAATCCCAACTATAAACAACTGCACCC
This sequence comes from Pseudochirops cupreus, assembly GCA_028627135.1. Classification (NCBI taxonomy): domain Eukaryota; kingdom Metazoa; phylum Chordata; class Mammalia; order Diprotodontia; family Pseudocheiridae; genus Pseudochirops; species Pseudochirops cupreus. Next base: position 299,977,637 of record CM053581.1, on the reverse strand, counting down.
CAGGGGCCCTCACCTAATGTTCCTCCTTGACAGTGCAATCTTCTCAACATAGTATCTCAGGGATGGCTAATGAGTTCTGTGACCCTGTCTCCTACAGCTTGTAGACAAAATCTTGGAAGGCCACTTTCTATCTACAGCCCTTTTTCTGTGCCATCAAAGCTGACCCTTCCCAGCTTCAATCAAGTCTATGGGATTCACCAGAGATCAGAAGTTTTATTACACCACCTTTCTTTTTAAACATAAGAGGATGATTCATTCTACTTTGCTCTTGCCTAGAGCTAGTAAATCCCAACCTCCTATTCTCATCATTGTTATTAAGTACTACCACCTACCCAGGTGACAATTCCTTTCTTCTGCTATCTTTTCCCACAGTTTTGTATTTATGCAACTCAGCTTTACCTCTCCCTAAAATCCTAACTTCCCCTTTCTTGCCTTTTGCAGTCTTAATGCTGTTGTTAATGACTTTTCCTTCATCCACTGTCTCCACCTTTCCCTTCATTCACTCTGTCTCCACCTTTCCCCTTAGCTCCAATTTTACATTTAGAACAAATTGTTGGGCATCTTCACAGAGATAACCCAAATGAACTTTGTTGGGGAGACTTTACTGTGCCTGCATATATCTCTGTAAAATCTGAAAAAAAAAACTACCTTCTTTAGGATCTTTTCAGAAATGGAAAATAGGATACAAGGTCAACTAGATGACACAGAATAAAAGACGACTGTATGAAAAACGACAGTGAGAGGGGATTAACAAGCACACAGACTTTCAGAGAAATTTCTAGTTCATCACAAACATATGAATCCATCAAAAATGACTTCTGTGAAAAAAGAATATAATTATTCATGGCAAACTCAAAGATATAAGACAAGCATTCCAATAAAAAAGGATTACCCATTGGTATCTGTCCTAGGCCCACTGGGCCCCTAATGAGGCCATAAAAGAATAGCTACAAGTATTGTGTTGGCCTCTCACTAATAATGTAGTGGAGAGTGATGATAGAATGCCAAACCTCCACATGCTACCCAGGATTAGAAGCATCCCTTACCACATGACCTTTGTAGGCACTAATAGGATTGTAAATTTAGAGCTGGAATGATGAACAAATGAATGAATGAAACGAATGAATGAAAAAGAATTTATTACGGATTCACTGGTAGGAAACAATGTACTAAGCATAGGGATGCAAAAAGAGAGCTTTCTCTTACTTCCTCTCCTATGTAAGAAGTTCGTGTTTTAGAAAAACATGGAAAGATTTGCAGGAAATAATGAAGAGTGCAATAAGCAGAACCAAGAGAACACTGTACAGTAACAGCAATTTTGCTTGAAGAATAATTGTGAATAACTAAGCTATTCTGAGTATTATAAATATTCAAATCAACTACAAAGGACCTATGAAGGAAGATATTATCTACCTCCAGAGAAAGAACTGATAAATGGAAATATGTACAGTGTGATTTTATATATATATTTACTCAAATACCCGAAAGCCAAGTCCCAAAACCAGAAGGTCAAAGTCATTACAGTAACCACGAAGTTGGTACACATAATTAATGCAGCAAACACCCACATTCCCAAGCCTTCAAAACAAAACAGGTTCCCTGTTCTGATCCTCCTCTCCTCACTCACAGTAGCTGCCCAGCCTCCACGCTGCTTACTCCCAGCAGTTCTGGCCCCAAGCAGTTCTCAGCAGAAGTTCTGGCTGGCTCTCAGAAGTCCTGCCACCACAAGTCCTGTTCTCAAAATCTCTGCCCCTCAGCCTCCACACTGCTTGTTCCCAGAAGTTCTGGCTCTCTAGCTTGGGCTTTTCTTTATATAAGGTATTAGCTCCTCCCTGTTCCAGCCCTTTCCTGTTACATTAGCAAGTCTATTCCACTGTGGGATTAACAATTTCTGGGTCTTAATACTTGACACAATCATGAACTTGGGACAAGTTGCTAAGTACCTATTTGATTGAAAATACCAGGGTCATGGAAGATCTTCAAACCCCATTGCTATTTCAAAGATACAAGTGGATAAAAAATACAGAAAGAGAAAATAACATAATTCAATAGACAGGGCTTTGACTGTCTGACCATCACACATACACTTAGTTACCAGAGAGGGAAGCACCAACATCTGGGTTTCCAAAGCTGTCAGACTCAACGGCTGCCTAGAGTCTCATCTGGCCAAATCACACAACTCTTACCAAAGTGAGTCCCAAAGCAAAATCTCACCTCAGAGGTGTATATATATACATAGCCTTTTCCAGGGACAGACAACATCACAACTCTCATAACCCACTTGACTACAAAATAACAAAAATTGTGCCTTCCTGAAAAACAAGCCTCCATCAAGCAAGCTTCTCCTGTGGGCTCCAATCCACCCTTCAGCAAACTCTTCCCACCACAGGCTCCATGTGACTAAGGGCCTTAAGGGTTATCTAGTCCACTACCAATAGTTTCATCTAGTCTACTAGTCCCATTTCAAAGATGAATAAACTAAGGTCCAAAAATGTTAAGATCCTTGCTCAAGTTCTCTTAAGTAGTAAGTTCAGAGAGTCAAGAATCAAACCCCAATCTTCTAAATTTAAGTTCAATAATCTCTGTACTTGATTCTCTAAGCCCTAGCACCTCTCAAAGATAATGAAAGAAAAGAGACAATGAGCAGAGTAGATACTGTATCCTCAAATTGTGTGGGATTAATAGACACCTTCATCACTCAATCTTCCTAATTTGCCATGACCATTGAGCCTTCCTCCTGTACTGAGAGGCCAATCAATTGGTACTTACTCTGATCTATGAATGGCAAAATTCTTTTTCCATTTTCCCCAAACCTTGCACTTGAGAGGTGGTCATTCAGTCAGCCAATTAGAATTTATTAAGTATCAAATATGTTCCAGATAGTGTGCTATATACTGGGGATACAAAGAAAAGACAAAAAGTCTCTACTCTCAAGGAGTTCACAGTCTAATGGAGGAGATAAAATGTAAACAACAGTGTACAAACAAGATATATACTGAATAAACTGGAAATAATCAACAGAAGGAAGACATTAAAATGAATTAGAGATCAGGAAAGGTTTTTTCATAGAAGGGTTTCTTAGCTAGGATTTGAAGGAGGTCAGGAAAGCCAGGAGGTAGAAATGAAGAAGGAGAGAATTCTTGGCATGGGAAATACCCAGTGAAAATGTCTGCATTCAGATGAAATTTCTTTTATGAAGAACAGCAAGGAAACTAGTGTGTCAAGGAGGAAAAAAAAAAAACTCTTTTGGTTTCCTATTTCCCCCTATTATTTCCAACTCTATCTACTCTAGGCCTCCCCTTTCTCTGTCCCTATACTTCTCTGCCCTCTTCCGCCACAACATCTGGAATACCCACGCTATCCTTCTCCTCCTCATCATAGTAATCATTTATATAGCACTTTAAGATTTGGCTAAAGTGTTTTAAATACATCATCTCATTTGATCCTCACAACAGCCCTGTGATGAAGGTACACAATATGCCAGATCTGAACTCAGGTCTTCTTGACTCAAAGTCCAACACTTTGTTCACTCTACCAAATAACTGTCTATCACTCCCAAATTCTTCTCTATCCTAGATCTCTAGAGTTCACATTTTTTTTCAATCTTCTTATACTCATGAAAAACTGACTTTCTCTTTAAAATACCTCATCCCTGGCCATTTCATTGCTGGTGTTGCCTTCTTTCATCACATCCCCCCACCAAATGAATCAATGTGTGGGGCTATATTGAACCCATCACTTCAGCAGACAAACCTTCCTTTTGCTACCACCATTCAGAAATCTCTCCTTCTTTGAGTTTCAGTTCATCTGTCTATATTATCCTATTCTAAAAATCTTACCCTACTGTCCTTGTTGTAGTTGTCTATTGGTTCTATATTACTCTCCTTTAATCCATCTCATTCTTTCTGCTTTTTTTCAAGGAATTTTGTACTTGGCTCACAGTATTTCTCTCCAACCAATATTCTTCCCCTCATAATTGTTCTTGGAAACTTAAGGTTTTTACATCAAGTTGTCTTTGGAAATCCTGACTTCCTACTCCATCAACATTATCAGTTCCAGTGATCTGTATATCCACTCCACCTCAGCCACCCACAGCAGTGATCGGGGCTTAGACTATACTATTCAATCTTCATGATCCTGAACTCTGAAATTTCCCTCTCATCATCATCTCATATTCTTTCATCTCTCCTCTCTCATTTCTCCTAAATATATCTTTGACAGCACTGCAACCTTAAGGCCCTATTCTTCTTGTCCTTTTGTTTCCCTTTTAAACATTTTATTTTTTTTCCAATTGTACATAAAAACAAATTCAATATTTATTTTTTTATTTTGAGTGCCAAATTGCCTCCCTACTCTACCTTCTCATTGAGAAGGCAAGCAATTTGATCTATATTCTATGTGTAGTCATGCAAAACATTTCTACATTAGCCATATTGTGAAAGAAAACAGAAAAAAAGAAAAAAAGTGTTTTTAAAGTATGTTTTAATCTTCATTCAGACTCCATAATTTGTTTCTCTGGAGGTGAATAGCATGTTTCATTATAACTCCTTTGGAATTGTCTTAGATCATTGTACTGCAGATAATAGCTAAGTCACTCACAGGTGATCATCCTACAATGTTGTTGTTACTGTGTACGATGTCCTCTTGGTTCTGCTCAATTCATTTTGCATCAGTTCAGTAGGTTTCCATGATTTTCTGAAAGTATCCTGCTTATCATTTCTTATAGCACAATAGTATTCCATCACAACCATATATTACAACTTGTTGAATCATTTCCCAATTGATGGGCAGCCCCTCAATTTCCAATTCTTCACCACCACTAAAAGGGCTGGTATTTAAAAAAAAAACATATACATATGTGTGTGTATATATATATATATATACACACACACAGAGACAGAGAGAGAGAGAGTGTGTTTCTTTTTGTAATCTCTTTGGGATACGGACCTATTAGTGGCAATACTGGGTCAAAAAGCATGCATGGTTTATAATCCTTTGGCTAAAGTTCCAAATTGTTTTCCCGAAGAGGTGGATCAATTCACAAGCTTTAGTGTACCAATTTTCCCACATGCATTCCAACATTTGCCATTTTCCTTTTTGATCATATTAGCCAATCCGATAGGTATGAGGTGGTACCTCAGATTTGTTTTAATTTGCATTTCTCTAATGAATAGTGACTTAGAACATTTTATAAGGCCATAGAAAGTTTTGATTTCATCATCTGAAAACTGCCTGTTCATATCCTTTGACCATTTATCAATTGGGGGATGGCCTATATTCTTGAAAATTTTACTCCATTCTCTATATGTTTAAGAAATAAAGCCTTTATAAGAGAAATTTGTTGCAAATTTTTTAGTTATGATTACTGTGTATTTCCCTTCATCCTCTTCTTCCCATTTATCCTTCTCTATCTTTTTTCACCCTGGCCCTCCTCCAAAGTGTTTTGCTTCTGACCACTGCTTCTCTCAGTTTGCTGTCCCTTCTAATTGCACCCCTCCCCCTCATCCTATTTCCTTCCTATCCTATTCCCTTCCCTTCCTACTTCCTATTTCCCTGTAGGGTAAGTTTTCTATTCACTATGGAGTGTGGATGTTATTCTGGTAACGGTAAAGTTTAAGTGCTGTTAACCCTCCCCTACCATATTTCCCTGTACTATAAAAGTTCTTTTGAACCTCTTTTACATTCTACTTAACCTTTTCCCATTCTCCCAATGTATCCCTCTTTCTTATCCTTTAATTATATTTTCTTAGATATCATCCCATCATACTCAACTTACACCTATGCCCTCTGTCTATGTATATTCCTTCTAATTGCCTTAATAATGATGAAGTCCTTAGGGGTTTCAAGTATCATCTTCCATGAAAGAATGTAAAGAATTTAACCTTATTGCATTCCATATGATTTCTCTTGCCTGTTTACTTTTATTATGCTTCTCATGAGTCTTGTATTTGAAAATAAAATCTTCTATTCAGTTCTAGTCTTTTGATCAGGAATGATTTAAAGTGTTCAATTTCATTAAATATGCATTTTTACCCAAAGGATTATAATCAGTTTTCTAGGTCATTCTTGGTTCAAAGTCTAGTTGCTTTGCCCTCTAGAATATTGTATTGTAAACCCTTTGATCCTTGAATGGAGAAGCTGCTAGCTCTTGTATTATGCCAACCGTAGCTCCACAATGTTTGAATCATTTCATTCTGGCTGCTCATGATATTTTCTCTTTGACCTGAGAGCTCTGGAATTTGGTTATAATATTCCTAGACATTTTCATTTTGGGATTTCTTTAGGAGGTAATCAGTGGATTCTTTCAATTTTAATTTTATCCTCTGTTTCTAGGATATCAGGGTAGTTTCTCTTGATAATGCCTTGAAATATGACGTCTAGGCTCTTTTTTTGATCATGGCTTTCAGGCAGTTCAATAATTCTTAAATTATCCATCTCTGATCTCATTTCCAGGTCAGTTGTTTTTCCAATAAGATAGTTCACATTTTCATCTTTTTTTTTATTCTTTCAATTTTGTTTTATTATTTCTTGATGTCTCCTAGAGTCATAAGCTTCCATTTACCTAATTATAATTTTTAAGGTATTACTTTCTTTAATGTACAGTCCTTTCCATTTGGCTAATTCTACTTCTTAAGGAATTCTTCTCTTCAGTGGATTTTGTGTCTCTTTTACCATTTGGTCTATTTCTGGTTTTCAAGGTATTGTTTTCTTTAGTACTTCTTGTGCTCCTTTACCAAGCTATTGACTCTTCTTTCATGATTTTCTTGCCCTTGGAAATCCGCAACAGCCTCAGCAGCTCTGGCTGACCCTTAGACTCATCAGAAGTTTCAGCTGGTTCCCAGAAACAAAAATCACTTCATCCAGGTTCTCTAAATCAAAATCATTCTCTTCAGCCTGGGATAAGGGAGGGGAGAGGGGGGCTTTCCTCTTCAGCCTCCCCAGCAGCAGGAGCTTCTGCCTCCACAAAGCTTACTCCAAGAAGATCTGTCTCTTCCTCTCTGGGGCTTTTTCTTATATACAGTATTGTCCTTACCTGTTCAGCCCCTTCCTGTACCCTTCAGTTCCCTTCAGCAACAGGGAGTCACACAAGCCTCAACAGAGGCTTGATTAATTTACTAAGTGCTAAGTACCTGTTACTTTGCCCTACAAAGAGATCTTCAAATTCAAATTACATTGCTCTTACACACTCATTCACTTCCCAATTTTTCCTCTATTTTTCTTATGTGATTTTTAAAATCCTTGTTGATTTCTTACAGAAATTATTTGTGGGCCTAAGACCAATTTATATCTTTGAGGCCTTGGATGTAGCTATTTTGACTTTGTTGTCTTCTGAGTTTGTATTTTGAGCTTCCTTATCACCATAGCAACTTTTCTACAGTCAGGTTCTTTTTATGTTTTTTGTTCATTTTTTCATCCTATTTCTTGATTTTACTTTATGTCTAAAGTTGGGCTCCACTTCTAGAGTGGATGAAGCACTATACTGAGCTTCAGATTTTTCATGCTGTTTTCAGAGCTCATTCTGGTGATCTGTAATTTTTCAGTGCTTCCAAGGTAGTATGATCTATGGAGAGTTGTGTTTATTACTCTCCTGGCCTGTGCTCTGGCCTGTGAGTGGCCATAAGTACTCTTTTTCTGCACTGGAATTATGACTAGGGCCCCTGTTTCCCTGGGGCTGCACACTCTATTATGTTAATCCTTGCAATGGCAAACAAAGAAGTATTTAGCCCCTTGTTTCAATCATTTATTTAGCACCTCGTTTCAGTTCAAGTGTCTTTGAGCCTTGCCCTGATTATATCAAGTCTTTGTTAAGAAATAGAACCTGTTAATCCCACAGTGGGAGGGACTTGCCAAAGATAGGAACAGGAAGGATGTAAGAGGTGGGCAGAACAGGGAGGAGCTATTGACAGACAAAAAGCTGA
>CM053581.1:299944455-299969218 GCA_028627135.1 Pseudochirops cupreus | reverse complement strand
CTGGAGTAATAGATTCTAATTATCAAGGTGAAATTGTTGTGACATTCCATAATTTAGGTGAAGGGCCCATACAGATTCATAAAAATGATAGGATAGTTCAAATGATTATTGTTCCTTGTAAAACAATACCACTTGTAAAAACTGACCCTCCTTCCAAAATAACTATCAGAGGAACTGAAGGATTTGGTTCTACTGATAGAATAAAATTGGAAGCTAAAGTATGGGTAAAACGGAAGCCAGATGATGTTCCAAAGGCTGCAGAGATTATAGCACATGGGAGGGATAACACTGTAACTATCATTTATTCCGGAGAAGATGATTATAAAATTGTACACTTGACTCATATTTTCTACTGTGAGTGAGGCTATAATAGTGGGCTCATGCTCTCCAGTAGCGTAGCTAATCCTACCTTGTTTCTGGTTATTGTCTTCTTGCTTCTTGGCTTTTTGTATATTCACCTTGTTTGCTACATTTGTTTCCACAGGCTTGGTACCCTCCACCTGTGGATGCCCAATAGCTCAAACTGGTTGTCACCCCCTGTCTACAACTGTGAAATGTTACCCCTGGACCTGGCATCAAGCACATTCCAAATGCTGGCTACAGAACTGACCTCTCAAATGGGACCCCTTGGGACAAGGACAGCTGTACGTCCAATTTCAGCAGCAAGTAGCCATGGAAGAAGAGACCTTCGCCCCTTACCCCAAGATTTTGGGACTCCATTTATTTGGGGGGGGAATGATAGGGAGCTTGTGCTCAAGCCTCACCCTAAAATATTGTTTTCTGTGTTTATTGTGTGCTATCTTTGTTATATTGTTGTAAAATTCTGTTGATACCAGTTACTCCTAAAACTCCGATTAACCTATGGAATGAAATGTATTGTTAATGTATTTTTGCTAAGTAAGGGACATGAAAGATCTTGGGGCCAAATGTAATGATACTGGGATTTGAAGATCTTCCATGCCCCTTGAACTTGCTGATGTAGCAGGAAGGGGTGGAGCAAGAGAAAGCTGGAACCAATCTAGCGTCTGTGCCATGGTGACTGGAAGCAGCAGCAGCAGCAGTAGCTGTGGTTGTGGCACAAACTCCTTTTTCTTTGAGTCTGCCAGAATCTCTGCTACGGACTCCTGCTGAGGACTGCCAGGGATGGGAACTGCAGGGGGCGGGGGGACTGGAGCTGCTGGGAGCAAGCTGCCTAGACGCTGAGCAGTTGTCGTGAGTGAGGAGAGGAGGATCTTTGCCTGAGGTAGCCTGTCCTGTTTTGAAGGCTTGAGAATGTGGGTGTTTACTACATTAATGTTTACTACGTTAACTACATGTGCCAATTTCATAACTACTGTGTTGGCTTTGACTTTCTGGTTTTGGGACTCAGTTTTCTGGTATTTGAATAAATGCTCTAGCCTTATTTCCCATGTAGAGAGCCTATTATGTTTTGTGATTAATAACCATATCAGCACACTTATTGTTACTTGTGAATACTGCATTGCTGATACAGGATCCTATACCAAAATTGGGGAAAATAACATCCACAGGGAAGGTGAAAAGGCTAAGAGTACTTAAATTTCATGGGTTCTGTATAGCAAGGAAGGGCATCTGGAGGGACCTAACCCAGCACTGTTGTGAATTGGATTGGAGTTGAGCAAGATTCTGAGTTCTTTCAAGCAGGAGTCAGGATAAAGAGAGTCAGTGCCCAAAAAAGGGAGAAAAGAAGGATATTGGCTGGAAGGTCAGTTGATTGACTGGGTACTATGGGATAGAGAGGGAGGGCAGCTATGTGGCATCAGCTCTGGCTAAAGTTTTCCAGGTTCCTCAATAATTTATTTTGTAAAGGAGCTGGCATATAAACTGAACCTTGAAGGGAAAGAGCGGATAGAGAGGGAGGGCAGCTATGTGGCATCAGCTCTGGCTAAAGTTTTCCAGGTTCCTCAATAATTTATTTTGTAAAGGAGCTGGCATATAAACTGAACCTTGAAGGGAAGAAGCCCAAGGGACTGAGATGAGGTGGGAGAACCTCGAAGGCCTGGCTGTGGAAGCACAACATGGAATGTCATAAGACTGGTGCTTTACCTTGAATACTTTTCCTGTTGACTACCCCTTCATTTATTCCAGGCAGCCCCAAACCAACTATTCAAGGAGAACTTGTACTCTGTTTTAATAGATTTCAACATCAAATGCAAATGTAAATCTCTGAATGTTCTAGACTTGTGGCAATGATGGGGGACCAGAAGAAAATGCATCGTCTTCTGTCACTGTGGAATATGCTCAGCTGCTGCAGATTAGTGGAGAATAATCATATTTGTACGAGCACTGAGTCGTATGTATGTTGTGTATACACACTGCAGTTTGAATATGTTCTGTGGATACCAGTGGATGTCACCTGAAAGGACTCTCAAGGTGCTGAAACCTTTTTACAATGTTCTTAAGCCCTGCTCATAGGAACAAAAGCTTTCTGGATATTAATTTTCTTTGTGAAAACATAAAATGTTCCTTTAAAAAATGTCTCAGTTTAAATATGTCTTTAGTCCAGTGCTCTGTATTATATCTACTATTATAGCGTCATCATTTTTAGATGAAACTATCATCCTTATTACTAAGCATTTAAAAACAAAATGAAAAGAGAAAAAATAAATATCTATGTTTGCAGTTTGATCCTCTTAGGCCCTTCTTAGTTAAACTGTTTGGAAAATTCTTCTGCTAAGGTGGAATAAATGTATTACAACGGGGACTCTATCGAACACAGTTTGAAGGTAGCCTAATCTAGCTATGGCAGTGTCTCACATATCACTGTACCTAGTCAATACTCTATTATTGCGAGTTAAGTGGTTTGCTACAGTATTCTGCGCACAGGGTATTAGAAGGCATGTTACTTAATTTCCTAAGCAATAATGGTATAAGCAGTATGCATTTTTTATTATAAAAACTAACAATCGCCTCCACAGAGTTAATGGTTTCTTATATACCGTTGGAACCCAAGAGATTCAGTCATAAATCAGAGCAAAATTAAATGTAAAATGCACTAAATTTTCACAAAATTAAATTTCTTTTCAGGGCTGAGGTCTTTCATTTTATCTGGAATCAAACTTTGCTTTTCCTTTCTTGTGCTTTTCTTTTTAATGTGTATGTGAATGTTCTAGGACTTATGGGGCAGCTTTGGGGGACCTGCCCATCACTGGTGTTTTCTGATTATGAATTCAGAATAATTATTGAAACAATAACTTAGCACATGTACATGAGCATCATTCTTTACCCGTCTTGGGTGGCTTCTCAGCTTGGTCTTTTTCTTTCTATGCTTTTCAATATCTAAATATTAACTGCATTTCAAGAAGAAATGGAACACACACACATACAAAGAAGGGGAAAAGAAAGAAATTTTTAAAAATCTATACCTTTCATTTTTGATTCCCACTATCCCAAATGGGAAGTCTGTTTACATACATGCTCCCTTTGTGTAGGAGAGAGCTCATCCTGTGTGTATATATTTGTTCAGTCTATCTTATATAAGAACTGCCTATTGAATTAAAAGAAAAAAAAATCCTTTCCCCAAGATGGGGACTAAGGGACGTTGTGTTCAATAGCATGGTACTTGCCTTCCATGATCACCTCATCCCCAGAGGTTAAAGATACATTGCTACCTCCCCCACGATTAACTGTTAGATGCTGGGTTCTTATGACTGGACTGGAAAGCAATTGGCTTGAGTGGAAGAAGGCTCCTAACTGCCTGTAGTAATACCTTCTGGGCTATAAGATAGCAGACAGGACTTTCTCTCCATACTGACATTTGGCACATCCTTGTTTTTTTTTTGGGGGGGATATTTGTGAGAGACTACATATGAAAAAGAGAGAATTTTAGTTATTGGGGTGTGTGTGAATGTGTATGTGTATATGTAAGTGTAAGTGCTTAGGGTTATGAGTCCTCATTTTGACAAAGGCCTGAAAGTATTTGCATGGTAGTGAATGGAGAGGGTAGGTATGGTTTGTTCAGGTATGGATCTTTATGCAATTGGATGGCACATTGCAAACCCTCAGATGTGAATCTTTGGAAGGTTTGGCAATATGGAAAGAGTATGGAAGCTGACTATGAAATCTACCACTATTAAGAACTCTGTAATTGCTTCTACATTCTGTATGTGAGAGAAAGCTAGAAGTGAACTGAGAAATAGAGGAGTTTCTAGATCAGTGATATAAACAACCTTAAATGATTATTTACTGATACTATGAATGACTTTCTTTAAATTCTTACTGAACCAGAGAGGGCAGTGTGCAGAGTAGATAGTGAGCCAGCCTTGAGGTCAGGAAGACCTGGATCCAGTTCCCAGCTCTGTAATCTATTGAGTGTGTGATCCTGGGCAAGTCACTCAATCTCTCAAGCCTTTGGTTCACTTATGTGTAAAATGAGGGGGGTGGCCTAGGTCAGTTAGTTAATAAACATCTATTAACCATGCACTCTGTGCCAGACACTGTGCTAAATGCTGGGGATACAAAAAGGGGCAAAATATATTCCCTGTCCTTAAGGATCTCATATTCTAGTGGGGGACAGGGAGACAACAAGAAAATAACTATGTACAAACAAGACATACATACATATATATATATATATATATATATATATATATATGTGAAATAATTAACAGAGGGAAGAAACCAGAATTAAAAGAGTTGAGAAACCCTTCCTTTCTAAGATGGGATTTTAGTGGGGACTTAAAGAAAGTTAAAAGGTAGAGATAAGAAGAAAGAGTATTTCAAACATGGAAGATAGCAAGAGAGAATACCTGCAGTTGAGAGATGGAAAGCTTTGTTTATGGTCAGTGTCAATGGATTGAGGAATATAGAGCAGGATCTAAGGTATAAGAAGCCTGGAAAGGTAAGAAGGGGTTAGGTTATGAAGGGTTTTGAATGCCAAACCATATTTTGTCTTAAATCCTGGAAGCAACAGGGAACCACTGCAGTTTCTTGAGTAGGGATCTAGGGTGACATGGTCAGATCTGAGTTTAAGGAAAAACTGCTTTGGAGCATAGATTGGAGTGGGAAGAGACTTGAGAAGGGAAGACCCAACAGCAGACTATTGCAACAATCTTGTTGTGAGTGATGAAACTATACCAGTTTTGGCAATGTTAGAGTTGAGGAGAGGATGGTCTGGAGAGATGCTGCAAAGATGAAATTAACAGGCCCTGGCAACAGTTTGGATTATGGGGGTTGAGAGATAGTGAGGAGTCAAGAATGACACCTAGATTGTGAGCCTGAGAGATTATGAAGATGATATTGTCCTTCACAGTAATAGTGAAGATAGGATTGGGGGAGAGTTTGGAGAAAATATAATGAGTTTTGTTTTAGATTTAATGTACCTTCTTCTCTACATCTCTTATAATCCTAAACTGAATTTAAAGTATAAATTGCACAAAAAGGTGCTTATCTGCAAGGGGATTTTTTCACCTGGGAGTTTCCTTTACAAAAGAAATCATATGTCTAATATCTATCTCTAGCTAATAGGACACATCTTTATGCAAATACTTTGAGGATCTATGCTTTTGTTGATTGGATAGGTCTTTAATACAGATTGCAATCCTTCTATGCCACAGTAGATTGTTGTTGTGAGTTGTATTTGAAAAGAATTAATCACCCTATGGCCTTCTTGGTGATTAGCTCCTCTGAACATAGACATAAAGGTTACCACTAGTCCCGTATTTAAAGTGTTAACCAGATTGGTAGGATGTATTGGGGTTTGTATTCTGCCTTTGAGAATTTGAGGTCACTTCTGTACAATGAGGAAGCATTGGCAGAGGACTTTAGTGAAGGGGATTATTTTATTTTGATAAAATGTACATTTTTTTTTTGCAAAATAAAACCTTTAGACAGTAAAGAAAACATTCTTATTACTTATCGAACCTAGGTACTTAAGTTGTTATCCTTTTCCCAATAAACAACTGCTTTTAAAATGGAACCACCTTTATTGGATGAGGAAAATTAATATTATGTAGTATTATTTGATAACCAATATTACTGATGTCCCATTTTGTCAAATCCCATTTCTCAGTCTAGCTCAAAATAAGACCCCTCCTAGTTCAACCTAATTGAGGAATGTGATCACTCCTAGTCCCTGGGGCATTTGCTCTCTAACAACTTTAAGCTGAAACCCTTGCTTCCATTTACTTTTAAGCAGAAGAACCATCTTGGACTGAGTCCTGCCCCTGGGGACCACTTTTCTATCCTTTCTTCTTTTCCTCAAAGCTGAGAGTGACTTGGTCTCCGAGGGGAAGACTTTATATGGGAAGGGAATCCTGACTGGAGTGGTTCTGTTTTTCTAGCAAAGATTACTTGAGATAGCTAAGGCTCAAAAAGGAATTAGCATTCCTTTTCTGTCAGAGGAGCTTGATCAGCCACACCTGAAAGCCAACCCATTTTCCCCAGCTGCAGCTAATCATAAGGCTTTTTCTACTTCCTGACCCTTTGGCCCCTCCTTTGGAATTTCAATAAATATGATCTTTTTAAGTCCCATAGTAGTTGCTGACCCACTGAGGGAAGACAGTGTGACCCATTTTATTAACATTTATTAACATTCATCACTGTTAAACTGTTATCTTGCCTGGAAAACCTGACTCAGTTTACCTTTGCTGCATTTTTATTTGCCACATGTAGTAGGTTACCAGGTGTATTTCATTACTGAATACTTTACTGACCCATTCAGTAGCTATTTGTTTCACTCATAAAATGACATTCAAACTTACTCAGCTTCTAATTTTCTTCTCTAGCTAATCAAATTTCTTTTCCCTTCCCCGTTTTCATGTATGGTTAATCAAAATGGTAAATCTAATTCTCGCTACTAAATGCACATCTTCTAAATGCATTTTTTCCCAGAAGGATTGTCAAATTAATAAGTGATGGAGATGCTGGCATAGAGACAAAAATTCCTTTGGAGATTTCATAGGAATGAAGAAAAAACAAACAAACAAGGAATGTATTTTTTTTGGCATCTCCAGAAGGGATGTTTTGGTCTTGAGCCTGTGAACATAATCCTGAAAACATGATGGGTCTTGACAATATCTGTCTTGAGCAGCCTAGAATCAAGCAGGCAAAACAAATCTTGGAAAAATGGAAAAGTATTTTTATTTTCAGAATGTTTTATATTTAATTCCCCAGAAACACCTCAAAAAGATAGATATTCTTCTCTAAAAGGTTGCTGGTTTAGCACTTGCAAAGTTATTGAGGCTGGAATTTCCCACTGGCTCAGTGGAGAGATCCGTATCAGTTATTTCAGACTCACTTAATAGCACATTTGTGTTTGAAATGAAGTGGGAATCCCACTAGACAAGTGGGGTTTGTTTAAGGGGAAAAACTGGACTCATTCCTCCCATCCCCCCATGCAAATTTAGATTTAAGGCAGATTTTCAAAACATCCACATATAGCTTCAAACTTTGAGGTCTCTCCCACCTCCCACCCTATAACTTTTGTAGGTTAGCAACTGGCAAGGAGGGGAAGGGCTGGTATGGTGAATTTTCATAAGTAAAAATTGCTACATGAATAGATTTGGTTCAACAATCCTGTCCCTCTGAGAATATGATCGAGTTTGCTGAAAAAGTTAAAAATTGTTGTAATTAAAGGGCCATGTAAATTAGTGAAAATATGAGTTAGATTATAGTTTTCAATCAAATATGATGACAATAAGAAGTGCATGAGATTATCAAACAATAATATGGCACAATGGATTGATTACTGGATTGGAATTTGGAAAACTGGCATTGAAATTCTGCTTTTGTCAGCTCAGAGAGAATAAAAGGAGTTAAAAAAAAACTTCCTCTAACTGACCAGCTAACTGTGTTTGGGAGGTTTATATCATAAAAGATCAAGATAATCCTAAGACAATGTGCTAAAAAAAGAACTGAAAACTTCCCCTTTAGGAGAAATCATATAGTACCTTTAGTGGTATTCCAACAGAAGACAGCAGGTGTCAGCAGACAGTAGCCCAGATGTGAATGACCAGAAGATGGCTGACTGAGCAACAGAGAGAATAACTTAGTAATATATAGTGAAGGGCATAAGCATTTATACAGCACCTATTGTGTACCAGACACTGCGATAAGTGCTTTACAAATATTATCTCATTTGATCTTCACAACAGTCCTGGGAGGTAGGTCCTATTATCCCCATTTTATAGATGAGGAAACTGAGATTGTCAAAGTAACTTGCTCAAAGTCACATAGCTAGTAAGTATTAGAGGTCAAATTTGAACTCAAGTCTTTCTTACTCAAAGCCCAGTGCTCTTGCCACTTGTGTCACCTAGTTGCCTTATATAATATCAGAACAGTTGACTGTAGCTTGATGATATTAGTGTGTCTACAGGTGAACGAGCCAGGAATGGTCCTTCAGAGGCAGAGAGGGACTCCAGGGAGGCCACTAACCTAGCGGCAGGAGTTTGCCTAGCTAATTATGTTTCCAACATTTATGCTTTATTTTTGTATTGCTACATGTGTTTCCCATGCTTTGTGCCTTCTCCTATAAGTTGTGTGGTAAATTGTGAGACTATGTATCCTGGTATACAGGTCTTCACAGTTTTGGAGGAGTTTTCTTTGTTGGTGTTATTACTAGTTTGCTGAGCTGTTTAAATGTTTTTCTTTGAATTAGTCTGTTTTCCGATTGATCTGGTGAAAAGGACACTAGTGGAGTTTTAAGATCTTTGGTTTTGAGATGATAATGACATGAAGTATACCATGAATTAGGGTTAGCTTTGGGGGGAACCTACATTTAGGGAACAGACTACATTGTTATCTCCCCTAATACTTGTCACAGTATAGATGATTAATACATGTTTGGTGAATTGAATAAATTATTTTATGAATATATGAGAATGCTTGTATTTAGCTTATATACTGGGAGTATAAAACGGTTTTTATGTATATAATACTTGCACTAAAATAATTGTAAATAGGTTTTCAACATAGTTGTTGGGGTAAACTAAAAGCTTAAGTTGCATTAATAGATATATGAGGTCTATGGAAAGTAATGGTTTCAATACCTTAGTAGTGTATAGTACAATTGACAACCAGAATTTTTGTTCAAGGCATAGAAATTAAAATTGCTACGGATTTTTTCTGTTCCAAAGTTTCAGTTCCCCAGCAATCAGTATTCTTCTGCTCCTATATCTCCACATTTATAGATGTCCTTCCATATACAAACTAAGGGATATGTGATCCTGAAAAAATGATGTAGCTTCTAGCCCAGAGTCACAAGCTCAGTTATATTCTTTCATTCTGTGAGAATTCAATTCAATTCAACAAATATAAAATATCAGCCGTATACAAATGAACATACTAAGCATGGGAGACACAAAGATAGCAATGAAATAGTTCCTGCCATCAAAGTGTACTGGGAGGAGGTAGAGGGAGAATTAAAATAAACACATGAATAAATTCAAAATATATGTTAAGTTATTCAAAATAATTTTGAGACGGAAGGATATTAATAAATAACAATTGGAGGCGGGTGTCAGGAAAGACCTTCTCTAGGAGGTGGCACCTGAGCTGTGATTTGAAGGAATGTAGGGATTTTAAAAAGCAGGTGTGAAGAGGGAAACACCTCAGGTAGGGAAGACTCATTTACAAAGCTACAGAGCTTTCCCCAATATTCTGCATACTAGAGTAAGATGATGGTTTCCTATGGAATTTTGTCATTACTCATGATGAATGCATATTCTATATTTCCCACTTTATCAAATAATTTAATCTATTGTCACAAAGGGTTATGTGTTCAGAGCATGCCATTGGGAGTATTAAAATTGGAGGCAGGAGACCTGAATTCAAGTCTTGGCTTTGTCATTTACTAGCTCAATGCGTAAATCACTTAACTTCTCTGGGATTGAGTATTATAATTTGTAAAATGCTTGTTTTTAGCTTATGTACTGGGAGTATAAAAATGCTTTTATTTATATAATTTGTATTGTAATTTGGAAAATGAGAGTGTTAGAGTAGTAGATGTAATGTGCCAGCACTGTGCATATAGCCTTTGGCTTAGTGAAAGTATGATATTGATAAATTTATTTTAAAATAAATTAGTGAAAAATGCACAGCAAATTATTTTGTTCATGACAGAATAGGGAGGTCTAATAGTTGGAAGGAAATAAGTAAATAGAGCAGCAAGGCTCATATGACCACTTCTAAAATTGGGTTTGAGAGGTAGGATTAGCCAGGAGGCTAGTAGAGTGCTTTGTAACACACCACTTGTTCAAGTGAGCAATATGTTAACTACATCTGGATGGCTCATAATCATCCCTAACTAATGGGGGAAGTGGGGAGGGGGCTCAAGTGCTGAATAAATAAATTACTTAATTACATATTATCAGAGAGAGGAACAGATGGTCAGTTTAGCACATCTCCTGGTGACTTCAGTTCTCAAATGGAGAAAAAATCCACAGAGATTGCTGTAGGTTGGGTTCTTGACTAACTTTATCCACAGGACACAACAGGGAACTGTCCATGGTGTCAGGGATTAGGCCCCTGGTCAATTGGTTGGGATGAATTCAGGGTGCTGCAAGAATGCACTTTGTAATGAAGATGGGAATGCCTAGGTCACAACACATTTTCTACTTTGCTGATTTTGGAACCAGATGGAAGAGGGAATAGATTTTGCTTCCTGTAAAAAGGTTGAAACCTGATTTCTATTCCAGACCTAATCAATTGTGAAAGGGATAGATGAACAGTTATTTAATGTGCTTTGGAGTAACTTTGCCTATCACTGCAAACTATGTGTTTGTTTCCTCTGACTTGAAGACTTCAGGGGAGAATTAGATCCATTTTTGAGAGCATCTTGGTTATTCTGCTTTTGTAACAGCATCCAGGAGTCATGAGGTCATTTTCAAATGGCAGTTTGGCACAGTACAATGTTTAGGTCTTTGTGCTTTACAATGTTGTGCTTATGCAACTGTATATGGTTTGTGATGTACATGAACATGGTTCATGTTCAACCACATTAATGTGAGTTCTATGTTCACCATGAGCTCCCTCTTCTTTATTTTATATCTCAAAATTTTTAATGACTCCCATTCTCTCTTCCTATGTTCCAGTCTCTGGTGAAGAGACCCTTCTGCTCTTCAAGATTAGACTTGCTATTTGTACCCTTGAATCTCATTTCTCCTCTCATTAATAGTAGATTGCCCTCAAACCATTGCCTTTTTCTAATCTTCATTCTCTCCTTGTATGCAGATTCCTTTACTGCTCTCTACAAAAATTTCTGTCTCCCTCATCCTTAAAAACCAAGCCAAACCAAAACAAAAAAACCTAATTTATTCTGCTATCATACAATATCCTGACTTTCAGAACCCAACTCCACAAACAATTTTATGCTGATTATTTTCATTTCACTTAGCACTCATTTCTTCTTTTCTTTTTTAAAAATAATTTTGTTAATATCCCTTGTCTTTACGTCACCTATATATCCCAATGCATTCTTTCCCACCCTAGCCCCCAAAAGTCTTCCTTTGTTTTTTAAAATATTTTAGACAAATACTAAAACTTAAATACATAATAAGAAAAGGAAAAAGAAATATTATAAACTTAAATATAAAATAAGAAAAGAAAAAATGTCATGTTCATAGCAGAACATAGGAGAGGATTCAAAATATTTAGCAATAACTTATTTCAAGAAAGCCTATATGTTAAATACTGTGCATTAAGTTGAAAGTTGTCCATCTTTTCTTTGCATCCTTGTAGGTTTTCTTTTGTCCTCTGCTATACACTTTTTACTTTGTTCTTTTTTCTCCCTTACTTCCCTTACCCACCACCCTAAGGCTACAGTTGAGTATGGATTTATTTATATAGTAAGCCCTTACAATCTGGCTTCTGACTGGTAACTCACTGGAACATGTTACCCATTTACTCAATAAACTCCAGAGGCCCCCTATTACTTTTAGGATCTAACAACAACAACAACAACAACAAAACTCTTCCTTCTGCCATTTAAAGTCCTTTATTATCTAACTCCATTATACCTTTATGGACTTAGACATTACTCTCTATGACCTTTCCTAGGTGACTAAAGTGACCTTTCTGTTCTTTATCAAATGACAGTTGTTTTTGTCAGTCAATAAAAATTTACAAAGCTCCTGATAAGTACTAGGCACTGTACTAAGGGGTGATACAAAGAAAGACAAAAGACAATCCTTGTCTCTAAGGAGCCCATAATCCAACGAGGGAAGATAATGTATGAAAAAGAAGCTGAAAATGGGGGTGGGAAAAGGGAAAGGAATAGAAATTATCCAGCTAGGGGTTATGATGAAGGCTAGAAGAGTGCCCACGTGGGAAATTATGAGCTGTCTGTCTTGCCCCACCTTTAAATAAATGATCTAGGAGGAGCTCTCTAATATACATTCTCCACCCTTTCCAATTTTGGGGAAGGAGGAGCCCAAGGGACTAGAGAATGGAGGGGTCTCTTTATTTGTGCACACAGATTGAGGCCTCCTCCCTGTTGCCCCTTCAAACATATTTGCTCCTCACTTCTACCTCCTTTTAGCTAAATAAATGATCACAAGGAGGTTGCTGTTCTTTTCTAGGCCTCGATTGCCTTATCCATAAAAACAAAAGTTTGCATTGGATAAATTCTAAGCTTCTTTCTAAGTCCAAATCTTCTGATTGAGTAATCCCATTTTAGTCTACTATATACATTTATTTTATTATATTCTAAATAGGTATGGCATACAAAATATGTTTACAATAGACTTGGGAATGATGATAATTAATGATGGTCGTTTCCAGTGTCTTATTGATACCCATTTTTTTACATTATAGTCATCACCTGCTATACTCCTCACATTGAAGTCTCTTTTCTAACAAAGAAAAGTGGCCGAGCGACTGAGCCTGACAGTATATGCAATATGCTTGCTTCTGTGGTTCCTCATCTCTTTGCTGGGAAGGAGGGAAATGTTGTCCAGGTGATAGTGTTTTTTGACAGAAGCATTATCCAAATTCTGTTTTACTACTTCTTGAGTAAGGATATGAATAGACCTACAGGCACACCAAATGAAGACCATCAAGGCTGAAAAAGAGAACTTTTCCAGGGGAGCTTGCCACAAAAATGGCAGTCTTGTTATACCTCACTAGAAATGAACTATGCATGCTTATCCTGAAAATTTCATTATACCACAACTCTTTGTTGGTCTAGTGAAAATTTTAAAAAGTTTTTATATTTAGTTTATATATTTCTATAGGAGTCAGTCATTCTAAAGAGCAATGATTCATTGTATCATCAGGCACTATGGCAGGTCAGAGGGTGCCTGAAAGAATACCCTATATTTTTAGTTATACATATGACTTGGCCTAGCTGATTGATATTTAGTGGTGTTTTCATCATAGAACCTTACAAACTTGTTATTGTTTATATAGGGGATTTGTTGCAAATCTAATATCTCTTTTTAATCCTGGAAATACTTGTTTCATTCCTCACACAGCACATCATTTACAGAAGTAAAATCTTTTTTTCTAGTGCATTGTACCATGGGCTGAGACTATAGAATGGAGGTGACAGTGGCTTCTGTCTGGATGAGTATGACTGTCTACAGATTGATGGCAAATTATCAAATGATGTTCAAGGCTCCTCTTTGGTACTTTGGGAGGACAGGAAGCAACTAAATAGTGAAATGTGTTATGCTGAAAATAAGAATTCACAGTGGGGGGTTTATTGCTCCCCTACTATACTGGTGGGGAGTTCTCATAGAAATGGAAAGGCTAAGAGCAGAGGGGACTAATGGAAACAGAGCTGGAGAGCAGGCACAGGACTCATCAGTTCCCCTTCCAGGACCCTTTGAAACATTTTTTTTTTGAATTTAGCTTTGCCTGAAAAATCTGCATCCAATTTGAATGAAATTGAATATGTTTCAGGGCTCAAGCAGCATGTCTTCCATCTGAAGCAAAATGGAGATGAATTTCAATTAGATGTTCCCATTATAATCTGTCTCCACCTGTAGTTTTCATCAAAATTGCTAGGAAGTGTGATATAATGTATGATCAGGATTTGCCCACTGGCAGCAGTGTGCCATTATCTTAGTAAAAAAGCACAAAATAATTAGTCTGATGCATATAGATAGCAGCTTCTTACTGAGAATGACTTTAATTGTAGTGAGTAATATATATGGAGTTTGAAACCTTATATATTGGCTCCCCCCCCCCCCAATGACACCAATCACTAATTCCTTTGACAAAGTAACAATGTTTCAGAAGATTTAATGTGAACTGAACATCATAGTCAATAGCCACTGTAAAATGTCCATTTTATGGCCTTATTTTTGCCTGAGCTTAATTTATGGTAATTCAGTGGTTGCATATAGCCTGGAAGCTGTGCTGTTGGCTTGAGAGTTAGTACTTGGGTATTTCATAAATCATGGCTGAATGTGTTGGCTTCTTCTAACTCATTCTTTTCTTAGACAATTAGAGTCCTTCTGATCTTTCCTTTCCTTTGGCCTCATTCTTGCCCTGGAACACACAGGGGTTCTGAAAGCCAAGGATAAAGAAATCACCCTCTTCAGATGGAGCAATCTACCAACTGCCAGGTAGAAGTCTCTTGGCTTCTGGAGGAAGTTTGTTCAGTTATTCCTTGCAAGTGAAAAGAAGGTTTTCCCACTCTTTCCCAGCTTAACTACTTTAAAGGAAAATGTAAAAATACCCCCTCCAGGCTGCTCCCAAACTCTATGCTAATGGAAAAGTTCTGAGTTTCAAGTCTTACAAATTGACACACTTCCTTCCTTGGTTGGGTCTGGCATGGAATTCCAGGAGTGAGAGAACCAGTATTTGAGAGTGAGAAGAGACCTTAGGAATCATGTAGTCTAACCTGCTCATTTTGAAGGGGATGAAACTTGGGGGAAAATTATTTGTGTGTGTGTGTGTGTGGGGGTGTGTGTGTGTGGGGGTGTGTGTGTGTGTGTACAGTAATAGACTCAAATCATCCTCTGATCATTGTGTCATGGAAGTGACTCTGGGTCTTCAAAGGCAGTGTAAGAGAAACTAAAACTCTGACCTATTCTATTCTATCAGTTGACAAATCTTGCCAATTCTATTTTCACAACATGTTTTTCCACATTTCCTTATCTCAATCAATCAAAAACATTTATTAAGTGCCTACTGTGTGCCAGACACTGAGCTAAGTATCTCTACTTATACAGCCACTACCCTAGTTGAGGCCTGTTACCTAGTCTGTTGCAATAGCTACCTAATTGGTCAATTTATGTTACATCTTTTTCTCTCTCTAGTCTGTCCTCTACACAATCTACAAAATAATTTTCCTAGCATATATTCCTGGTCCCTTCCTTACTCAGTAAAATCCAATTGGTCCTAATTAATTCAGATCAAATATAAACTTCTCTGTTTGACAGTTAAAACCCTTTACAATGTGACTCCAATCTATCTTTTCAGTATTATTGTACAGTATTACCGTTTGTGTATTCAGCTCTCCTCCTTTCTCTCCCTCACACACTATATTCCATTTTCCATCTCTGCGCCTTGCACTGGCGTTTCTCCTCTATGCCTGGAATGCTCTCTACTCTCCTCTTAATCTTCTAGAATCCTTCACTTTCTTCAAAGTTCAGTTCACATGCTACCTTTTACTCAAAGCCCTTCTTTATTTTCCAAGTTTCCCTCTGTCTTACATTTGTTTTACATGCAATATGCATATGAAAATGTATGCACATGTAAATAAACATGTAATGCACATATATATACTGTCCATGTCTCTCTAGATAAATTTAAGCTCCCTGAGGTTAGGGAATGTTATATTTATTTATTTTTTTATTTTTGTATCACCATTGCTTAACATAGTACCAGCTACACAGCGGAAAATTAATAAATGCTTAACTGATTTATTGAATTTGGCCCTGGTGATGGACTGTTATCTGAGAACCAGTCAAGCTAAATTTGGAAAGTCTCATCCCCAGAAGGTTGGCCACCAGGCAATGTAACAAATATTTATTAAGCACCTATAAGTCACCATGGATGAGATGAAGCATTAACATGGAAAACACAATCCTGTGAATGGATGGAAATGAATTGAAAGGAATGAGATTAAAAAGAAAACCAACACCAAATATTCTTGCTTGTCTTTTGAGGAAATTCCTACCATCACTTAACAAACATTCTTTAAGGGTTTACTTATTCTGCCTTAGATGTGGTATGAGGTGCCAGGGATACGAAAACATAACCAAATAATTTCTACGCTTAAGGAGTTTGCATTATATTAAGTGATACAATATATACACATATAACTATATGGAGAATAAGGGCAAACAGAATAAATGTGAAATAAGTACAAAGAAGTAAAATATTAGGTAGTTTGGGAGAGAGGGTACTAGGCAGTTGGAAGGATTAAGCAGTTTACCTCTAGTGGTCCTTTTGAAGAAGAGAATTAAGAAAACAAAAATTCTAACAATGCATTGTTTATGCTATGCTGCACTTTAATATGCATATACAATTATACAATTTCTTTGTTTTTTTTTTTCTTTTTGGAGGGCAATTGGGGTTAAGTGACTTGCCCAAGGTCACATAGCTAGTAAGTGTATCAGATGTCTGAGGCTGGATTTGAACTCAGGTCTTCCTGACTCCAGGGCTGGTGCTCTATTCACTGCACCATCTAACCTCCTGGCACAACTATATAATTTCTATCAAAACGTATGGTCAGAATTCTTATTTTCTCAGGTGGTAACAGAAGATAATTTTTGATAATAGCTGTTATAATTACCAATTGCTATGTTAGAATAGCATCATTGTGTTGTCAAATTCTTAGTGTTACAAATCATAATTAGTGTTTTCCTTTTTTCCTCCTCTTCTTCAAAGTCCCTCTTTCCTTTTTACTCCTGTCCTTCCCTTTTGCTGTTTTCCATAGGAATTTGTGATATGGTTAGATTAGAATCCCGCCCCCCTCACACCTGTTTTCCAGAAGGATGAATGTGCTTAAAAGCTCCAGAGTAGGAGGTGGTCACATTAAAAAACCTCCATGTAAATTTACCATAGGCATTTAATTTTTTTCTTTGAGAAGAAAATGATATTTTGAGCAAGGTATTGCCCTTTTAGACTATTTTACCTGAAAAATTGAGTCCACTCTAATGGTCTCTCTAGAGATGTACGAGCCCTGTGGAGCTAACAAATTCAAAATGTGAAGAGGAAAGTTTCCCCCTCATCCCCAGTGGAGTATGTTATACATAGAGGGAAATGTGTAACATGGCTATGTTTTCACTTTCCTGTACAGGTTATCTGTTCCTTCATTCAGAGGAATATAAAATGTTATGATTCTCCACCCACCCAAGATTTCTTTGTGTTATTGTTCTTTGCTTGCAATGAGATATTCTAATCATATGTTAATCTTGCCTTCTCGTGTATTTTTTTTAATGTAAACTTATTATTCAGCAATAGACAAGTTATATCCTAAATAAGGCAGTTGGCAAAGAATTTTTTTTTTAATGTAGCAATTTCTAGATGAAACTGACCAAAGAAATATTGGTGGCCTCCCTAGTGGCCTCTTATTATATTTCTCTGAAATTTAGTTGTCACCATTGGACTAATAATAGTTTTTCTTTGATGGGATATTAGAGTATCTCTCCTGGATTGTATTTATTTAAGGTAAAAGGCCTTGACCTAAGAAAAAAACAATATAAGGGTTACTGGTAGGGCTTTTTTAAAGGCCCAGTTCCATTGTTTTGATTTTAGAACTATAATTAGAATGGGGCTTTCCCCCAGGGCCCTCATTTAGAGGACATTGAACTTAAAGATTGTTAACAACACTTGAAGTCCTTCAGTGGCAAAGAAAAAATAGAGTTTAGCACCAAATTAGCAAGAATAGTAATAATATAGAAAATTAACATATAGCATTTGGAGTGAGCATCTTTCTTGGCCTGCCACCTCCCTCTGACCAATGCTGTGATCAGTAGTACTCTCATGACCATGTCCTTTGGCAAGGAATTTCTGTCTCTACTATGGGATAGTATCCTGTTGCTTCTCCCTTCACCCCCTTAAATGAGAATGTACTTCATGGTAGTTGCCCTAGTCATGGTTTATAGTACTTGCCCTTGGCTCTACAGTAAGTACTGGCATGGGTTTTGCCTACAGATGGGGAACCTACAGCCTTGAGTCCACATATGGCTTTCTAGGTCCTTGGGTTTGGCTTTTTGACTGAGTCCAAGTTTTACAGAACAAATCCTTTTATTAAGGAGATTTGTTCTGTGAAGTTTGGATTCAGTCAAAGGGCCACACTTGAGGACTTAGAAGGCCACATGTGACCTCGAGGCCGGAAGGTTCTCCACACCTGGTTTTGGTAAACAATTTTTATTTCTTCCAAGAAACTTCCTGTAGTTTTAGGAGAGATGACTGTATATGGTTTTCTTATTAGGGAAAGTGAAAATAATCAGAAAAGCCAAGCCAAACACCAGAGAATGAGGAAAACTTTTGACTTTTTTGGAAGGCTATTGATAACAGGCTGAATGAATCCCTTGAATGGCTAATGAAAATCCCTATAGCAGGATGTTGGGAGGTGACAGACATATGAGGCAGATGTTCTGCTGAACTCCACCATCTGGATGGTGCTCGTCAGTTCCATCACCCTTTCTCATCCATATAGGGAGCAAGTGCCAATGCTATGTCTTCATTAGGGTAAACACTTAAATGGGGTTGAGGTGGGGGTGGGGGTGGGAATATACTGTCTACTGAGATCCCAGAGTCATTTGGATCACAAAGAGTATGTTGAGAGTATCTGCAGAATGTTTGGGAATCTAGACCTCAGCTAAAGACGTATGAGTGCTTTTCATGGGAAAAAACCAAACACACAAACAAAAAACCAACTCTTTTGAAGATACATTAAGAGAAACTAGAAAGTGTTTAATCAGGGTAGAGGAATATAGAATTTAACTGTTTACTTCCCTAACATGAGATAGCCCCTTAAGCAAGTCTCTAGAGGAAAAGTATCATAATCAGGGATATTCCACGTGGAAGAAATGTAGAGCAGTGGAAAGAGAAATAGCTTTGGAATATGAAGATGTGAATTCAAATATTTTCTTTGTCATTTAGTGCCTCTGTGGTCTTGGGCAAATTACTTCATCTCTTTGGGCCTCAGTTTCCTTATCCCTAACAAAAAAAAAAGAGAGGCATAGACTATGTGATTTCTAAGGTCTTTCCTAGCTCTAAATCCTGATTCTTAGGCAATTCTGTGACAATTTTAGACAGTTCTTATTCTGGAATAAAAGAAGTAAGAAAGCATTGATTATGGTTGTAAAAATAAACAGGGATACCAGTCATTAGAATGAGAATTTGGTATGGTTCAAAAGCATTCTTTGAGGATTTCCACCTGACAGTTGACTATCTTCTTCCTCCAATTTTCAAAGATTAATGGAGAGCTGATCATTGAGTATCTCAAATATGGAAGAGACATTGACACCGCAAGGCACTGGCTGAAAGAAGAACTTGTGTTTCCTAAGAAAACCTTGAAATCTGGCTCATGGGAACACACACACACACACACACACACACACACACACACACACACACACACTCAGCCCCACCCCACAACTTAAACCCTCCCCCTTTATCTTGAAAATGAAACTCTGAAATTGCATTTGCTTCTTTAGCATTCTGTGCAGTGAGAGGCAGAGAGTGGCAGCACTGATGAGGATTTAACGATGTGTAATAACTGGGGGAGATCCCAAAGCATACAGGCAGTAATGACCATAAACTCTAACTCCCCAGTGCCAGGTGCCTTGTGTAAGCCATTCAGAGTACATACTATTTTACTTCATTTCTACTGCTTTGAATAGGTGACCATTATATCCAGTTTCCATTCCTGGGCCAAGATTGTTTCTATTGCTCCAGTATTTTTCATTTCTCCCTTGGCTTGTCTTGAAAATGAGAAGCATTCCTGATAAAAGCATCCAAGCTACTGAATCTTCAAAAGTTTATTAGAACCATGCCATTGAGTAGTTGTTGTTACAGGTTACCAGTTGTAGGAAAAGCCCTTCATGGTTACCATGCATATTGCCAAAGCTTCCATAACAAATGAATTTTAAAGCAGAAAAAAAAATTGGAACAGGGAGAATTGGGCCCTGTATCTTTAGCAATATGCCAACAGTGAAATCAATATTGAATAAAACCTCAATCTGAATGCTTGGGGAATGGCATGTTTCAGTTAATTGAATTTTCTGGTTAACTGAGTATTAACTTATGCACATCACACACACACACACACACACACACACACACACACACACATTTTACGCCTAACCCTTACTGAAAAATCTCTCCAAAAGACACAAGTATGTATTTCTGCTTTACATATTAGAGTATAATGAGTGTGACCAATTTTTTTTCTTTTCTCTGCATCTAGCCATGACTCAAGGAGATTATCTTGAATGTGAGTTTTCATTCAGAGAGTCAATGTTGTATAGTAGCAAGAAATCTAAACTTGGAGTCAATCCTTGAGTAATAGATCTGAAGTCAGAGACTCAAGCTCTCCTGTTTGTTATCTGTGGGAGATTGGGAAATTCATCTAGGCACTTCAGTGCTCAATTTCCTCATCTGAAAAATGAGGATGAGAGATTAGATGAGCTTTAAGGTTCATTCCAGCTCTAAATCTATGACCCCCATAATCCCTAGGACCTAGGTTCAGTTTGGGGTTCTATAATTTGCTAGCTTTGTGACCTTTGGCCCCTTTGAGCTTCTGTTTGCTTGTCTATACAATGGGAATAATATATGTATCACTTACCTCTTGGTGTTAACGTGTAGATAAAATGAAATGTGTATAAAATGCTTTGAAAAAATAAAGCACAATGTAAATGTGAATCCGTATCATTCCATAACTGTCTGTAGAAAGTGTATGAAAAGCTGGGTATGGTGGTACAAACCTGTAATCCCTGCTCCTGGGAAGACTAAGGCTGCTGGATCACTTGATGTCTGCAATGTGCTGATATTGGGTGTCTACACTAAGCCAACAACCATATCCAGAATGGCAGTGGTAGATGTGGGAGAAAAAAGGAGAAATCTGGTTGAATGAATGAAAAAAAAATGTTATTGGTCAATGGAGCTTCAAAGTTTTATTGTATTCTGATCTTTTAAACATGAACTATATAAGTATTTCCGCTGTTTTCCTGACCTTTTTTTCTTTTGCATTTCCTTTTCTCCTTTCCCCCTAACTTTGGGTAGGTTCATATTTCCTTTATTTGGTTTAAAAGCTAGTTGAACCTATTCAGCACTGACGACTTTAAAACCCCTTGCCCAGCTGCTAATTATATTTATTAGTAGGTTCTTTTGATACTTAGAGATTAAGGCAAAAAATATTATTTGAATTAAACTTATTCTTCCTAATCTGAAAATGCAGAATTAGGGCTCATTTTGGCAGTCACAGAGACAGATTTCATCCTAGTATAAGGAAGAAATTCCTTGCAATTACACCTGTCCAAAAAAATTGGTTGCTTTGGTAGCTTACTGGAGTTCTTATCCCAGAATCTAGGATTTTTGGTGGTCGTTTCTGCTTTTGGTGCTGGTTGAATCAGATGGTTTCTGGGTTCCCTTTCGACTCTTCATGACTCTGCTTTATCTTAGATTATTTTTTCTTTATCATCATGATAAGGAGGACGTTCCCAAACATAAATTCAGTAAAACAAAAAGGATTGAAATTTGACAAGCTTCAGTGAAAAGAAAACAGAACAGAAAATTATATCAGAATAATGACCTGTGTTATGATAGTCTAGAAGTATGACTGTTAGATACTTTTAAATGTTCTGTCTTTTTAGCCTCCATTAATTTCGGTAGTTTCATGTACTTCCTGAGTTGTGTGTCCACATTTCTTATTAATAGAAAAATTCTACTAGCGAGTCTAACACAAAATTTCAACAATTCTTGTCCATCATTTGTACAAAGAAGAATAAATTGTTTAGATCAAAGAATATAATAAATTTGATAGTAATAATACTTAACGGAGTTTCAAAAGGCTAAAAATTATGCCTTGCACATTCAGAAAATCAAATCAAAGATTCCCACCAACAAAGGAGACAGTAAGGGGAGAGTAAAAGCTGACACTGAATGACTTCGAAAGGCCTTTTTTTCCTTTGGTCACAATGTGGATTTATTATTTAATGTCAAAAAAGGAATAGCATTTGTTATTGTTGTGTGTGTGTTTTCAAGGAAAACCTTAAATATGCCACTCACATTTTTTTTAAAAATGGGATGCCAGACATTGTCTATACATGCATTTTCATTAAGCATGCTCAGCCAGATATATTTAAAGGTTTTTGTTTGGGTTAAGTCAAATTCATCAGCTCTTCAATCAGTTTGTAGTAAGTTATGGAGGAATATACTCCAAACACAGGCCGGCTGTCAAGCTGTGACAATTCTGAATGAGGAAGATTTTCAAAAATTATGAGTGAGATTTGAAAATGTCTTCTTGAAGCATACAGCATTATTCAAAAAATGCTCTACCAGAAGGCTGTACTTTTAAAAAGCACTTCAAAAATTAATATGATGAGTTTCATTCTGTCATCTTTGTTCTAGTAAATGCCTTCCCAGACAGTTCATAGGAAATGTTCACTATTAGACTCTAAAGCCTCCCACCTCTAAAGGAGTACAGCAGGAAAAGGATAACTTCCAAGTTAGAGGGTAAGACTGAGGGCAAAGGAGTTAAACAAGAAATGTAAATCAAATTCATGCAGGTACCTGTGTGTGCATTTGCAGAGTGGTGAGCTTCATGTATCCTTTACCACAGGCATTGTTTAAAATGATTCTTAGAAGGGAATGTTTTGTTCTGAGCTGTGAGCCTGACATAGAAGCAATTTCAGTGACCTCAGTCCCTAATAAAGAGATTGTAGTAAAAATAGCCAAGACCTATATGTTTATTCTAAGTCTTTTAAAGAGTGAGGACAGATCAGAAGCCTAGGGTGGTTTCAAATTTGGGGTCTTGTAAATCCAAGGAAACATTTTCTGCCATGACCTGGAATAACCCTTTAGGGATTTCACCTAATTGGTGAGAGGCTGCAGGGAGCTTCTCTGGAGCTCCTACCTTTATTGGTTAGTCTTTCAGGAATACTTGTCAACTGCCTTTATTGAGCATCCACTCAGTGCTGAGCTGTAAATAAAGTTGAATACATGGTTCCTGGCCGTGGGGCACTGTTTTCTTATGTACAAAGATTTGCAGTACTTGTGATCATACTTCATAATGTACTGGGGGTTTATTTTGACACCTCTTTATAATGGAAAAACTGAGTGGTGTAGTACCAGGGACTTCCCCTGGGTCACTGGAAAAAATCAAGGGATGCTGAAGTCTTCATTGAAACAACAAAGTTAGAGGGAATTACAGACTGTAGACATTAAACAGGAGGTGGTTCATAAGAAATCAGGAAGGACCAGAGAGCAAGTATTCTAATAGAAGTTTAAATTATAGCCCTTGACTTCACTGAATCTGAACCTGAGAGTTACAGACTTATTAGAACTGGGAGTGATCATACCTACTCCTACTCTACCACCTAAAGCTTGAGAGGCAGTGTGGCATAGTGGATAAGGCATAAGACTTGAAGTCAGGACACCTGGGTTCAAATTCTGCAATCAGATGCTTATTCATTTTGTGATCTTGGGCAAGTCATTTGACTTTTTGGAGACCTATTATCCTTATCTGTAAAATGGGGACAATAATAGTTGTACTGCCTATCTCATAGGGTCCGTGTGAGGAAAGCACTTTATAAACCTGGAAGTCTTCTAGTAATTTAGTATAGATTCTGAGGTTAAAAGCCCTTCAAGATTAAGTAACTGACCTGAAGTTAATGTTAGGGCCATGATTCAAAGGGCTCTGATTCCCAATTTAATAATCACCTATTAAGAAACTTGGGGAAGACATTGTGATAACAGCTGGTATGTATCGTAGTACTCGAAGGTTTGTGAAGTTTATCTTGTATTATCTCATTTGATCCTCATGACAACCCTGGGAAATAGGTGCTGTTATTATTCCCATTTTATAGAGGAAGAAGTTGATGCTGAGAGAATTTAAGTGACTTATTCGGGGTGATATTTCTAGGAAGTATATGATTCAGAATTCAAATTCAGGTCTTCCTGATACCAAGTATAGCATTCTACCCACTCTGCCACTTTGCTGTCTCTCACTGGCAATTCAAAGATGAAAAAATAGGATTGTTCTGTGGTTATACATCCCATATAGTGTCACTCATTACCATCCAAAGCAGAGGTCCTTAACATTTTTTTTTTTTTTGTGCCAGGAGCCCCTTTGGCAGTCAGGTGAAGCCATGGACCTATCCTAGAATCATGTATTAAGTTTAAACGTTTTAAGAATCTTGTTTTAAAAACTTAAATTCTAAATTCTTTCCCAATTCTCTTTAGACCCTCCCCCACCCTTTAAGAAGGTAAGCAATAGGGCGGCTAGGTGGCACAGTGAATAGAGCATCAGCCCTGGAGTCAGGAGGACCTGAGTTCAAATCTGGCCTCAGACACTTGACACACTTACTAGCTGTGTGACCTTGGGCAAGTCACTTAAACCCAATTGCCCTCAAAAAAGAAAAAAAAAAGAAGGTAAGCAGTATAATACCCATTATATGTGTGAAGTCTTGCAAAACATATTTCTTTTTTTTTTTTTATGAGATTCTTTATTAAATTTTTTTGAGTTACATCTTTTCTCCCCGTCTTTCCCCCGCCCACCACCCCAAAACAGCCATCCCAGTATTTCCCCCCTCCCCCAGTCTATTCTCTCCTATGTCACTTTTTGGTAGAGCAGGATGGATCTCCCAACTGCAGTGCCTGTGTATCTCAAGTTCCAGTTGGA
>CM053581.1:299932476-299943955 GCA_028627135.1 Pseudochirops cupreus | reverse complement strand
CTTGATGAAAAAACCAGAACTGAATACAAAATCTGACATTCAAATACAAGCAGCAAGAGAGGCATGAGAAGGTGAACAGGGTAAAGAAATCATAAGGAACTTATTAACATTGAACTATTTATGTCCCTCCATGGAAAAAAACAATAATTGTAACTTATGAAACTTTTCTCAGTATGAGGATAGTTGAAGGGAATATAATTGTATAAATATGTATACATACATATATGTATATATATATGGGGGTATATGTGTGTATTAATACATATGTGAATGGGTATATATATATATGTGGATAGGTATACATAGACAGAAGGCACAGGATCAATTGAATAGAAAGGGATAATATTTTAAAGATGAAATAGAGAGGTGAGAGAGGAATATAATGAGAAGAGGTGGGGAGAGACAGAATGGAGTAAATTATCTCATACAGAAGAGGCATGGGATAACTGTTACAATGGAGGGGAAGAACAGGAAGGCAAAAGAGAATGGGTCAATCTTACTCTCATTGAATTTGACTTAGGCAGGGAATGGCATACACTCTAAATTGGGTATCTTGGCCTACAGGAGAGTAGGGGGGAAGAGGATGGGGGAGGTGCTGGAGGGGAGGACCGGTTAGGGGTGGGTAGTTAGAAGCACACACTTTTGTAAAGGGACAGGAACAATGTAGAGAATAGAACAAGTTGGGGGGCAGGATAGGATGGAGGGAAATATAATCAATCTTTCACACTATATCCACTATGGAAATGTTTTACATAACTACACATGTAAAACATATATTGAATTGCTTATCTTCATAGTTAGGGTGGGTGCTGAGGGAGGAAGCAAAAGACTCTGGAATTTAAAGTTTTAAAATCAAACATTTAAAAATTATTATTATTATCATTATTTACATGCAACTGGGAAATAAAATATACAAGCAGCAGGGTATGGAGATCTATGTTTCCCTACAGGAAAGTTAGAGGGGCGATGTGGGAAGATATAGGAGAGAGAAGATTGGGGGAGGGGATATACAGTGGGATTGCTGTTATGGGGTGGTGGATAGGGGAAAGATGGGGAGAAAATTTGTAACTCAAAATCTTGTGGAAATGAATGTTGTAAACTAAAAATAAACATAAAAAAGAAATTGAAAAAAATATTTGCCAATATGAAGCTATTTTCTGATTCCTCCTGAAATATATATGGGAGAGCTGGGCTGTTCTATAAGCTTTAACACAGTCATCTTTACCAGGAATCTTATTTTTGGAGATATGAAAATATACAAGTGCTCTCATGATATAAAGTTAATTTTCTCTGTAATGTCTGTATTCTTGAGGAGCATATATTATTTTTAATATATTTCTTATATATATATATTTACCTATTTAACATATATTAGTATAATATTTAATATATTATGAATATAGATGTATAGTTTCATTGAGCATCTTATAATGTGTTTTAAAATGTATGTTTTGTTCCCTGAGAATAACTTCTTACAATGTGATATAGTAGAATAAACACTGAACTTTGGTGTCAGAAGTATACCTATTAGCAGTAATCTTGAGATTTCTCTGAGCCTCAGTTGTCACATGTGTAAAATGCGGATAGTAAACAACCTCACAGGGTTGTAATGAGAAAATACTTAGTGAATGATTAAGCACCATACAATTGTGAGCTAACAGTATCCTTATTATATATGGAGAATATTGATTGAGCCAAAGAAATGTAAAGAATACTTGACAGGTGAAATTTTTGACCAGTTATGAATGTGGAATCCATCTCTTTTGACTACTGTCATTTATTAATTATATGACAGTATTTAAGTTATCTTTTCCTTCTTGGCCTCAGTTTCCTTATCTATATAATGAGAGTGCTGGACTAATAAATACCTCAGGTTCTTTCCAGTTTTGAAATTGTATAAACACACCTGGGAATTGTATATAATCTTCTGATTGAAGATTGAATGTGAAATTCTTAAAAAATCCTAAAATTAACTGTATTTTATTTAAATTAAAAATGTACATCTTGCCCAAATGAAACAGTCCAACAGTTAAGCTAAAACAATCTGAAAGCTGTTAATTCCACAGCATGCGGCCTTCTATATGCAAAATGAGATGAAATCTAATGTGTGCCAGCTCTCCAGATTGCTGGCTGACTTTCCCTTCTGATAAATGCTAAGTCTCAGTAAAATATGCTATGTGCTGTAAGAAATGAAATGAGTGATTTTTTAAAAATTATTTCTAGAAGAATGAACTGTTATTCTCTGTCAAAAAATAATTTGATGAATGTCCATTATCTTTATTTTCTAAGCTTTTTTTTAAAAAAAAAACTGGAAATAATTGTTTGATTTTAAGGATTTTTTTTTGTTATTGTTGTAATAAATTACCCTTAAGACACTATCTCATTTGTAAATCTGCATATATTGTGCTTCTTAAAGCTATATTTGCATAAGTGATTTGAAGGAAACATTTGTTTCAGGCTTACATCTTCATGGAATTATCCTATTGCATTGAAATTCAAACTATTGTGTTATCAAGATGAGATATGTATTCAACATGAACTTGTTTCTTACTCTTTGTCCAGAAATATTCCTATGAATAAATCTATCCTGGAGTGTCAGAATTGGGGTCTTACAAAATAGTCATTGGTTGATTGAGAGGTACTACACTGGGAGGTAAAAGACCTTGATTCTAATCCCGATTCTTCCACTTCTATTAAAACCCATAATCTTTCTGGACTTTAGTTTCCTTATCTGTTAATTTAGAGATAACTGATGACAATTCTTCCATGTCTAAGCTTCCATTGTAGGTTAATTCTTTGTAGCATAGTATAGTACTAAACTTGGAGTGAGGTTCTAATCTGACTTCTTACACTTACTAGCTCTGTGACCCTGGGCAAAGCACCTAACCAGTGGTTCTCAACCTTCCTAATGCTGTGACCCTTTAATACTCATATGTGGATGTTATCTGCATGTGAGCGGACCTGCCTGGAGACAGATAGAGGAGCAGTGTCTCTCTTCCTAAGACCATCTGAAATATGTGTTTTCTGATGGTCTTAGATGACCCCTGTTACCCCTGTAACCCCCAAAGGGGTCACGACCCACAGGTTGAGAACCTCTGACCTAACCTATCTCAGCCTTAGTCTCCTCATCTATTAAAATGGGAATAAGATTAGTACCAGGATTTCTGTTGTAGAATCTTTAAAAATACTATATAAATGCTAGTTATTATTATCCTTATAGCAAAAATCCATTTCTCACATGATAACTGAAATATAAAAGAGTAGTATGAAATAGAAAATATGAGGAACATTTGAAATTAGCTTTTTTGGTCATTGTTACACATAAACATGAATAAGAGCAAACTGATGTGGCCTGTTAGATTCTTGCTTAAAGAAAGTGATTTGGGTTCTTTCAACCATATGCAAAAAATATCTAGCTAAAACAAACAAACTAGAACAAAACAAAACAAAACAAAAAAAAAAACCTGTCCAAAATGAGTGTATCTTTTTTTTTGGACAGAACAAATACCCATATTAGTGGTTTAAAGTAACATTTCATACCATATATATTTCTGGCTTATAGAAAGCCCTGATTGTAAAACAAATGCATTATAAGTAAATGCTAGAGGTCTTGAGAGTGCCAAGCTTATTGTTAGTGGGGTCATGAATATGGATGTGACCATCTACTTTAAAGGGTAACAACCTTAGTCATGAATGGATGGCAGTAATAAGAAAACTTCAGTACATGTTGATTATTATGGTTTATCCTTTGAATAGCAACTCATTTCTTATAGAAGAGATGGCATGAACCAAGATGATGTGTTTGGTAAGTACCAGTATAATTTGATGAAATGAGCCACAGTATCAAAAATTCAGCATCATGGCACAGCCAATCTATCAAGGTGCTGAAGAAAGCTATGACTTTTCCCTATACCTTGGTGAGTAAAATTCTTTCTGTACTTTTATTAGTCTGTTTTGTCTCCATCTACTTCAGTAAGTCACTTTGCCTCTTGGGCTCTGAGTTTCCTCACCAGTAGGATCAGAGGGGTTGGTGTAGCTCATTGTTAAAGTCACTTCTAGATCTAACAACCACGTGTTGGAATAAAGAAGCTTTGGTGCCTAGAGATAAAATTGGACTAACCTGGAAGAGATTTAATGGAAATTCCATGATATAGAAGTTAGAGTGGCCTATTCTAGACCCAAGGAGTTGAAATTTTCTTCATTTTCTTTTCTTACTTGTCCTAATTCAACAAACATTTATTTCCCTTATTTGGTTTCCTACTGATTCACTCGACAAACATTTATTTACACACACCCTCATTCAATTCAATTTAACAAAAGTTCATTAAATATTAATAAATTTTCTTGAAAATAAGCATTTATTAGCTTCCTACTATCCGCCAGGCACCGGGCTAAGCATGAAGAATATAAAGACCAAAGGGAAAGAGGACCTATACTCAAGAAGCATTACATTCTAGCATGGGAGATAACATGGACATATGGAGGCATATATAAAAGATATATAAAGCAAATACAAGGTAGTCTTGGAGGAGAGGGCACTAACCCCTTGTGTGATCAGAAAAGGCCTCATGGACAGATTGGGGATTTCCAGGAGCTAAGACGGTGGAGTAAGCAGTAAATTGCTATAACTCTCTCATATTCGCCTCCAAATAATGATAAAACGGCTTCCCCAGACAAATCCTGGAACACCAGAACCAACAAAAAGATGGAGTAAAACAATTTTTGAGCACAAGAAACTTGGAAGATCAGCAGGAAAGATCTCTCTCACTTGGGTAAAAAGGGGATATAGTTTAAGACAGGAAGTATCCCAGCAAGCCAGCAGCAAATCCCACCTTAGCAAAACAGTGGTAGATATTGAGCCCCAGTGCAGTATAGCAGGCAAATGCCAGCACCAGGACCCCCACATGCTTCAGCATAGCCCTGGGCAAACAGGTAATCACTAGTAGACAGACCTCCACATGCTTCAGTATATCCCCAGGGAAGACACTTTTCACACAAATAAAGTCAGATCTAAACAACTAGAAAAATATCGGTTGTTCATAGGTAGGTTGAGCCAATATAATAAAAATGACAATTCTGCCTAAACTAATTTACTTAGTGGGTGGTAGATAAAGTGTAATAATACTGGAAAGGTAGAAAGGAACCAGATTGTGAAGTAGAAGATTTAATATTTTGTCATGTAAGAGTTATTTTTGAGGAGGAAAGTGACCTGGTCAGATCTGAACTTTAGGAGCACCTCCCTGGTAGCTGAGTAAAGAATGAACTGGAATGAGAGAACTGAGGCAGAGAGACAAATTAGAAAGCTCTAGTCCAGGAGAGAGAGGTTATTAGGGACTATCCCAGGATATTGGCTGTGTGAATAGAGAAAAGAGACATATACAGGAGATGTTGTAAGAGTAGAAGTGACAAAGATTCATTAACAGATAAGAAATGTGGGGTCAATGAGAATGAGAATTTGTGGTTGAGTTTTGGTGTCAGTGCCAAGATATAAAGATGGGAAATAGATGGCATGTGTGGGTAATTGCAAATAGATTGAATCATAGAATGTATGGAGGGGAGTAATGTATAAGAAGACTGAAAGTTATGACGGCATCAGGCTGTGGGGAGCTTGCAATGCTTGTCAAAAGTGTTTCTATTTAATCTTAAAAATTAAAAGGGGCCACTGAAGTTTATTGAGTAGGAGTATGACCTATACTTTAGCCAAGTCACTTTGAGGCAGTGCAAAGTATAGATCAGGATGAGTAATCTCTCTGAAAGAGCAAGAAAAATTGGGTGACTTTATTATGTTCAAGATGCTGTGCTAAACCAGTATTGGGCATACAAAGACAGGATTAAAATGGTCCTTGCCCTCAATTAACTTCTAATCTATTGAGGGATATGAGGGATAAATAGATAAATTAGTCTAAGGTAATTTATAAAGTGATAGAAAAATGCAGGGAATAAGGGAAAACTTCATGGAGTAGGTAGAACTTCAGCTATGCCATGAAGACAAGACTTCTGAGTGGTATGGATGAGAAGGGAATGCATCCCAGGCATGAGAATATCCTGGGTGGAATCACAGAGGGAAGGCAGAGAATATTTGATTTGGGGAATAGTTAGTATCCAAGTTTAGTTAAAGCATAGCTGTATGAAAGGCAGTGATATGAAATAAAACAAAAAGCAGGAGTCAGAATCAGATCATGAAGAATTTTAAATGTGAAGCCCATGAATTTGGATTTCGTTCTCAAGAGTTAGGGAAGCCGTAAAGATTTTTGCAGAGGAAAATGTCAGTCCCATGTATGCCTTACAAAGAGTATTTTGGAAGCTGCAAAGTATATTGCAAAAGCATTTGGGCACATTTTCCATGTGGAGGATAGATTGGAGATGGGATAGGATGCAAACAGAGAGACTAGGTAGCTGACATAATAATCCAAAAGAAAGATGAGCACTTGGATTATGGTTGTGCCAAAGGGCAGATGTGTCAGATGATTTACATATGGGATTATTGTGAGGATGGTAGTATCCTTAACAGATTTTTTTTTTTAAAGAACGGTATTTGGAGGAGGCAGGTTTAGAGAAGAAAATTGTCTGAGTACTGATTTTGATATATCTAAGGAAAAACAAGGTGAAAATTAAAAGAAATTAGAACTGTTCGAGGAATTGTATCTGAGGTGTTATGTTCAGTCCTGGGTTGAACAAGCTGGTATAAATCAAGAGGAATTTGGCTAAGGTGATAAGAGTTCAATGCACTATTCTGAGTACTACAAGAGATACAAGTAGAGCCTTTGCCACTAAGGCATTTAGCAAGGAAAATAAGATATGTATACTGATAAATGAAATTAAAAAAATTAAATTAGATTTTGATAAGTATATAATTGGAGGGAAATAGCATTCCAGTGTGTGTGTGTGTGGGGGGGGGGGTATGTAAGACTTAGCTACTCTGATCTGAGCTACAATGATACATGACAATTTGAAAAGATGGTGTATGTGTGTGTGTGTGTGTGTGTATCTTTTTTTTTTTTTTTTGCTTTTTGGAGGAAGGAGGGCAGGGAAATTGGGGTTGAGTGACTTGCCCAAGGTCACATGGCTAGTATGTCAAGTGTCTGAAGCTGGATTTGAACTCAGGTCCTCCTGACTCCAGGGCCAGGGCTCTATTCACTGTGCAACCTACCCACCCTAAGTGTGTGTGTATCTTAAAGTGTATGTATGTCAGGAAAGGCTTCTTGGAGATTGGAGCACATCAAATTGAGGGGCTGGTAGGTTGTTCACATGTTCATATATTCATATGTGACAGTTGTTTTAACGAAAATGCAAAGATGGCAAGGGCCAGGATATTTTCTAGGAGTAGTGAGTTTTTATCTATTTATTTATTTGTTTATTTTCAGTTTTCAACATTCACTTCCATAAGATTTCAAATTCCAAATTTTCTTCCCATCTCTCCTCTCCCTCTACCCCAGGACAGCATGCCTTCTAATTATCCCTTCCTCCAATCTGCCCCCTCTTCTATCAGCCCCCTCCCCTTCCCTTCTATTTTCCTGTGGGGCAAGATAGATTTCTATGCCTCATTTATATCTGGAATATCATATTATATTTATATGCCCCATGTATATCTTATTTCCCAGTTGCCTGTAAAAACATTTAACATTCATTTTAAAGCTTTGAGTTCCACATTCTCTCCATTCCTCTCTCCACTCACACCCTCATTGAGAAAGCAAGCAATTCAATATAAGTAATGCATGTGCAGTCATGCAAAACACTTCCATAACAGTCATGTTGTGA
The DNA here is from genome assembly GCA_028627135.1 of Pseudochirops cupreus. Lineage (NCBI taxonomy): Eukaryota > Metazoa > Chordata > Mammalia > Diprotodontia > Pseudocheiridae > Pseudochirops > Pseudochirops cupreus. The sequence continues at coordinate 299,936,197 of CM053581.1, read as the reverse complement.
AAGACTAACAATATTTCCCTCCATCCTGTCCTGTCCTCCATTTATTCTAGTCTTTCCTTTGATCTGTCGCTCCTCAAAAGTATTTGCTTCTCATTATCCTTTCCCCCAATCTTTCATCCCTTCTATTATTCCCCCTCTCTTATCCCCTTTCCCTCTGCTTTCCTTTAGGGCAAGATAGATTTCCATACCCAATCAAGTGTGTATGTTATTCCTTTCTTAAGACAAATCCAATGACAGTACTCACTCATTCCCTCTCATTTTCCCCCTCTTCACATCCATTGTAAGGTGGAGGTTCTTGCCTCTTTTATGTGAGATGATTTACTACATTCTACCTCTCCATTTCTCTTTCTCCCAGAACATTCCTCTCAGCACTTAATTTTATTTTTTAGATATTATCCCTTCATATTTAACTCATCCTGCACCCTCTGTCTATACATACATACATACATACATACATACATACATACATACATATATACATACATATTCCCTCCAACTACCCTAATATGGATAAAGGTCTCATGAGTTACAAATATCTCCTTTCCATGTAGGAATGTAAACAGTTCAACTTTAATAAGTTCCTTATGATTTCTCTTTCCTGTTTACCTTTTCACATTTCTCTTGATTTTTGTATTTGAAAGTCAAATTTTCTAAACAGCTCTGGTCTTTTCAACAAGAATGCTTAGAAGTCCTCTATTTCATTGAAATATCATTTTTTCCCCTGAAGTATTACACTCAGATATGCTAGGTAGGTGATTCTTGGTTTTAATCCTACCTTCTTTGACCTCTGGAATATCATATTCCATGCCCTCTGATTCCTTAGTGTAGAATCTGCTAAATCCAGTCTTATGATGATTGTGTTTCCAGTACTTGAATTGTTTCTTTCTGGCTGTAGAATCAATCATGAGCAGCTCTCCTGAGGACTGCTGCTGTGAATAGCTTTAAGGATCTAATTGCATAGTATAGTGAGCTCTCTAGTTATTTAGCAATAAACTAAGGCAAAACATTCAAGAAACTAAAGCACAATGTTCACAACAATATAACACAACAACTTATTACTAAAGTGGCCAAATAGTCTGAAACAGGCATATCATTCAGTAAGTCACAACCTCTATAATCAGTATAAGGGATCCAATAAAGTCTTCTTTCATCTTGACTGGAGACTGGCAGCTAATCATCCTTAAGGGATAGCAGAAAGTACAAAAACCATCCACTCCCAGGTCACAGTAAGTTACAATATCCTCAGTCAATGCAGAATAAAGTCCTTTTCAGTCCTCTTTCATCTTAACTTGAGGCTGACTTCTAAACCTCATGGCTCTTCTTCCATGGGTTAGCTGCTCCCAGCTCTTGCCTGGATTCACCCAACTCTTACCTAGGCAGCTCTCTCAGTTCTTGCCTGGATTCACACACAGGCAGCTCTCTGCTCAGGTTCTGTATCTCAGCTTACTGATCCGCTCCAAGCTCTTCAAAGTTTCTGTTTCTAGGAAGACAAAGCTTAACAGAGTTACAATAATATTTGCACACATTAAGCTTAACAGAGCTCCAACAATATCTACACACATTGACAGCACATTCACTTTCTGTCTGATGAGGTAACACAAACAAACAGACAAAGCTTTTGTCTGAGAAATCAAACACAAATCAACAGTAAAGTCCCAGGACTTCTGCAAACAGCAGTAAAGGCCTCTTCCAGGACTTCTATAAACAGCAGTAAAGTCCTCTTTCAGGGCTTCTGTATCAGCAGTAAAATTCTCTTTGAATAGGCAGAATGCTTTGTTCTGACAAAGTAACATCAACTCAGACAGAACAGACAGACAGAATATTGCAATCACAAACATTCTCCCTCTCAATTCTGAGCTTTCCTCTGCTCTGCTCCTTCCTGTTTCACCCTTCCTGTTGCACTCTTTTGGCAAGCTCCTCCCACTGTGGGCTCTATGTAATGATGTTAGGCCTATTCCTAGGTAGGGAAGGTCTCCAAACTCCCTTAGGCCTATTAAGAGTGACACAATATGTACTGTTTCCTACAAAGATTTGATATAATCAAAGACAAGGCTCAAAGGCACTTGAATAACTGAAACAAGCAACAAAGTATGTCTTTACTTGCCATTACATTGGCTGTTTGCGATATTTTCTTGTAGGAGTTTTACTTTTGGGATCTCTTTCAGCAGGTGATGGGTGGATTCTTTCAATTTCGATTTTTATTTCTGATTTTAGAATATCAGGGCAGTCTTCCATGAAAATTTCTTGAAAGATGATGTCTTAGGCTCTTTTTTGAGTCACCACTTTCAGGTAGACCAATAATTTTTAATTTATCTCTCCTGGAGCTATGTACTAGGTCAGTTGTTTTTCCAATGAGATATTTCACATTGTCTTCTATTTTTTCATTTTTTTTTGTTTTGTTTAACAATTTCTTGATTTCTCATAAAGTTATTGGCTTCCATTTTATCCATTCTAATTTTTAAGGAATTATTTTCTTCAGTGAACCATTGGACCTCCTTTTCCATTTGGCCAATTCTATTTTTTAAGGCATTCTTCTCCTCATTGACTTTTTGGATCTCTTTTGATATTGGGTTAGTCTATTTTTTTAAGGTGTAATTTTCTTGACCCATTTTTCGTGATTTTCTTGCATCATTCTCATTTCTCTTCCCAATTTTCCCTTTACTTCTCTTACTTGATTTTCAAAATCCTTTTTGAAAGGATTCCATGGTCTGAGACCAATTCATATTTTTCTTGGAGACTTTTGATATAGGAGCTCTGATTTTGTTATCTTCTTCTGGCTATATGTTTTGGTCATCCTTTTCACCAAGGATGTAAGAAAATACATTTTCAAGAAATCATAAGGTACTTATTAAAGATGAACTATTTACATTCCTATATGGAAAATGATAATTGTAACTCATAAGATTTTTCTCAGTATGAGGATAGTTGAAGGGAATATGTATATATATACATATACATTACATATATATTTATGTATAGGAGGGTGTATATGCATATAAATATATCTGTGAGTGTGGGCATATGTACGTTCATGTATATATAGACAGAGGGCACAGAATGAGTTGAATATGAAGGGATGATATCTAAAAAATAAAATTAAGACGTGAGAGAGGAATTTATTGGGAGAAGGAGAAAGGGAGAGATAGATTAGGGTAAATTATCTCATATAAAAGAGGCAAGAAAAAACTGTTAAAATGGAGGGGAAGAGCAGGAAGGTGAAAGGGAATGGGGCAACCTTATTCTCATTGAATTTGGCTTAAGGAGGGAATAACATACTCACTCAATTGGGTATCTTACCCTACAGGAAAATAGGGGGTTAGCTGATAAGAGGAGGGATGATAGAAGGGAGGGCACATTGGGGGAGAGGGTAGTTAGAAGCAAACATTTTTGAAAAGGGCTAGGATCAAAGGAGAAAATAGAATAACTGGGGGGTGGGATAGGATGGAGGGAAATATAGTTAGTCTTCCACAATATAACTACGATGGAAATGTTTTGCATAACTACACATGTACAACCTATATTGAATTGCTTATCTTCCCAGTGGGGGGTGGGTGAGGAGGGAAGAAGGGAAAAAATCTGAAACTCAAAGTTTTAAAAACAAATGTTTAAAAAAAATTGTGTTTTTGTTTTTTTTTACATGCAATTGGGAAATAAGATATATACAGGCACTGGGGTATAAAAATCCATCTTGCCCTACTAGAAAGTTGTGTGTGGGGGGGGG
>CM053581.1:299901604-299932376 GCA_028627135.1 Pseudochirops cupreus | reverse complement strand
ACCTGTAAATTTTTCAGTTCTTCCAAGGTGGTATGATCAAAAGAGGCATGTTTTTCTTTTGGTCTGTATTCTGGTCCATGAGCAACTACAAGCACTTTTTTTCTGCCTTGGAGCCATGAGAATGAATCCCTCTCCACTACTACCACAAGCTCCCCCACACCAGTCCTCCTCTTAGCCCTAGGACCGTGATCCAGATCCAAGCATGGGAAAAGCAAAAGAATCCTGTCTCATAGCCAGTCATGAGATCCTTGTAATCACTCTCTGATCAGCCACTGGATTCTCCTACCATCTGTAGGCTGAGAATTCTAGAAACAGCCACCCCTTTTTCAGTGGCTGCTATCACACTGAGGCTAGGACTGAGGCTGTGACTGGACCCAAACCCTAACCCAGGTGAGAGAGCTTTCCCACCGACCTTTGAAGCTGTCTTTGGTGTTTGTGAGTTGAGAGTCTGGAAACTGCCACCCCTGGCAGTGATTCAGTGCTCTGAGGCCTGCTCCAGCCCTATCTTTGCCTGCGTGGCTCATGCTGGGTTGTGTTCTGCTCCCACCCCAGTGTAATAGACCCTCCCTTCCTGTTAGCCTTCCAGATTGTCTTGGACTGGAATTTTGTTTCAATCTGTCATTTTGTGGCTTCTGCTGCTCTAGAATTTGTTTGGAGTCATTTTTGCAGGTATTTTGAGCGTTTGGGGGGAGAGTTCAAGCATGTCCCTGCTTTTCCTCTGCCATCTTGTCTCTGTCCCCAGTAGTGAATTGTTAATTCTATTCAACAAACATCATTAAAAGTCTGTAATGTGCAAGACATTTGAGATATAAAAACAAAAAGCAAACAGTTCCTGTGCTCTATGAGCTTACATTTGGAGGGGTGGGGTGACAATATTTATGTAAATACAGAAATTCAAAGTGATTATTTTATTTTATGTAAAACATTTTTAGGGGCAGCTAGGTGGCACAATGAATAGAGAGCACTGTCCCTAGAGTCAGGAGGACTTGAGTTCAAATAGAGCCTCAGACACTTAACACTTACCAGCCATGTGACCTTGGGCAAGTCACTTAACCCCAATTGCCCTGCCCTCCCCCCTCCAAAAAGCTAAAAACAAAACATTTTTAAAACTTTCAGTTGCAAATTCTCTCCCTCCCACTCACCCCTCCCTTACTTCCTGAGAAGGCAAGAAACAATACCTATTGTATGTTTCCACCTTAACCATGTTGCAAAAGAAAAAAAAAAGCAAGAAGAAATTTAAAAAGTGAAAAAAATATGCTTCAGTCTTCTCCAAGTTTATCAGTTCTCTCTGGAGATCCATACCATTTTTCATCCCAATTCCTTTGGAATTGTTGTGGATCATTGCATTGATCAAAGCAGCTAAATCTTTTGTAGTTGATTGACATTACAGGATTACTGTTACTATGTACAATGTTCTTTTAGTTCTGCTCACTTCACTTTGCTTTATTTGTTCACATGAGTCTTCCCAAGTTTTTCTGAAACCATCCACTTTATCATTTCTTTTAATAGTGCAATAGTATTCCTTCAGAATCATATAGCAGAACTTGTCCAGTCATTCTCCAACTTATGGACACGCCCTCAGTTTTCAATTCTTTGCCACCACAAAAAGAGGTGCTATAAATATGTTTGTACATTTGGGTTCATTTCTTTTTCCTTTGATTTCTTTAGAATATGAATGTGGTAGTGTTATTGCTGGGTCAAAGGGTATGCACAGTTTTTTAGCCTTTTGGGTATAGTTCTGAATTCTTCTTCACAGTGGTTAGACTGGTTCACAGCTTCATCAACAGTGCATTGGTGTACCTATCATTCCACATCTCTTCCAGTGGTTGGCATTTTCCTTTTTGTTTATCTTAGTCAATCAGAGGGGTGTGATTGGTAGCCCAGAGCTGTTCTACTTTGCCAGAAATGCAAAGAGATTTGAAGAAAGAGAGCGAACTAACAACTGTGGGCATCAGGAAAGGCTTTGCAAAGTAAGTAGAATTTGAGCTGACTCTTGAAGAAAGCAAAATTTTAAGAAGTAGAAGTGGAAGAGTGCATTCTCATGCACTTATAAGCCCAATTGCTTATTCATGGGCATGGAGACAGAAGATGGCATGCCAAATTATGGAAACAGTTAGTAGACTAGATTGCATTAAGAGGAGTAACATAAAATATTTGGAGAAGCAGGTATGAGTCAGATTTTGTAGAGCTCTGAATGTTAGCATTAGGAGTTTATCATTCATTCTAGAAGCAACAGGAAGTCTTTAAAGCAGAGGGCTGATATGGTCAGACCTGTGATTTAGGAATATAAATTTTGTAGGTTTGTACTAGGTAGATTAGAAAATGGAAAGATCAGAAACAAAAGAAACCACAAAGAGGGTAATATAATAGCCCATGCAAGATGAAATATGGTACTAGCTATTTATGTGGAGAGAAGGGGATTACTCGGGGTCAGATTAGATAAGACTCAGAAATTTATCGGACATGGGGAGTTAGATGTGAAGAGGTGAAGATAGCTCTGAGCTTAGTTTCTATAAGAGAAGCCTTATTTTTTTTTAATTGGAAAATAGGTAGGTGACATAATAGATGTAGCGCTGCTGGGCCTGGAGTCAAGAAGACCTAAGTTCAAATCTTGACTCTGTCATGTAGTAGTTGTTTGAACTTGGAAAAATCATTTCACTTGCCCCAGGCTCAGTTTCCTGATCTATAAAATAGAGAAAATAACAGCATCTATTTCACAGAATTGTTGAGATTCAAATGAAGTAACGTGGAAAGAACTTTATAAAACAATACATACTAGTTATTATTATTATTAATTGTTAAATGCTCCTGAAAGGAAAGCTTTTACTAGGTAAAACTTGAGTCAGACAAATCCTGGTACCTAATACTTTGGTTGTGTGGCTTGACGGCAGTGTGATTTCTTTTCCCTTGCCTTGTTTCACTTCCTTAAATAAAAAAAGAAACAAGTATGTGTATTAACACATCATGTCAACTGTGCTTTGAGATCTACTGGTTAAGGGTATATTATGAGGAAAAAAGAGTCACTACTAATGACAATTTTTACACAAAACCCATACTTTTCTATGAAAATGATTTCCTTGAAACTTTGGCTTCCTCCAATCTTTTCCAATCTGTTCTAAAACGATCTGTGAAATTGCAACATGATTTACCTGTGGTTTCAGGGTGTAGGTGATGCAGCAGGAAAATTACCCTGTAGTATTTTAGAAAAGTACACCGAGATTAATTTGTTGTTATTCTGATCTATAAGCCGTTTCAATTCGTAGGGGCCTCAGCTCTGTGTGGGAGAGATCCATCAATAATTTCTGCTTTTAATGATAGCAGTTCTTTCAATTCCCTACATGTCTAGCCCATTGGGGATGGCAAAATGTCCTTTCTGTTTGTTACTTTGAAACACGCAGGACAAAAGCAATTGACAAATGTTTATCATCAGAAAGTTTGAACCATAGGAATATGTGCTATTTCTCTTTCAGTTACGATATGCCAATATAATTTTAGTAAGTTTCTTTCCAGCTCCTAGTGAAAAAAATGGGTTGGTTCACTTAAGACAGTCTAGAGATTATTGATATGATCATAAATTGAAATGGGACCCTGAGTTCTCCATTTCTAGGAAAGCTTGCCTAGCTTTTTCTGTATTTGAAGTGATTACAGATGCTGCTGCTTTGTGGAGAAAATGATGTGTCTATAATTATATTAAGCCACAGGAGGGAAGAACCTTTTCTGACACTGGTCTTTGAAGCTACCCAAGTTATTTGGTTTCTGAACCATTAAGAAAATGAAAAAAAAAGGCAAAGAAAATTCAGGAGAAAAGGAAAAACAGAGGAAAAAACCATTTATTTCTTAAATAAGAAAATAGAAATCTGCTTAATGGTGAGATGGGTACAGGGCATGTGACATGAAATATGTCAGAATGGGAGATGCTATAGCGTCAAATTCTGGATAAATAGTTCTGAACCTTGTCTATGTATCAGATTAGAAAAAAAGAGAAAGCAAGGCTTTTATTCTACTTCGTGCTGTTAACTTTTACTCTGAAATCAGTCAAATCATTGTAACCTTTCTTTGCCTTCATTTCCTAATTTGTGAAGTGGAGGTGATAATTCTAAATTTTCTTCTGGGGTAGCATATCACTTAACATAATTACTTGTAGAAAGATCATTGCTAAAAATATACCACTTAAAGATGTGTGAATAATAAAAATTTTAATAAACCTATGGGTCACAAAGGACTTCATAAGTACCTTCCCTCTTTTTATATTGGCCCCTCTCCTGTGTTTTTCTTTTAATTTTAAAACTAGAAAAAAAAAACAAACCAAGCCTTTCATTAGGTTGCCTAAATTCTTTTAGGTGATATGAATCTCTGAGGCTTGGTTCATTTAAATGAACTTTGTTTTACTGCCTGACTTTGGCCAGGTGCTCTTGGAGGCCCAGCTGGCAGAATAGTTTCTGTTCCTGGGGGAGAGTGACCTGTTGTCATGAAAGTGACCTGCTGGGGAGATGGTGGAAAAGAAATATCTGAGAACATAGTTCAGATTTTAGACACTTGGTGGCGCTCTAGCTTTATGAATGGCACAGCCAACCACAGCTTCATCCTGAGAAGTATTCCTTTTCACTAGGTTGATGGTGTGGTTTCAAAAACAGAGGTATTGTTCTACAGAAGGTCATATGGAAAGTTCGATGGCTGATTGGATTAGAATATGCACAGTGAGTGCTGGATATGCTAACGCTTAGCTGTTATTACCTACATTAATTATCCAAATGACATGCAACAAACACGGGGTGGCCGTTTGTTGGTACATTTAAAAGGCAAGGCTGCAGAATACAAACCTCTAGATATTCCCCCTGACCTTTTACTTTAATAGTTTAATTTGGGGAAGGGCTGGAAACCACCAGATCTATTGACCTAGTCTGTTCATAGATTGGATGCTGTAAAAAGAAAAGGGTTCAATAGAGCCTCTCCATCTCCCCATTTCTTCTTCATCTTCTTTCTTCAACTGTCCCTCCCTCACTTCCCCTTTCCCCCCATTTCTCTTGCTGGTGGAAAGGACAAGCACAGCAAGAATTCACAAAGTCTGTTCCTGAGAATATTGCGCTAGAAAAAAGATTTATAAAGTTCTATCAACATCCCCCCCACCCCACATCCAGCTTTGAGAACTTTGTGCTCATCAACAAAAAATGACTTGTTTCTCCATAGTAAGGGTCATCTTCCATTTTCAGTTTACCACATCGGGGGCTATAAAATATCCTACTGCAATGACACATCTTCAGCTGTGCTATTCAGACAAGCAGGCTGGTTTTATTTATTTATTTATTTTTTCCTCCTCTCTTTACCTTCTTCCTTTCGTGGAGACTGATAAGGATTCAAGGGAGGAATCTGTCCTGATGATTTTTTGTTTGTTTGTTTCAAGATGACTTTCTAAAAATGGAGGACATTGTTTTGTTTACTCGAAGGTCCTTTCATTCTGTTTTCATGAAAGCCTAAGGGGTGTGGCGTTGCTACATTTTTAAAATGCGGTTGAGAGCATTGTTTTTATGACTCATTAATTTAGAGATGAGATGAGGCTGTCAGAAAATTTTTAAAAATTCATTTCATGTGAAACCTTAAGTTTTGTTGTGTTCTTTGTTCCCTTGATATGTTGGGGGAAAAACACTTTGTAGTTGTTCACATCCTTTTCCTGATTTTAGGGAAAACTGGATTGGCATTTGACTCAGTTTTTAAAGGAGACAAGTGTAGTCTTTTTTTATCATTATTGTTGAGGAAAGTAATAGGTTAACAACAAAATACCACAAACATGTAAGTTATTCTTCCTCTTACCACCCTTCTTCAAATTATACCACACGGGGGGCTGCCCATCCCAAAGACCAGTCCTGAACATAGACCAAAAATGACTTGGTTTCTCTTTTGGAATAAGTAACCAATATCCTCTAACTTGACTGGTTTCTGCATATACATTAATGGTACAATTCCTCTTTTAGCTTACCTAGCTGTTTGTGGGCTTCTATCTATGCTTCTATGATAGTTTTTAATGTAGTAATTCTTAGTTGCAAAACACTTTAAATAAATGTTATTATTTGCTCTTCACAATGTCATATGGAAACCCAAAATTAGAGTGTGACTTGACTAAGATCACCATGCTAGCAAGTGATGGAGCTAGGACTTAAACCCTGTTTTCTGATGCTAAATCTAATGCTTTTTTCCATCATACCCTTCTGCCTCTCTACATTTTTCCCATTCATTTACATAACAATTTGTAATCCATGATATCTTTTTACATACATTATTTCACTATCTGTGTGGTGGAGTTGCAATCTTTTTTTCTTTTTTCTTTTTGGAGAGGGAAGGCAGGGCAATTGGGGTTAAATGACTTGTACATAGCTAGTAAGTGTTAAGTGTCTGAGGCTGGATTTGAACTCCAGTCTCCTGACTCCAGGGCTGGCTCTATTCACTGTGCCACCTCGCTGCCCCAGTAGGCTCGCAATCTAACATTAATATCAATAATTCAAACTTTAAAGTTCATAAAATGCTATTGTCTCATCAATCATGTAAGGCAGATAGGACAGAGACTTGGTATTTCCATTTTACAGATGAGGAATATGAGATTGGGATGGAGTGATTTGCCTAAATATGTATTTGTAGTAAGTGGAATAATTGGGATTCAAACAACCTTCTTATGATGTCAGGTTCAGCACATAATCTTTCCTCTGAATCTTCTCCCTCTGCTGGCTAGAATACCCCTTCCAATAACTTTTGGTACTATTTATACATGCTTATGCTAGCTTACATAGAGAAATGGGTGTGATGAGTAAAAGAACAGTTTTGAATAGATAACTGCTCTGTGTGAATCCTGGATACATTTGATTGGAAATAAAGAGTGAACAGGATGCATTAATTTCAAGGAAAAAGATTGATTAACTCTGGGCCTTGGCTAATGAGCCAGGTTCATGGTCATAAGATCATTTCAGGACATTGAAGACCTCTTTCCTTAGACATAATTCTAGCCAATAGAACTCTTTTGCTGGTCTGAGTGTTTGACCCTGGCACTTATTACCTAGCCAGAGCATCTTGGGGATAACACTGTAGATGATTGCTTGCAGACATAGAAAATATGTCCCAAAGGCACTAACCCACCTCCAGAAATCTTCATTAATTATTAGTCCCTACTTTAAATGTCATTTTAATAGTAATTTTCTCAATGTTTGCTAATTAACTAATAATTTTCCTTGGAAAGCCATCTGTGGTTCTATCTACTTTCCTAAGGCCCCTAGATTTAAGTCTTATCTCTGCCTATTATTTTTCTACATAAGCAGCAAAGAAATTAGTGGGTATTAATTTCTACTTTCCCCAAATCAGATGGGGATAGAGATTTCCTACCCTTAAAAGCAATGACAGGGCAGCTAGGTGGCGCAGTGAGTGGAGCACCGGCCCTGGAGTCAGGAGGACCTGGGTTCAAATGCGGCCTCAGACACTTGACACACTAACTAGCCATGTGAGTTTGGGCAAGTCACTTAACCACAATTGCCCTCCAAAAAAACCAAAAAAAAGAAGTGATGACATTTGACACTGACATCCTCTCAACAGATATGGTCCTGTATTTCTCTTGTATTTCATGTCTATTAAATGTCTAGAAAAAGTCGTTTGAAAATTCTACAACTACTTTCTTACAATCCCCCTCAATCCTCGCCTTCATATAATTTATTTTCCCTCTCTTCTCTTCTGAAGCTATTCTTTCCAAAGTAGAAGATGACTTTTTAATTACCCAATACTGATTGCCCATTGTAATGTGTCGCAACCTTTTCATGCCCACCACATACTTTTCCACTGTTCTTTGGCTGATCCTCAACTTCAGTTCTTTGGAGTGTTTCATAGCTTACCATAACCACGCATCATCACCATGCAATATTTCAAGGCATGATGGAGGAAGTAGCAAAAAGGATGTTATCAAAGAAATAGATAATAAAAAATGGGATTGTCATACAGAGTGAATGTGGAATGATGGATAGATAGCGCTACATGCTCCATTGATATTCTCAAGATGCCATTAGAATGTAACACAGGTCCACAGCATTTTGGGGATTTGGTTGTTTCTAGATCAGATTCTCTTCCCTCCCTTTCTCTCATTTTCCTCTCTTTCCTCTCTTCTTGCTTCCCCCAATTTTTTTTTATTTTGGGGAGCCCTCTCCTTTGTAAGTAAAGAAAGAGTTCATATATAACCATAGAAGAAAGCCACTCATGTCACAAAAGACTAGGTCTCTTCAAATAAGGAATAAATTAGCATTTTTCTGGGTATTTTGAATCAGCTTTTGCATTCCTCTTTAAAGGAATGGGAAATCCAAGCTCTAAACTCTGGAATTTACAATTTGAATATCTCTTTGGCTTATAGAAAAGGATATTCTAGTCATATATTCCCAAATGTAGAGCTTCATTAGGTAGTCTTTTTACTTCCACTCACCTCTGAATGTAAATGTTTCCTCTTTTCCTCGTCCTTTGTTGTTGCCTTTTCTTTCATTTTAGTATTCTTGTATTCCACACAAAAGTGCTCTTCTACTCCAAACTGTAGCTGGTATTATATAAGAGCATGCTCCTTCCTAACTTCTGGATGCACTAGAGAAAAGGAAGTCACCAGGCAGCTGGTTGAATCCCACTAGACTGCTTGAGAAAGCCATGATGTCAAGAATGACCTTGAGTTAGGGCCTGAGTTATCATTAAGCAGTTTAACCTGATGAAAGAATCCCTGCTCTCTACTTTAGCAGACACATTTATTTCTCTCCAACTGTCAGGCGCTAATTCATAAATACTCAATACAAAAAAGGGGGAAAAAGCATGATTTACTACATGAATTTAGAATTTTTGGCACATATTTTGAGGTGGGCAGGAATCCTAGAAATTTACGTTTCCAAACTTACTCTTAATCCATCCACTTACATTTCAATATTTGTTTTTTCTGTTTCAATTTCATCAATAATTTTTTTAGGTGAAAATGAAGTTCTTTATTTTAAATATAATTCAATAGTACCCTATATATACCCTATATATACCCTATATAATTCAATAGTACCCTAAAAGGCTACTAGGAACACGATACGTCACTACATATATCATCAAGTTGTATCACTTTTGGGGTCTTGTTTGTTCATTTGTATAATGAAATTGTTGGACTGATTTGATCTCTGAAGTTTCTGTAAGGTTTGGCATTCTGGGGTTATATTGTCTCCGGTCCTTTTTCACTCTAGCAGGACACGTTTCACATTCTAAAGCTACTCTCAGCTTTAATATTTTATCAGCTATGTTTTAGAATCCCATGCTCTAAGGTCCCTTCCAACTCTTAAATTCTGTGATGCATTAGATTGAATGCTATGGCTCTACCTCATGCTAAAAGTTAGATTATGCTCCAATTATCTGAGAAAATTAAGGTTCTTTTCCAATGGATAGATTGTATTGATATTAGGTACTAGGTGTCTACCACCAAATAGAGAATGTTTCCTTCTGTGGTCATGTTGTGGCCAACAGCAGAGAGATTTAGGAAAAGATGGAAGGTAGGGCTTTCCTCTGATGTGCTCATATAAAACATGCCCATTCCCTCAGTTCTGCCTGATTTGAAAATCTCTGCATAAAACACAAACCCTTTCTGCCCACCCTAGTAGCAAACCTTGATGCCTCTTTAATTGCTCCTTGCTATTTTCATCTTAATGTCAATATACATTTCTGATGAAGAAACTCTCTTCTGCCTCTGGTTTTGTGGCCCAGCTTCCCCACAACTGGGAGAATTGTCATCTTTGTTTTGCTGGGTTAACCTTACATTACTAACTACATCCCAAGATGGAACTTTCTAATCTTTGTTTTTCCTGGCTCCCCAGTTTGGGAAACTTGCATTAGAAAAACCATTGCATAACCCCCAGTTATATAATTCTTTCCAGTTAGAGGTGAGAACAGTGTACTGCTCAAACATTTCTTCCATTCATCCCATGATTATGTAATATCTAATATGTTCAATATGTGATACTAGATACCAGGGGAGATCTAAAGACAAATAGGCAAGGAACAACCCATTAGTGTTTTTTCAGAAGATGGGAATGAAAACCTGGCCTTTCAGGCTAATGACCCTTTTCCTTCTCTCTGAAGCCTTAAGGTTAGAATTCTTTCAAAGGAAAATGTGGACAGCATATTCTTTTCCACTGGCAACATGGTGTGCACATCACTCCCTCCTGCAGCCTTCCACTTTTTAATTGCCTCTCTTTCCTAATGAAGCCCTGTATCAGCTTCAGTGCTAATTGAACTTCGTCAGTCTTTCAGACTGTGTTATTAAACAAATAGTCACAGTATTTGGTCTCTCTTTAATAGAAGCCTTGATGTTTGTTCAACATCAAACACTTATTAGTAATCCATTGCAAAGGCAATTCATGGAAGATGTGTGAATGTGGACATTGAGCCAAGAGCTGCTTGGCTCTTTGTGACACAGGCACACTGGTTTCTCAAGGCTTAACTCTGCAGATCCTGAATAATTAAAATTGATTACTACACACTTGGCTTGGAAGTATCTATAAATTCCTTTAGGGTAGTATTCTCCCTCGAGAATATCTGGGAATATAATAGTATTTGATCAGAAGGGAAAAAAAAATCCAGAATAAAGCAAGGAGATCTATGTTTGTTTTACAGAAATGTAACTGGTATCATTTGAAGCAATAAGATTAATACAAGAAATGCAGATCAATAGCCTGATATAGTAAAGAAACAGTTCTCCAGTGGATGGCTATTGACAACATTTGGATGCTAATGTATAGCTGGGTAAAAACTCACTTAATTTAAGCTCTCCATTATGACAAATTGGCCAAACATTTTTTCCCTAAATACCACCATTGCCCTAACTGGTAATTACTCTTATAAGAAGCTCTCTGCCAATATTTTAATTGAGGAACACCAAGAGATTGATCACACAGGAAGCTTCAGATGATTCCATTAATACTAGTGGAGACAGAGGCCTTGAGATTATTTCTAGCTTTGATATTTGCCAGCTGTGTTACTAGATGCAAGTCACTTACCCTCTCAAAGCCTTAGTTTATTCATCTGTAAAATAAGAATGTGGTTCTTCTACTACCTATCCCTCAGAGTTATTGTGAATAAAGGGTTTTGTTAACTGTCAAACACTATAAAATTTTGAGTTATGACACAGATTCCCCAACCCCCAATTCATGAGAATTCATGGAAACAGGCATCAGGGGGAAAATACTTCAATGAAGTCATTGTGAGTACCTCTTCTATTGGTACAGCTGTCCATCCCTCTCATCCTATGTAATTCTTCCCCATATCTATCTATAAATCTTCAATAGATAATTTATGATGCTCAGGAAACCTGTAAAAAGTCCCATTCATGCCTTATCATGGTGTGAAGGTAACCCCGTGTTTTCAATAATGTCAGGACTGTCATTGTGCAAGGTCTGCCAGGTTCTAACAGATGGAAAGGCATCCCAGCTTGATTGTGGCAATATACTGTGTTTACTATCTAAGGACCAATTTGACTAGATTTGGAAAGGGTCATCACCAGAAGGTTGGCTGACTGGTGATGAATCTATTTATTTATTTTTGCCAATTATGACTCATTAAAGAGAAGGAAGATAAACTCTAAAAACAAAACAAAACAAAACAAAAAACAACTCAATGGGGAATAAAACAAAGATTACTTCCATATTATAATTATAGTCTGTGCTAATTTAGAAGGAGAAAACCAATGGAGTTCTCTTGAATTCATGTAACACTTTTTCCAGTTCACAATTTATGTAGCACATTTTCCAGTTCACAGAGCACTTTTCATGCTCACAACGTCACTCCTCTGAGGTTAGTAACACAATTATTTTTGATGGGTCTAGACACTGTGTCGGCACTTAGCACAATGTACAATAATAACTGCATAAGTTCTCAATAAGTGGATGTTGACTGACCAGTGATCTTATTGATATAGATAATTCCTGAAATGAAAACTCTTCTCATGCAGATCCACAATCGAGCTATTAGTAGTCTTCAAAATTGTCTGGGGGTACTGAAAGTTTAAGCAGTTTATCTATAATCATATAGCTATGAGTCAGAAACAAGACTTGAACCCAGGATTTTCTGACTCTAAGACTGGTTCTGTATTCAAATGTTATTATTCTCATTTTAAAGATGGGGGAACCGAAGCTCTGAGAAGCTAATTGACGTCTATAGTCATATATTACAAGGAATAGAGTTAGGTTTCAAACTCAGTTCTCTAGATTCTGAGTTTGTTACATTGCTCCTGTAGGGGTATTTCTCTTTAATAGCCTTGGGACAAAACTACACAATTCTCGTCTGTATTTATTTGAACCATGCACAGAGTAATTCCGAGGAAGCATTTGCAAAATGAATAATTTTAATGTGTAACAGGGCTTCTTTAATAAAATGCTGTTGTTAGGAGAACCTAAAAATATATATTCTTTAACTTAGGATTATGATGCATAAAATGTTTGTAATAGGTTTAAAAGATTAGTATATACCAGTTTTCTATTAGCGCTTTATATATATATGTATATATGTGTACATACATATAAAATTAAATATTATTTCTAATTTAGCTATGAAAATAAGCCTGAGAGATTATTGATTTTGGAAGCATTTTACTGGATAGCTTGATAATTGACTATCTTTGAATTCTTAGCACTTAGCTTTGGCTTTGCTTCTTTCCCCTCTCCCCCAGCCACTTTGCTCAAGTAATTTAATGTAACTAATTTTAATAGAAACAGAAATGCTTATCTTTTAGGTTTTACTGTTTGTTGAAATAATACCTTAAATCAAAATGCCAAGGAATCATTTTGTCTCCTTCCGTGAAGTACACTCAGATAGTTACAAGAAATATTTTGAAGTCAACCCAAGCTAAACAGTAATATTTACATTTGGCCATTTTCAGCCAAAGAAATAGATTCACAAATGGTAATCACCAATATTGCTCTTAAAGGACAATCAGTATGAAGTTGCTGTTGCTTTACAGCCTTGTCAGGATGAAAGACAAGGAATACAGGATTCTGTAAGATTACAATAAAGAGAACTGAGGTGGAGGAATAAGGAAAAGAATTAGAAACTCTTACATTCCAAACTGGCCGCATAAAGGAACGATCACATCCTTCTCACTATTGCCCATAAATGTTTCACTTCTGTGACATTTTAAAAGGTTTAAAAATGTTAGTCTGATATCATTATCAGTAATGTCCTTCAAGAGATGGAACTTCTGAAATACAGACTTTAGAAAAAGGGGGCAACTCTGGATCTCCCCAAATCATTTATTTCTCTCACTTCTATGATCATGAATTCTGAAATTCTTTTATTCAACTATAAATATCATTCCATCTTTCTCTTTGTCTCTCTCCTCCTAAACTAATTCATCATTGTCCTCCTGGCCTCCATTTCATGCATCCCTCAGTATTTTCCCAAGTCATTATTCCTACCTATTTTCTTTACTTTACTTTCTTCTCTCCTCAATCTTGACTTATGGTAAACCATTTTAATGTTACATTCTCCTCTTGAATTCTGTGTTCCCCTTGTCTTATTATCTATCATGAGTGGCCAAACCATGATCCTGAATCACCCATGAGTCATGCATCTTTGGTTGTACTAAAGCAGCAGTTCTCAACCTGTGGGTCATGACCCCTTTGGGGGTTGAATGACCCTTTCACAGGGGTTGCCTAAGACCATGGGAAAACATATATTTCCCATGATCTTAGGAACCAAGACACTATTCCTCTATCCATCCCCAGGCAAGTCTGCCCACATGCAGATATACCCATATATGAGTATTAAAGGGTCTTGGCATTAGGAAGGTTGAGAACCACTGTACTAAAGTGTTTTTCAATAGTCATAGAAAACGTGAACTTAATTGTGCTGATCTACAGGAAGGCAATCCTTTTACTCATCCTTAATTGATTCTCTGTTGTATTCACTGAAGCTGTTCAAAACCTTTACTTCTCTCCCTAAGTCTTCCAGAAAATCGTATCTTCCCATCTTCTCAACAAAGAACCTTGTCTTATACATTACCAAAAAAAGGGACCATTTCTGTGAGTTTCTTCCTCTCTATAGCAAAAAATTCATAACATCATCTCCCATTCTTTTCTTTATTCCACGCTCTGATGATGTCTTTCTTTTTGCCAAACCCATTCTGTTTGTAACTTGAATCCTTTCTCCTCTCGTCTCATCCATGATATTACCCCCACAGTCACCTCCTTTTCTCTATAATCTCAGATTTCTTCCATGTTGTCTATAAACATTCCTCGATTTCCCCATCCTTAAAGCAAAAAAAAGACTCTCGAGCCAACCATCTCCTAAAGGTATAGTCCTTTATCTGTCCTGCTTTACACAGCTCAGTTTCTAGAAAAAATTCTGTATTCATTACATCTTTTTCTCTCACTCATTTAATCCCTTGAAATCTTATTTCTAATTTTATCACTCAAATGAAAGTACCATCTCCAAAGTTACCAATTATTTCTTAACTTTTACATGAATCTGGCATCCTTTTTTCTCTCCTTGTGTTTCACTCTTTCTTTGGATGACCTCTGGTTCCCAAGAGCTAAATTAATATCTTTATGCAGACAACTCCTATATCTCTAGCTATCTATGTTGTTGTTCAGTCCTTTCAGTCGTATCGACCTCTTTGTTATCCCATCTGGAGTTTTCTTGGTAAAGATACTTATCTATACATATCCATCAATCCATCCATCTATCCATCTATCTGTCTCTAGTCCTAATCTGTCTTCCCAGTCTTTCACTGACCCTATATCACCAACTGCCTATTAGATATTTCAAGCTAGATGTCCCACAGATATTTTGAATTCAAGATCCAAAAATGAACTTAACTTTTTTCCCCAAACCCATTTCTCTTCCAAATTTCCCTACTTATATCAAGAGGATGTTTATAATCACAGACTCATTCAGGACTCCTTACTCTCCTCAACCTCGTATATCTAGTTACCAAGTTTGTTAATTCTACCTCTACAATATAGATCTGTCATCTACTGCATCTCCACTCACAGATTGCCTCTTTAATTCAAGCTTTAATCACTTCTTAATTGTACTGTTGAATAAGCCTTTTAAGTGGTCTCTCTGTGGTATCTTTGATCCATACTATATATAGCTTCCAAAGTGCTATTCCAAAAGTGCGGGTCTGACCATATCTCTCTCTCCCCTTCAGTAAACTCTATTATCTCTAGGATCAAATGTAAAATCCTTTGTTTGACTTTCAAGGTCCTGCACATTCTGACTCAAACCAACCTTTCAGCTTTAGCTGTTTTTTTTTAATTAAGTATTGGTTTTAGTACATTAAAGAAAATAAAATTCTCTAACAAGGATATAAATATATACAATGACTACAACAATATAAATGAAAAAGATGCTAAAAGACAAAAGTCAGATTAAAAGCAATAACCAGTTTTGGTTATAAAGGAATAGTAGTGGAAGAAACTTCCCTCCTCTCTTCAGATGCAGCAACTGTACTACATTTATTTCTTAACGATTTTTCTTTGTTGTCCTTTATTTTATGGAGAGATTGGGGGGGAGGGGTGTTAATTAGCAAATGACTATGGCGTAAGAATAAAAAGGGAAAAATAAATGATCTTTCTTTCTAAAAGACAGCATTGTGCAATTCCTTAAGACAATGTGGCCTTCTATCTTCCATATATATGGAAAATAACTAATTTAAGAACAATAAATAGCTCTATGATTATTTAATACTGTTTATTAGATGTGTTTATATAAATTTCAAGACAGCCTCAGGAGATTAATTTTCCAGTGTTTCGTGCATTTTAAAGGTTATTTTGGGAAAAAAAATCACCTTCTTTCATTTCCTCCATTTCTGTTGATGGCACCTTTTAAAAATGCTAATGATTTGTCTTGATTTTTTGATGTCTTTTGACTATACAGAAACTATTGCTTAATTTATTTGATAATTCTCTAAGATTTTAAAAGTAAAGATATGATCTGAAAATTAAGATAATTGTGTATTCTCTTTGTAATGTGTATACCCACAATTTATTTCATTTTACTTATTGCTATATAGTAGTTTTAGTAATATGTCAAATCATAGTTAAGAGGAAAGGTGGGGTCCATTTCACAGGTGGTCTTCAAATAAAGGCCTAGTAACCATTTGCTTTGTATGTTGGAATAGAGAATAGATTGTGTAAGAGGGACATTGAAATCTCTCTGACTCTAAAATTCCAAGATTCTTTTATATTTTGCAAATAATATTCAGTCTTGGATTTGATCATATTGAAGAAGAGTCTTTTTATGACAATTATTTTTAGAATTTTTAACAAAAATGTCTTTTTTCCCTTAGGGCTTTTTTTCTGCCTATTTATATAATTATATACTTTTTTTTTCCCTGTTATGTTTTGGAAGGATTATGTGAATTCTTTTTCTAATACTGAAATATCTCTGAAAGTCTGATGTGTGTGTGTGTGTGTGTGTGTGTGTGTGTGTGTGTGTGTGTGTGTGTGTATGTATGTGTTTACTTGTTATTGGCATCTTTTTTTTTTTTTGGAGGGGGGAAGGCAGGGCAGTTGGGGTTAAGTGACTTGCCCAAGGTCACAGGGCTAATAAGTATTAAGTGTCTGAGGCCAGATTTGAGCTCAGGTCCTCCTGACATCAGGGCTGGTGCTCTACTCACTGAGCCACCCAGCCTCCCCAGTTACTGGTGTCTTTTGTTAGAACTAGTCAAAATTTTTCTGGATCAATATTCATCAATAATTCTCTGTTTCTTTTTATTCCTGTCTCTATCTCTCCTTCTCTTTTCTCTTCCCTGCCTTCTTTCCTTTCTTTGGTCCCTTCACATGTTATCTGTTGTTTATTGAGTTAATTTCTGTCAGAGCAGATTCTTTGTGTCCCCATTTTTAATTTTCTTATTTGCTTCTCCAGTTCATTTTACAAATGAGAAAATTTGGACAACCAAGGTTAAATGACTTGCCTAGGGTCACATAGCTAGTTTGTCCGAAGCCAGATTTGAGCTCAGGAAGAGGAGTCTTCCTGGCTCTGGGCCTGGCACTCTATCCACTGTACCATCTAACTGCTTCATATCCCACTATTATTATTCTGCTTAAGACACATACTGACTTTGACTCAGTTTTTATGTGGAGTTTATTTATAATTTTCCTTGTGGTTCTGTATTTTTTCTTATGTTTCCTTTATTCATGTTATGTTTGTTTTGTTATCTCTTTAAGGAATATATTTTTATGCCATTTGAGATTTATTTTTTATTTCTTTATAGCCTATCACATTATCTATTTCTATAAAGACATGATATGAATCTGAAAAATAAGGATATTCTTTAAGATTCCCTCTTAGTGGTTACCATGGGGCTCTTAAATTTTATTTTTCCAATGACAATCTATATAACTCTACATCTTCCTCATTTATCTTTCTGTTGGATTTCTCAAGCTCTGAAAGATATATGTATGTTAATTGCTACTATGATTGCGTTGCTTCCAATGTTGCTTGATATATGGCTATCTTTTCTTGGATTTTATATGTGTGTGTTTATGTGCGTGCATGTGTATGTGTGTATATGTGTCTGTATCTGTATACACACTATATGCATACACACAAAAATTATTCCTTTTGTTATATATTTCACAATGATATTGTTTTGATATAGTATCTTTAAACATAATATGTTTTCCTGTTTATATCTTTTGGTTTTATCATTTTTTATTATGTCTTTTCAGAAATCATGATTAAGACTGCTATTTTTTATAATCACCTGAAGGCTAATAAATGTTGTTTGACTTCCTCATATCTATTCTGTATGTGTTTAGATGTTTTAGTATCTTGTGAATCATTGAGTTTTGTTTTATTACCCTTTCTTTCGTTCCCTTTAATTTTATTGGGAGAGTTTAATATACTTATATTTAGGTTCATAATTGTTAACCTTGTATTTTTCAATTGAATTATTTTATGTTATTTTTGGCCTTTTTGAGGTCCTGTGTTTTGTTTTCATTCCACTAATTTAATCCCAATTTTCTCTTCTTTCCATCTTCCTCTGTATACTTTTTGTTTGTTTAGAATGTTTATTTCTCTTCCTTTCAGAGACAAGATCAGCAGTGCTCTATAACTTCTGGTCTTAGTTGCCAGGTATGCCTAGAGTCACTCAGCCAGTATGTGTCAGGTTGCCATTACTTTGAGGTATCAGCCCTTTATCTACTATGCTGTATTGCTTTTGTCTTCCATTGCCCGACTCAACTTCAAAGTCCTTGAAGTGATTTTTTATTGTTATTCCCTCTCACATACATGATGGTACGTATTTGATCTCACTTTCTCTTTCACTCTTACCTTTCCAGACTAGGTAAAACTATCACAGATTTTTCCTTGTCCACTTCATTTGTTCTTTTAGTTCATCTGACATTTATTTATAACAAACTTTCTCACAAATATTCATTTAAATCAACCTTTTCTTATAACAGTGATCTTGTAATATGATCTTGTAATAGTATAGTTACATTACTTAGTGTTGACTTTCATTTTTTTCTTCTGGGAGCCTCTAGAATATGATCTACTCTGGGATCCGTCTACTGCCTATTCTATTCATCAACTTTGTGTTTATAAACTCTTTTTAATTCTTTCTGTGACCAATCATACAAGGTGGTCTTTAAGGAGTATAAAACTTTGTTGCTTCATCTACCACTCTATATGTTAGTACAATTACAGGCCTTTCCCATATCTCTCTTCTATTTTTTTTTTTTAGAATAAATTTCTTCTAAAGTGTCATATTCTTAGAAATAGCAAAGAAGATGTAAAGGTTTGGTACAGGTCACTCTGTAAACATGGGCCCCAATACTACTTTTTCTCCTTTACTAACATGTATTTCCCTGTAGGAACCTTGCAGGTTCCTCTGGCCCTATCTTGCCCTGTTATTACTCCTGATGTAACATTTTACTGGCTTTTCTTCAAAACCGAAAGGTACTTCCTCATTGTTTTCTGTGTTCCTTCAAAACTCAGTTCAAATCCTACCTTTCCCCCACAGTTAGTGCCTTCTTTCTAAGATTATTTTTCATTTGCTTTGAATTTATCTCGTGTCTACATAATATTTTGCTTATTGTTTCCTTTAAAGGACAAGCTGAGTTTTTGTCTTGCTCTTTATCCCTAGTGCTTAAAGGCACAGTGAGTGCTTAGCATTTATTCAGCACCAAATTAATGCTTGTTAACAGACTGGCTAATTGATCTTTATCCATTGACATCATCTTTTCATACTCTCATGTGCTTTTTTTCAGCCTCTGACAATGAGACTTTGAATGTGAACTTGGTGGGAAGAATGATATGTAGAAACAATGCTAAGTTTGAGCTCACTGTTTCTAGAGATCAAGGTGGTATAGTGGAGAATGTGTCTAAGGTGGTGAGGGAAGAGGAAATGTTTGTATTTTTTGTTCTCATTGTATCTGGGAAGAAAATACCCCTTTCAGAATGTTAATTGATAATAAGCACTAAAGTGGAACTGGTACTAGTCAGTCAGTGGTACCTAATGATGTGGGAGTTTAACCTGATAGCATTAGAGACCTTCTGAACCCTTCATTGTTACCTCTACCACAATGCAAAATGAGTGGTACAAATAAAGGCATTTTGATTGATTGGGGTTGAGAAGTTTGACTTCTGCTTAGATAAGAAACTTTCTCAAGTGCCCCTTCTCATTTGTATGATCCCTCTTATGTACTCCTGCCCCCTGTGGGAATGTGCCAAAATGCCCCCAGAACGTGTATTGCCTTACGATACTTTTTCTCTATTCTCCTAAGGCAGGGTAAAAGCAAAAACAAAACAAAATTAACAAACAACAAAAACACATTCCTCTCTCCTTTCCAGCCCTGACCAGAAAATACTGCATCTCTCAGATTCCTCATTTCTCTTCACTCTTCTCTCCACCGAAAATATTTTCCTGTATTATTTCACATCAGAAAAAAAAAGTTAATTAGGAAATGTGCTTTTAGACTTAGAAATATTGAATGAATTCTCTCTTATTTTCTCCTTAGACCTCTTTTGAACCAAGATTCTTTGTGTACAAAAATGTTTCCCTTTTTCTTCCCTCAAACAATGTGAAAGCTATTTTATTTCTCCTTTAAAGAAAAATAAAAACCCGTAAGTTACGCAGTCCTAGATTCATTGGTTTCTTAGTTATCCTTTCTTACCCATGCATTTTTTCTTATGGTTCTCTTGACATTTACATGTCAGATGCCATGCTAATCTCTGATTTATTTTGAAGGAATGGCTTGGAGAGGCATCTGCAGCAGAATAGATAAATTGCACTCAGAATCACAAAGACCTGGGTTCAAGATCTGGTTCTGACACATACTGGCTGTGGGATTCTGGGCAAGTCACTTAACCTTTCCAAGACCCAGGAAACTCCCTAAAACTATAAATTGTAGAATGGGGATTGTGTGCATTGTTAAAGGCAATTTCCTTACCAGGAGTTCTCTATACCAAGAAAATCACAATTTAGGTCCAAACTAAGGAAAAGGAGAGGGAGAGAGAGAGGGGGAGAGAGAGAGTGAGCAAAGAAACAGGAATTTATCACTTTTCTGAGCCATTCTTTAGGGTTTTATAGTTTTCCTAATTAATTTCTGAGGATCACAAAGAATATATTGTAAGGGTTTCATTTCCTTGGGGATTTTCAAATCTATGACACTAGAGTTATTATTCAATGTATTAACTTCTCTTGTAGCTTATTTTCTTATTTTAAATTTTAGAGTTTGTATATTTGTATGTAATGTTCATATTGTAATTAATATTCTTATTGGACACTTTTTTTCCTTATGTACAAGATACAGCTGATGCTGATAATATCTTTCTCGACCCATGCATACCCATTCCTATTCATTTATTCTATAGGAACTGAGCTAGTTTTATAACTTACCTTCATTAAATGTTTGGTGCTGTCCATTGTTATTGCCAAGGGGAGAATCTGAGCAGACTCCACAACAAAGTCTAAACTATATTTTTCCGTCGTTCAGCTTACTAGAAATCTCTTCTCTTCTGAACTTTATTGTACAGCATTTTACTAGGTACCATACTACTGGTCTCCTGGACCCTGGGAGCTGACAAAATCTATGAGCCTCAATATATTAAACAATCTAGAGGTCTAGGTGAAGTGTTAACTTGTTAGGGACTTTTACAAGCAATTCCAGACATATCTACAACCTTGCCAGCACAGTGAGTGGTATATGGGGGAATGATTGGTACATGTAGGAGTAGTGATCTTGTAACAGTCTTTTGAAGGAAGTACCTCATGTTAATTTGCTTTTTTTCTCTTTTTCTTGTGTTGCTGTTTTTAAAAATTATTTATATGGTAATTTATTGTAGTTTTGAAATGATGAGGGACACTTGCTTTTTAGAAATACCCTCTCACACCTTCATGATTATGAAAATATGTACAATACAGCATGTTGGGTGAACACCTTGTGGAAAGGATTTATGGGAAGACACAGACAAAGGCTGTCCAGAAGGAAGATGCATCAATGAGTTGTATTCTACATTTTTGAAGGAAGTATCCATACTAATAGATCCAGAAAAATGTCAAATAAGAGGCAACAAGTGGATTTTTATTTCTTCATACTTTCAGGTAGCTGATTTCCTAAATGGTTAGGTTTTTTTTTTTCAAACTAGAGTCTGAATGACTCTGATGATTTTTTTTATAAGAAGAAAGATTTTTTTTTAATTTAAAGCAAGAAGGTAGGGTTTATAACTTCAAGTAGATAAAATGTACGTGTTACAAAAAGAAAAACAACTATTTGCTGGAGGAATAATTCTTGTTTACACGGCCCATCTGGGGAGGGGTAGTCATTCTGTATTCCTAGCTGAGCAGGAAGGAGGGTCCAGAAAACCAGGAGTTACTCAAGCTGAGATGTACCAGCGATATTCAGTGGTTGACCCAGCTCTTGGAAGTAGAGCCCAGGGTTGACCAATGCGATGCAGAAGAATGATTTGCTCTTGTCAGGTAGAGTCAGCAGAGCTGGAAGCAGCAGGTGACTTCATCTGGACACTCAGAAGCAACTAGCCAGAACTTCAAAATGGGGTATTGAAATGATAGTCTTTGTCAGAAACAGCACTGGTCAAGGTGCAGACTTTTCAGTCATGGTTAAAGCTGAGTATAGTTGACATCTCCTCATCAGTCAACTCAAAATCAAACACCTGAAAGTTCTCAGAAATCTGTGATGGGGTGATTGACTTACGGATCACAACCACTTTGCTCTGGATGTGGAACCTGATCAGAACCTGTGCTCTGTTTTTTTGGTATTATGCTACAATTGCCTTGATCCTGGTATGAGGGATAATTTATAGTGAAGTTTCCCCATTCTGAAAAATCAAATATAGAATGGCTTCAGTATTCACTAGGCCTAGGGTTAGGTCGTCTGACGTTCAAGCAATCTGGGGCTTAGAGCAATGGAGACCCTCCCCCAGAGCCAACTCAGCAGAAGATATGCCAAATAAGATTAAGACTGCTTTCATTGGACACCCACATGTTTCCCAGCCCTTTGTCTCAGAGGGATTCCCGCACTTAGGTTGTGGGTCAGCCCCCCTACCAATGAGAGTGAAGGCTAGTTGGGGGGATTGGGTTTCTGCATTGGAAGATTGCATAACCATGGGCTGGTTTCTACCTGTCGCTCTCTCCCTACCGCCATGTGGGCGACAGGGGCAGAGTCCTTTCTCATGAGAAAGAATAAAG
Organism: Pseudochirops cupreus; assembly: GCA_028627135.1. Lineage (NCBI taxonomy): Eukaryota > Metazoa > Chordata > Mammalia > Diprotodontia > Pseudocheiridae > Pseudochirops > Pseudochirops cupreus. Next base: position 299,909,692 of record CM053581.1, on the reverse strand, counting down.
ACCTTTTCTGCCCTTAGATTCAGACTCTGAACTCTTTCATCTCACACACTGGGGTCATTCAAGAGAGAAGGGTCCTCTGGCTTGGCCCATGGCTGATCTGGGGAACCAAGGGGACTGCAGGCTGTCACCACAATGCCCTGGGACCAGTAATATTCAATCATCTTCTCCTGGGTGAGATATGGATGGCACTCAATCTGGTTAACTTCTGTCTCATACTTAAGTCCCAGCTTGGTCAAGAGCTTCTCAATCTGATCATGGTTGAAGTTGGAGATTCCAATGACTGTCACCAGTCCTGCATCCAACAATTCTTCGATGGCCATCCATATATCCAAAAAATTTGTATTACTAGGAATCAGATTGACCTTGTCATCCAATGAGAAAAGATCTTTTCCAGCCTTAAATCCTGTAGGCCAACAAACAAGGTAGAGATCCAAATAATCCAGCATCAAGTCACTCAGAGTTATTTGGCAGGCTGACTTGACCAGGTTTTTCTCATGGTATGTGCACCAAAGCTTGCTGACGATGAAGAGGTTTTCCCATTTGACAACATTTGCCTTGATCTTGTCTTAGATGGCTTCATCTAGTTCGTTCTCATTCTGGTAGACATGGGTATAGTCAATGTGGTGGTATCCAACACTGATCGCAGTCTTCACAGCATCAGCCACTTTGCCTGGAGGGGACTTCCAAATGCCCAGGCCCAGGATGGCCATTTTCCCCTTGTTCCTCAGCATGAGGAAGGTAGCCACGATGATCTGACCTTGCAGAAGAGGGCCATGACAACAGATAGAAGCACTACTCGCCACAAGCAGACACCACCAACCCTGATGATTTTATATTGACTATGTCCTCTGATGCAAAAGAATCAGTGAAGCTTCTAACTTTGACCACCCAGTGGTTTGAACAAGGGTTTCCAAACTTTAAGAAACTATTTTTCATTTTCCCAAAACTTGAGCTCAATGGGTCTAAAGAATTTGGGATGAAAACAGAGAATTTCTCAAAAGGAATACCAAGTAATATTCCCTTTTCTTTTTGATGGTAATGCCTCCAAACATTGGGGGTGAAGATATGGTGATAATAGCCAAACTGGAGATGTACCATGTGTAAGCTTTCTGAAAGTCCTGGTAGTTACTCAAAGGCACCTAATGCCAGTTTACTTAATTGGGAATTGTATATTGAAAAGTTAATGATCAATGAAAGTTCTTACTGTAGAATTTAAGGCACTTTCTAAAAGTTGTATGGAAGAATGGAAGATCATGCAGATTTAGAACCTTTTATGGCTATTCTACTCTCTTATGCTATTTCCTCACCAGGGGAAAAATACAAATATGGGATTATTATAAATACTCTTTCTTTAAAAGAGAACATGAATTCAAATATAGGAATGAGCAGTTAGCTTTTGTAAACATGAGGTGGTGGTGGTGGGAAATAGAAAAGTTGAAATCAACAACAACACAACCCCCTCCAACCCCCCAACAATTGTCACATCCAGCTGGACAAAGAAAATATATAACATAATTTTCAGACCATAAAATGACAACTCTGGCCAAAGGAATCAAAGAGTAAAAGGAATATCTTTTGATAAAGTGCTGAAATAGTTCTATTGTCAAAATACTCATTTTCATCCCTCAGAGATCTATTTACTACAGTTCTGTGAATGAAAGAAGAGATTTTGAATAAAGAACAGGGCCATTTGAGATGCTGTTCACAGTACTAGAATTGATGAAGGCTAGTATGAATTACACACACACACACACACACACACACACACACACACACACACACACACCTAAATGTCACTGGTAAATGGAAGCAGACAGAATTGTATATTTGGTTTATTGTATGTTTTGGAGGATATATGCTTATGATAGATGGAATCTCAATTGCCATGGTACCAAGAAGACTTAGACTCTATAGAGGTTTTTTTCTTTTTCCCCTACAAGCATCCTATATGTTGTGATTAGTTTTATTAATAGGCAATAGTTTGTAATATTGGCTTCTACTATATCAGTTATGTGGCTGTATTGATACGCAAAAAATATTCAACTATTGCTTTTGAAAGGGGTTTCCTAGTATTCTCTTTTATACTCATTTCCTTTCTCCCTGAAATACAGGGTGTCTTTCTCTTTCCTGTAGCTTCTGTCTTCTAATAAAAGGAGGGTTTACTATTATGGTTTGCTTTGAATGAAGAACTGTAAAACTGAAATAAGGATGCAGTTAAAAAAAAGAGCTGGAAATGCATTTTTTTAAATCAGAGGCTCTGGTACACCATAATTTTCTCTGCTACAAGAAAATCATAAATTATTTTTTATTAGAGGGAATTATTGCAGTTCCAGATCTTAATGACTGCTGAACAGGAGCTTTTTTTTTTTTTAACATCAAGTAGCTACCAGTTTTAATTTCCTTTTAGGATTTACACATTAAAAATGTTGTTTTAACTGTTGAACAAAACTGTCTCATATCTATGCACTCATGCCAGTTTGTGAAATGTGGATTCTCGTGTGATTCTCCCACACAGTCTCTATTCAGGTGTACATCCTCATCTTATATTTTAGAGATTAGAAGAGCTGATGTACCATAATAATAACTTAAGAAGAAAAACAAATTTCAAATTTGCTTTTTTAATATTTGAAAGTTCATATAAAAAACATAAAGACTTCTGAGAGCAATCTTGGACAGGGAGAAGACCTGGGTGTAAGTCTTGGCTTTAATTTTTACTAGCCATGCAAGCTAGCGTAGGTTATTTAACTTTTTGTAGCCTTAGTATTGTCATCTGCAAAAATCAGAGGCTTATCCTAGATGATCTTTAAGGTCCCTTCTAGTTCCCAAATGCTTTGTTTCTTCTTAGTGTCTCTAGATGATTCTAGTATGCAGCTGGTTAGTGCATCAAAATTACAGTTTCAATTCTCATTTGTCTCAGCTTCTCTCACTTCCATGACCAACTATTGCATCTCTAGCTTTCACAAGATATCAGCACATATCTATTATTTAGTCATAAAGGTAACCAGGTGAAAGAGTCAGGTCAGATCAATATACATCCATATCCATTCAGGGGAAGGGAGGACAACTCAAATTAGATGTAGTCAGTGCCATTGTATTAATGAATGTGGTTTACAAAAGTCATATGATAAAACTTTGGAATAGGTATATGTGTATATAAATACACATATATGTATCTGTGTGTATGCACATACACAGACACACACATAAATTCCAGTTACAATCTTAAAATACTCCTTCTTAACTGACTGCTTCCCTACTGCCTACAAACAAACCCATTTTTTTTATCCTTAAAAATATCCTCATTTAATCCACCCATTCCTACTAACATCATCCTTTATTTCTCCTCTCTCTTATGGCTAAACTGCTTGAGAAAAATCATCTACTTCCCTTCATAATCTGGCTTCACCTCATCATGTATTGAAACTACTCTCTCCAAAGTTGTCAAACATCTTTCAATTGCCAACGCTAATGGCCTTTTCTGAGTCCTCTTCCTTCTTGACCTCTCTGTAGCCCTTGACACTTTTGATCACCATCCTCTCATTGATTGTCTCTTCTCTTCAGGTTTTCATCACATTTTCTTCTCAAGGTTCTGTCCTGCACCCTCTTCTTTTCTCCTTGGTGATATCTCATCACCTTCAATGGTTTTGATTATTATCTCCACGCGTATGACTATCAGATCTATTTGTTCATCCCTGAACTCTCTCCAGATCTCCAGTTTCATACCTCCCACTGCCTATTGGACATCGCAAACTTGAAGTTCAATATGTCTAATATTAACTTTAAAACCCTCCTCTATTCTAAATTTCCATCTTAGTGTCAAAGGTACTGCCATCCTCCCATATCCTACCTCTCATTCCCTGTATCCAGTTGGTCGTTAAGTCCTGTTAGTCCTGTCAGTTCTGCCTTTTTTACAAAATATCTTGTATATGTCTTTTTCTCTCTTCTGACACTGTCACAACTCTGATGTAGGCTCTCATCATCTCACAACTGTACTGTTAAAATATCTATTGAGTTGGTCTCCTTAGCTCAAGTCTTTCCCCACTCAAAATCCATGCTCTATTCAGCTGTCATATTGATCTTCCTAAAGCACAGGTTTGGTCATGTCACCCCATTATGCTCTCCTTCCACCCCATTCAGTAAACTCCATTGGTTCCTTATTGCTTCTAGGATCAAATGTTAAATCCTTGGTTTTGTTTTAAAAACAGAGCTTCATAATCTGGCTCCTTTTGATTTTTCCAGTCTTCTTACTTATTACTTTCTTTCCATACTTTGGGACTCAATGATATTGACCTCCTTGCTGTCATTCACACAAGACACTCTATCTGTTGACTCAGAGCATTTTCGCTATCGATCAGTCCTGGAACTCTCTTCCTCTTTATCTCTATTTCCTGGTTTCCCTGTTTTCTTTCAAGTCTTAGGTGAAGTCTCACATTACACAAGAAGAATTTCACAGGCCTCCTTAATTTTAGTGCTTTCCTTCTAAGATTATCTATAATTTTTCCTGTATATATCTTATTTTTAAATAATTATTTGCATGTTGTCTCCATCAGATTGTGTCCTTGAGAGTAAGGACTAGGACTATTTTTTGCTTTAAAAAAAAGTCCCCCAGAGGTTAAGCTCAATGCCTGGCACAGAGTAGATACTTAATAAATTCTAGCTAACTGGCATGTCATCATATGGACATTGAGTTTCTCATCCACTATGTATTTCCAGGTTAGATTCTTAAAATAATCTCTTTTTTTCAGTTATTATTACTTCACTGACAGGACTTTTTCCTGTTATAAGGCTTAGTATAATTAGAATAATGAAATAATTCAATTTTTAATAATTTCAATATAATTAGAACATGGAGAACCTCACCATCAAAATGAAATCATTCTGATTTGGAGCCAGGATGGCAGAGTAAAAGCAGGAACTTGCTTAAGCTCCCCCTCCAACTACTTCCAATGCCTGTAAAAAAAATGACTCTAAATAAACTTTAGAGCTACAGAACCCACAAAATGACAGAGAGAAAGAAATCTTCCACTGAAGGCAGCCTGGCAGGCTGACAGGAAGGGTCTATTGCACCAGGCTGAGAGCCAAGCGCAGTCCTGCGTGAGTCACACTGGTCCAGACTCCGGGCAGCCCCAATCAGTGGCACAGATCTGTGGGAGAAGATTTTAGGAGAATGAAACACTGGGAGCTGTGGTGATTTCCAGACTTCTCAACCCATAAATGCCAAAGTAAAAGGTCAGAGGGAACTCTGTTGGAACTGGGTGAGAGTAGAGCACAGTCTGGACCCTACTCACAGGGCAAAAGGTGGTGGCAGCAAAGCAGCAGCAGCTGCTGCCATGTGGCTGCCTCTGGAGCTCCTGGCTGCAGATGGTAGGGTGACCAAGCAACCATTCAGAGAGTAGTCGCTCTTGCTTTGACCTGTTGGATATGGATCACAGTCATGGGTAGTTGACCTGGGGTGACAAATGCCAGTGTGCAAGAGCTTGTGGTAGCTGTAGAGAGGGCACCTTACTCGTAGCTCTGATAATAGCTCTGACAACTGCTAAAACACCAGCAATTTGGGACACAGCTCTTTCCACTCTGGAAGTAGAGTTCTACCATGTTAAAGAGCTCAAAAGTGAAATAATTGACTGGTAAGATGAGCAAGCAAAGGAAGCACAAACAGACCATAAAATATTTTTTGGGGGAAAGAGGATCAAAACACAGAACCAGAAGAAGACAATGAAGTAAAAACTCATGCATCAAAAGCTGCCAAGAACAATATGAATTGGTCCTAGGCCATAGAGGAGCTCAAGAAGGATTTTGAAAATCAAGTAAGAGAAGTGGAGGAAAAATTAGGAAGAGAAATGAGAATGATGCAAGAAAATCATGAAAAGAGAGTCAACAACCCGACTGAAGAAAACACCTTAAAAAATAGACTAACTGAAATGGCAAAAGAGACCCAAAAAGTCAATGAAGAGAAGAACGCCTTAAAAAGCCAATTTGGCCAGGTGGAAAAGAAATTTCAAAAGCTCACTGAAGAAAATAATTCTTTTAAAATTAGATTGGAGCAAATGGAAGCTAATGACTTTATGAGAAATCAAGATGCTATAAACCAAATCCAAATGAAAGAAAAAAAAATAGAAGGTAATGTGAAATATCTCATTGGAAAAACCACTGACCTGGAAAATAGATCCAGGAGAGATAATTTAAAAATCATTGGACTGCATGAAAGCCATGATAAAAAAAGAGCCTAGGCATCATATTTCAAGAAATTATGTGGCAAAATTGCCCTGATATTCTAGAACCAGAGAACAAAATAGAAATAGAAAGAATTCAGTGATCGCCTCTTGAAAACTATCCCAAAAAGAAAGTTCCTGGGAATATTATAGCCAAATTCTAGAGCTCCCAAGTCAAGGAGAAAATACTTCAAGCAGCCAGGAAGAAACAATTTGAGTATTGTGGAAACACAATCAGGATAACACAAGATCTAGTAGCTTCTACATTAAGGGATTGAAGGGCTTGGCATATGATATTCTGGAGGTCAAAGGAGCTGGGATTAAAAGCAAGAACCATCTACTCAGCAAAACTGAGTGTAATGCTTGAGGGGAAAATATGGTCATTCAATGAAATAGGGGACTTTCAAGCATTCTTGATGAAAAACCTAGAGCTGAACAGAAAATTTAACTTTCAATTACAAGAAGCAAGAGAAGCATGAGAAGGTAAACCAGAAAAAGAAATAATAAGGAACTCATTAAAGTTGAACTATTTACATTCCTACATGGAAAAATAATAATTGCAACTCATGAGACTTTTCTCAGTATGAGGATAGTTGAAGGGAATATATGTATATATTTATATAAATACTTATATGTGTATGTATAGGAGGGTGTATGTGTGTATAAATGTGTATGTGAGTGTGTATATGTGTGTACATGTATACATAGAGGGCACAGGATGAGTTGAATATGAAGGAATGATATCTAAAAAACAAAATTAAGAAGTGAAAGAGAAATATATTGGGGAAAGGAGAAAGGAAGAGATGGAATAGGGTAAATTATCTCATATAAAAGAGGCAAGAAAAAACTTACAATGGAGGGGAAGAGCAAGAAGGTGAAAGGGAATGGGTCAACCTTACTCTCATTGAATTTGGCTTAAGGAGGGAATAACATATACACTCAATTGGGCATCTTACCCTACAGGAAAGTAGAGGGGAAGGGGATAAGAGGGGGGATGATAGAAGGGAGGGCAGATTTGGGAAGAGGGTAGTTAGAAGCACACATTCTTGAAAAGTGACGGGGTCAAAGTAGGAAACAGAATCAGTGGGTATGGGATAGGATGGAGGGAAATATAGTTATTCTCCTGCAGTATAACTACTATAGAAATGTTTTGCACAACTACACATGTACAATCTATGTGGCATTGTTTGTCTAACACATAGGTATTGTTAGCAATCTCTCACTTATAGTCATACTGCTCCCCTTATGCCCAATGCTCTAAGTTTCCAAAGTACACTTTTTAACTATTTGGAGACTAACAGGATCTCTAAAACATTTCATTCATACATATCATGTAATATTGAATTTTATCAGCCTTTTCATAATGGCTCTACAAAAGTAGTATATGTGGGGAAGGGAATGTTAAGATCTGGAACCCATATAATGCCTATATTTCTACTGGCATCAAATCCTTACATACTAACTAATCCTTACATACTATGACCTCCGCTTTAACATATGTTGATTCTCTAAAACATAATCTACTTTTTCCAAATATCCTGACAATTTCGTTATTTTCTTCAGTGTTGTTATACCTACCCTCTATACACCATCTGGGTAGTTAAGGTGGCACAGTGGATAGAGCAATGGGCTGGGAATCAGAAAGACTCCTCTTCCTGAGTTTGAATCCATCCTCGGACAATTACTAGCTGTGTTACCCTGCACAAATCATTTAACTCGAGGGGCGGAGCTAAGATGGTGGTGTAGCAGCAGCAACATATCCCAGCTTTCACATAGCCACCTCAAAATACCCATAAAACAGGACTCTAAACCAATCCTAGAACTCCAAAATGCACACAAAGATACTTCCCACTAAAGTCAGCTCAGCTACGAGGAA
>CM053581.1:299884787-299901104 GCA_028627135.1 Pseudochirops cupreus | reverse complement strand
ATATATATATATGTAGATAGATAGATAGATAGATAGATAGGTAGATAGATAGATATATTTACAGTGAAGAAGTCAGAGGCATTTCCAAAAAGATCAGGAGTAAAGCAAGGATGCTCAATATCACCATTAATATTTAACATAGTATAAAAAATGCCACTTCTGAAGAGGGTTAGAAGTCTTCTGAATTCTAGAGAACTTAGAAAACTAGGGTATAGGATGAGGTTTAAAGGATACATAGAACAAGATTGGAAGAGTGGGGGAAGAAAAAAAAAATGCTACCTATAGCAACCAGACAAGAATTTCGTGGAATAAGTAAAAAGAAAACAAAATTATTGTTTTTTTTCAAATAATATGACAGTGTACTTAAAGAACCCTAGAGACTCAACTAAAATTAATTAAAATAATAATTTCAACAAAGATATAAGATAAATCCAAATAAATATTGTAATAGTAATGAAATTTGAACGTCCCTTTGTATTGGAAAGCTGACAGGTACTTAGCACCTAGTTTCAAATTAAGCCTCTGTAAGGAAACAGGAGGTATGAACCTCTGTTGCTGACATAACAGGAAGGGGCTGAACAGGGAGGAGCTATACCATATTTAAGGAAGAGCATAAGCTGGACAGTCAGAACTTCTTGGGATAAGCATCATGGAGGCAAAGCAGCTGCTGCTGGGGAGAGAGAGAGACAGAGAGTCAGAGACAGAGACAGAGAGAGAAAGGGAGGGAGAGAGAAAGAAAGAGAGAGAGAGAGAGAGAGAGAGAGAATTTCTCTTAGTGAACATCTGAAGGCTGGGCTGCTGCTGTTGGACCGGAACTTCCAAGAAGAAAGTGATCTTGATTTTGAGAATGAGAGAAAGTGATCTTGATTTTGAGAATGGGAGAAAGTGATTTTGATTTTGAGAACAGAGCTGCTGAAGACTTCCAAGGGCCAGCTGGATCTGCTGAGGACTTCTGAGGGCCAGCTGGAGCTACCAAAGGAAGCATGACTGTGGTGAAGGTACTTTGTCTGTGCCTCTGTTAAGTTTTCTCTTCCCAGGAACAGAAACTGTGAAGGACTTGAGGTGGACTGGATACTGTGAGCTTCAATACAAAGCAGGAACTGCACAGAGAGCTGGACAAGGAACCGGGAACTGCTGCCTTTGAAATCAGGTGGCAATTGGTTAGATTTATTCAGGAGCTGGGACCATGGAAGAGGAGCCATGGAAGCTAGAAGCCTGCCACAAGTCAAGATGAAAAGACCTCTCCATGGGTATTGAGTAATGACTGATGAAATTGTAACTTGCTTGTGACTGAGGAGTGGATGGCCTGTATATTTTCCACTATCCATTAAGAGGGTACTGAGTAGTGACTGATGACTGGGTAGTGACTGATTTGTAACTTCCTCTGCCTCATGGGTGAAGGACTTTGACCTTTTGTACTTTTAAAATATATTAGCACTATTTTTTTTAAAGAGAAGGGGAAGATAGGGAAGAGAGGAGACAAAGAGAGAGAATCAGTGTCACAGGAGGTACACAACATACAAAAGGAAACAAAGAATTTAGTAAGATAAAGTTTGACAAACACAAAGACTCTAGTTACTGAAGGAAGGATTTTTTTTTAATAAGCAGTTAGTTGGCATAGTGGATGGTGTACAGGATTAAAGTCAGGAAGACACAAATTCAAGTCTTGCCTCAGACACTTATCTATGTGACCATGAGTTAGTCACTTAATCACAATGTGCCTCTTCATCTGCAAAAATGGGAATGTCAGTAGCATAGATGAAAGAATGTTACAGCATGAGTATCAAATGAATTAAAATGAGTAAAGTATCTCAAAAACCTGTTAGTGCTATATAATACTAGCTATTACTTTTATTTAAAATGCAGAGAACAGTAAATGGTAGTGTAGCAGAAGTTAGGTTTTTAAACCAACACTTCACACTATATACCAAGATAAACTTCAAATGAAAACATAACCTAGATGTAATATGTCACGTCACAAACAAATTAAAGGAAAAAGGAAGAAATTACCTTACAAATCTTTGGATGGAGAGATAATTCATGATATGACAAGTGTGAGAGAGGATCACACAAGATAAAATGAACAATTTTGATTAAATAACTTTTGAATGGTTTTGCACTAATGAAGTAAAAATTAAAAGGGAAACTGTTAACTGGAAAAAAAATTTTGTAATAATTTTTTTTGTCTAATAAAGGTCTCATTTGAAAGATATAAAAGGAACTTATTTGAATATGTAAGTTGAAAAACCTTTGCCCAATAAGTCAAAGGGTGGGAAGAGGGAGTTTTCAAAGGAAGAATGGAAGCTATGACAAATATGAAAAAATGCTCTAAATCACTAATAATTAAAGAAATGAGAATCAAAGCAACTTCAAACTTTGAACTTGCATCTATGTCAAAAGAAGAAAAAGATACATGTTGGAGGGACTGCTGTGGGCTGTGGGGAAATGGATACGTTACTGGATTATGGGTAGAATTATGCATTGGTCCACCCATTCTGGAAAGCATTTTAGAATTATGACCAGAACATTATCAAACTAAGAATTCTTTGTTACAACTATACCACTCATAAGCCTACACCCTCAAAGAAATTAAAGAAAAAGGAAAAAGATCTATTTATAGAAAAATATTTGTAGCAACTCTTTTCCTGGTAATTCAAAATTGGAAATCATTGGGGTGGCTGGGTGGTGCAGAGAATAGAGCACCAGCCCTGGAGTCAGGAGGACCTGAGTTCAAATCCAACCTCAGACACTTAACAGAAAACTAGTCATGTGACCTTGAGCAAATCACTTAACCCCAATTGCCCTACCTTCCCCCTCCAAAAAACCAAAAAAAAAAACAAATCAGAGACTATTCTCCTATTGAGAAATGCTATATGCATGCTATGGAATACTATTATACGATAAGAAATAATGAAATGGACAATTTCAGAAGAAACTGGGAAGATTTTTTTTAAACTGATGCAGAACAAAGTGAACAGAACTTGGAGAGCAATCTGTATAATAACAGTATGCAGAAAAGCAATTTTGAAACACTTTAGAATTCCTGTCAACCCAATAACAGACCATGAGTCCAAAAAAATGAAGTATATAACTCATCTCCTGAAAGAGAAGTGATGAACTTCAAACAGAAAATAAAAGAACAGACACATTTTTGGACATGGTTAATATAGGAATTTATTATACTAGACTGTGTAGTTATGTATATAGGGCTTTTAAAAAAAATGCCCATGGAGGAGGAGCCAGTGGGAAATATAGCTCAATTAGAAAACAAATGCTTGTTACTTGAAAAATAAAAATAAACTTTTTAAAAGACCACCACTAACCAGCTATATGCACTAGGACAAGTCAATTCATGTCTATGGGCCTCAGTTTCCTTACCTTGAAAACTAGAGAATTATAATAAAAGATCCCCCAGACCTCTTTCAACTTTAAATTAAATTTATTCTACTCTATTCGTAGCTGCATTAAGATGCTGTTGAATTGTGACACCTCAGTTATCTCTCTGGTACATAATAAATTATCAGTTTCTCCAACTGTCAAATTATCTCCCATTATCAACTATCATCTTTTAGGTTTCCCAAAATGTTAATTAGAATAGGGCATTTCAGTGCTTCAGCATTTCATTTCATTCCTTATCTAATCCATCAGACTATCCCCTCCAATGTTGCATATCATAACTCACCCATGATTCTGCTTCCTGGGATGCCTGACAGTCTCTTCCCATAAACCTTTCATAAAGGATCTATCCAATGTACTTCTGTCTGGATATGTACAAATTATGATTAAGGAAGGCAGTATGTGTTAATGCTATAAGATAGCTACAAAGTATTACAGAGGTCCAAAGAAGAGATAAAACATTTTCAAATGAAACAGTTTCATAGATGATAAGACATCTAAGTTAAGTCTTAAAGGTATAAGTTTGATAGGTGATGATTAGAGATTAGAGGACATTGGTTGGGAGAAGAGAAGAAACAAAATCAGAGACTAGAAAGTCTAAAACATCTTCAAAGAATGTCAAGTAGTCTATTTTGTTTCGGGCATATGGTATGCGCAGAGAGCATGAGAAGACAACAAGAGAAAGGTAGTTTAAGGCAAAACTGTTGGGCAATATAAATTTTTGAATGAAGACTAGATATTATCCTGAAAGTATGATGGTGACAAAGGTAGAACTGAAAGTAGAATTTTTAGTAGAATTGGCAATATTATTAGATCTTCTAATTTAGAATATTAATCTAGTAATAGGAGGATGACCAAAATGAATTGGAATAGTAAAGAGTTAGAATCAGAGTTAGTAGGTTACTAATGACAAGGTACCTAAAACTTTCCAAAGTATTGCTAAAAGGAAAGTTGAAGGAGCATCATACCAGCTTAGTATCAACTCTGACTGAAACTAATCACTCTGCATATTATAAATCCACAGGGCCATGTATTCCTTTTTGTGGCATATAACTAGTACGGCCAAAAGACAGAATACCTGTGCATGCGCGCGCGCGCACACACACACACACACACACACACTCACAAATGAGTTTCTTTTGGGCATGCCTCCAGGATTATAAATCAGACTTCTGTTCTAGTTTGTTAGCTGTGTGACTTTTCAGAAGTTGCTTCACCTATTTCCTCCTCTAAAAAATTAGGAGGTTGGAATAGATGTTCAGTAAGGTCTCTTCTAGTTCTAAAACTATGACCTTAGGAATATTATCAACAAGGATTAAAAAAAAAAACTCCTATATCACCATAATTCCTGGTAAGGTTAAAGAAAGTGGTTTAATTTGTCTAGGCACATAACATATACAACAAGCCCTTTGTCTCTTAAAATAAAGTGGACTGAAGGTAAAAGGATAAAAAATACAAAATGTCATTCAGTCATTTTTCAGTTGCGTTCAATTCTTCATGATCCCATTTGGGTTTTTCTTAGCAGAGATACTGGAGGGGTTTGCCATTTCCTTAGCAAGCTCATTTTACAGATGAGGAAAATAAGGCAACCCTGGTTAAGTGATTTGCCGAGGGTCATACAGCTAGTTAATATCTGAGGTCAGATTTGAACTCAGGAAGTTGAGTCTTCCTGACTGCAGGACCAGCACTTTATCTACTGTGCCCCTAACAACTCTGAAACACACAAGAATAGCGCCAGCTAAAAGATGTACATATATCTCCAAGGTATGTTACAAAAGGAAAACAAAATTTGCATTTGTGTCAGAGACATATAGTTGAAACAGCAGAGGATTTAGAATTAAAGGACATGAGTTCACTTCCAGGCTCTGATATTTACTAAGTGGGAGTGTTGATGTAATTCACTTATTCCCTCTGTGCCTTCAGTTAATCTCTAAAGTGAGGGAGATAATCTTGATTATCTCTGGAATCCCTTCTTGCTCTAAATGCTATCATACTCTGAACAGTTATTTGAGGCTGAAAAATATCTAATTACATAAATGTCATGGAATATTTGTGTGTTATAAGAAGTGATGAATATGAAGAATTATCTGTATATGATATATATCATATATAGGTATTATATATATATATATATATATAAAATGTATGTAGTTTTTGGTGCAAACCTGGTTTATTTCTTTGGAGAGCTAGAGAATAGACAGGGACAGGGATCAATATTGCACATGGTGGGATGGCAGTGGGATGGAGCCAGAGATAGCATTGGCAGAAGTTGGTATTAAAAGTATCAGGGGCTGGGGAAGGCACTGGCATTGGGAGGAGTTCACAAGCCATAGAGGGGCAGTCTCTGCTCCCTTCCCAGAAGGTTAATGGCATCAGGAAGAAGGGGCACCAGTTTTTCTCAGGGTTATGTGTCCCTCCATCCCTTGTGGCTTTCCCGGCATCAGGTCCTTCTTCTTTTCTGCGGAAGAGGGTAGCCCCTGACTGTGTGAGAAATACGAAAAAACTTACATGAATTGATGAGTGGGTTAAGTAGAACTAGCAAAAACATACAGAACAACTAAAATAATGTAAATGGAAAGAATAACAAAGACAAAACTGAAGGCAGTGTAATTATGACTAAGGTTGGAACTAAGGTAAAGACTTTTAATTTCGAATATCTCGCTCCTTTGCTTAAAGAAGTGGAGGACTGTGAGTGTGAAATACTGCAGAGGCTCTCAGACTCAGCCGAGGTGTTGCTTAGTCTTATTGAACTACAACACTTTCTTGTCTGCTTCCATTTTTTGTCAGAAGTGTTAGACGTGCTTGTCGAATAGAGGAAAAGCAGGGGAGCGACATTCTAACACGAAGGTGATGTAAAGATATCAATAAATTGATTTTTTTAAAGAAAGATAAATATTGGAAGCTCATCCAATAAGGGAATATGATGTCCTTATCCACATACTTAAATAGAAAAAAAATGATGTGTGTATATGCCAATAACAGAATATTTGTATCACATAACTGAATTACAGCAACAGTTTTCACATGGATGAACTGCTTTCTAGTTTAAAAACTTCATCTAAAAAAATGAACACCAAGGTGGTTCTTTAAAGTCAGGAAGAGCTGAGTTCAAGTCCAACTTCAGGTACTTACTAACTTTGTGACCTTGGGGAAGTCATTTAACTGCTGCCTTCTTTAGTTTCCTCAACTATAAAATAGGAATAATAACAGCACCTACCTCACAGGGTTGTTGAGTGAATCAATTAAGGTAACATTAGGTACTTAATAAATTCCTATTCTCTTGCCTCTCTCTTCCCCACTTTCCCAAATGCAACAAAGAAAGATACAAGCCCAGAATACTTTAAAGAGAGTCATAGAAAACAGAATCTTTAAATGGAAACAAGCTTATCTAACCTTGGTCCATTATCCTACACTTCCAAAAATTCACCACTTCCTCAAATAGAGAGAATCAGAGATCTGGGACTTATTTAATCAGGAGAGAGATTCAGAATAGAAGTAAAGTGAATCACACCACATCAAGAGTTTCTTTTTTCATGGAAAAATAAACTTTTCTATGTAATTACAACTGAAACTCTCTACAGATGGCTGACTAAAGCCATAAGAACATTATACGCAATTTTATCATTAATTGTTGAAATGCCTATTGATTTTAATCTACAAAAGCAACAAAATCCAACCTATGATAATTGCTTGCATTTTAAAACTCTAAGAGATTACGCATTTAAAATCTCCTAGTTTGTGTCCTCAGTTTAAAATGTCAGGTGGTGAATTCACAGCTTCTACTTTAGAAATGAAAAAAAATTTTTTTCCAAGAGAAATAGATTCAAGACCATATTCAGTCTGTTACCTAATTGTGTGGTTACTGTATATCTAAGTTCAACTGAAACATTTGAAGATTCCCATGCTATACAGACAGTAAGCAAAGGGGATAAAATAAAACCTGAAGGACAGAGAAAATAAATTCTCCCTTTTTCCTCTTTTAAGGGGAAATATGGATTAGATTAATAGTGGATGAACAGAATTGTGGGCAAGCTTTGGAAACTGAAAATTCTAATCATTAGCTTATTCTGTTGTCCTTGATATAAAACAAGTCTCTAAATCACTTCCCAGATGAAGAGGGAATTATACATTAACATTTTTGCGATACAAATTTTCTTCACTGTGGCTAATAGGTTAAAGACATCTTGGTGGTTTTGTGTACACACCTTAAAATGATACACACACACACACACACACACACACATTTTAAATCAATAACTACTGTACATAATTAACTACCATTACCTAGTGAAGTAGAGACATATGGAATTTATATTATAGTCGGTTTCTTTCCCAGATTTGTATTTTGAGTTGGACTTAACTAAATAAAAGCTCTGTGTGTGTGTGTGTGTGTGTGTGTTTTACATCTCATGTGGAGAAAAACTATTTCTATGAAAGCAAACCCAGAAGAATGAGACAATGAAATCAGATTCCACAAGGAATCTGTTTCAGAAGTTAAACACTCTGCCAAATTTTAACACATTTGCCTCAAGTCCTGAAATCTGAAAATATGACAATAATAGTTTATCAACTGCAACAAACTAATCAATCATTTTCTAATTGGGAAGTCTTTTCTGTCAACATGTCTAGTTCTCACTAATCCGTACACAGCTTTTAATATAAGAGTTAGTAAATTATGCAAGAGATCTAATTATACCTATTTGTCAAAAGGCAAGATGGGTGAACCATGGACTTAAATAGCAAGAAATGAACATTTGATTTTAATTTATTTGCTCCCAACATCAAGATCAAAAAGAAAAATCCAATTACAGGTTATATCTGCAAAAACTAATAAATGCCACTTTTAAATAATTCATTTCAAATACAACTTTTTTCTGTGTGACTTACATGAAATATATCTTTACTGAGATATTGCACTTCATACCGTATTCTGATAGTTGTTGAAAATAAAGCTGCCATTAAAAACAGTTAAATACTCACTGCATGCAGAGCACGTACATTAGATTATATAAAATTTAGGCAAGATATAGTTTTTGTTCTTATGGGGTTTGCAATATAATATTATAAGATAAATTATCTTGAGCAAAGTTTGTCACTTGAAGAAACATGATGACTATCAGTTTCAAGAGGACAAAGCAATGGTTGTGTAGAGTCACAAGCAAGGAATAGTAGAGGGCAGCATTCCACCAAGTGACTCAGGTCAGAAAAATGTCAAAAAATAAATGCTGGTCCACGTAGTCTAGAGAAGGAAATCCCCCAAGAATATAGAGGTCTATATGTACATATACATGAAAAATTTTATACACACACACACACACACACACACACACACACACACACAGAAGGGGGGAGACGCTAGCAAGCAGGAATAATTGGGTTAGATTTCCTACATAAACTTGAATTTATTTTCAAAAGGAGTCAATAATTTGACATTGTTGATGTGAAGCGGCATGGCATTCCAGCCATGGGGGCAACCTGTGCAAAGACACCAAGTTCATAGATGGAATGTTGTATTCTAGGAACAGTACACAGGCCAATTGGGCTGAAACAGTAATGTAAATGAATAAATAAGCCTGGAAAAAGTAGGTTGGAGTCAGTGTGAAGTCCATGTGACTCTGTTCTATGTCTTAACTCCTCTACACTATGCTAAACACTTTACAATTATTATCCTATTTGATCCTCAAAACAACACTATAATTAATGTGCTATAATATAATGTACTATTATCATATTCATTCTACAGATGAAGAAATTGAAGCAAACATAGCTTGAGTGATATCCATGAGGACATACTACTAGTAAGTGTCTGATGCTGGATTTGAACTCCGGGATTCCTAATTCCAAGACTAACATTTTGTCCACTATGACACCTAGTTGTCTATAGTAGTAGCAGCAGCAGCAGCAGCAGCAGTAGTAGTAGTAGTAGTAGTAGTAGTAGTAGTAGTAATAGTAGTAGTAGAAGTAGTAGTAACAGCAGCACAGCAGCAGCAGTTGTAGTAGTAGTTGTTATTGTAGACATAGTACTTGTCATAGCAGTAATTGTACTACTACTACTATTAAGACATCTATGACTATTACTACTGTTACTAGATACATGATAAGCTTTCAATAAAGAGTTGTAGTAAAACACATCTGCTTGTATCCTCAGCACATGAAGGAAACTTTTGGTGTTCCCTAAGAGATTTTCAAGCATAAATTTGACAGTTATAAGAAAGCATTAATTGCAAAATTATATCATACAGTTTCACATACTGAAATATCAATATCTGGAAATTTGGAACATCTTGAGATCATCATGATGTTTAGAAATGAAGAGCATTACAAAATACAGAATCCAATCTTCCTTAATTATTATTTATACAAATGTGCCAATTGCTTAGAGTAGGCAATTCCCCATTCTAAGATTAAAGAAAAAGCACTTCACATGTGTAAATATTTTTAAATTATACAAAGAATTTTTATAATTCTTTACTTGGGAAATCCTCAAAAAAGCCCTGAAATAGGTGGCAATTATCATTACCCCCATTTAACAGATGAATAACTGATGTGTAAAAGTTAAGTAGCTTGCCTAGCGTCACTCTAGTAGTGAGCAACAGGAACAAATTAGGTTTTCTCACTTCTAGCCCTGTTATATTCTTACTACTATTTTTTTTTCTGAAATGCAACAGCAAAATAAATAATCTTAAAATTCCACATAGTCCAGCCTTCTCAAGGAAAAGGCATCTGCTCATAAGAAGTAAAGATTGAGGTTTACAAATACCGGAGCAGTCAAGCATCAGCTGGAATAAATACCGTGTTACATTGGACGATCTCTAAAGTGCCTTCCACTTCCACCCTAAAACCTTTTAACTTTATCTCAAAAATAAGGTTAAAAATAATGTAATAATAAAACTGTGAATGTAGAAAGTTTAAAAAGAGGAGAGGGGAACAGAAAGAGGGAGAGAGAGAGAGAGAGAAAGGTGGGGGTGGGGGAAGAAGAAGTCTGATATGCACAGGGATTTAGATATATAGTTCCTATATTGATGCCACTGTGAAAATCAAAATTTTCACACTAGTATATATTCACATAGGCATGTAAGAATTGTTAAGGTGGAAGGCAGTTAAGAGGTACAGTGGATAAAATACTGGACATGGAGTCAGGAAGACCTGAATTCAAATCATTGCTCAGATACTTAACATGTGGCCCTAAACAAGTCATTTAATCTCTGACAGTCTCTGTTTCCTCATCTGTAAAATAGGGATAATGATAGCACCTACTTCCCAGAGTTGTTGTGAGGACCAAATGAGATATTATTTGTAAAGTGTTTTACAAACCTTAAAGCACTATAAAAATCTGCTATTAGGATATTCAGTATTATAGTGGATTGACCACTGGAGATAGAATTTGAGGACCTATGATCAATTTCTTCCACTTTCATCAGCTAATTGTATGACCCTAGCTAAGTTGCTAATTCTTTGAACCTCACTTTTCTTATCTGTAAAACATAGATAATAATACTTGCTTTATCAAAATCATAAGGTTGTTTGCTCTTACAAGGAAATACCTTGTAAACTGTAAAGGACTATGTGTAAACTATGATGCTGAT
Organism: Pseudochirops cupreus; assembly: GCA_028627135.1. Taxonomy (NCBI): domain Eukaryota; kingdom Metazoa; phylum Chordata; class Mammalia; order Diprotodontia; family Pseudocheiridae; genus Pseudochirops; species Pseudochirops cupreus. The sequence continues at coordinate 299,890,122 of CM053581.1, read as the reverse complement.
AATGACAGGCCATGAATTCTTCCATGATCAAATCATATTTGCTCACCCTCTGGACTAGAACCAAAAATTCTACCTTAAAGTTTTCTCTTTTTAGATTAAAATTTTTGATACCCATTGAAGTGGAAATATTTCTTTCAAGCACAGTAAAAAAAAAATATCCTATGGATATGTATTAATCATTTGTATTTCAACAAGGGAGAAGTCATGCAAAATTTTGGTAGAAGAGTAAAACGTCAAGAATGAACATTTATTCTGGAGTAGGAAGACCTGGCTTTAAATCCCACCTCTGGTACTTACTACTTATGCGACCTTGAGGAAGTCACAACTTCCCTGGGCTTTACTTTCTTCCTCTTTAAAATGAATTTGCTGGTCTATGAAGTCTTGCCCAACTCTAGGTCTATGATCCTAAGAGTCTGCCATCTTAAGGGCAAAGAAGAGCAACTGAAGGCTCTTCAGGATTATGGGAAGGAAAGGAGGAGAGGAAAGAAGGTATTTCTGAATTGATTTGATCTCTAGCTGAAGACATGAAAAAAAGTATCCAGTCTCTTTTGCGTGTGCCTTTTTAAGTCTTTAAGTGAATCTATTCATTTAACTCAACAAATGTGGGCAGCTGGGGATAGGTCTATTTGGGAACATCTATTCAAAACTAGAGAAATACATATACACAGGCCCAGTCTACCAGCCCTGGAGAATACCAGGTATAGGTGTAAGTTGAGACGTTTTCCAATATCTGGTTCAGTGGACAGAAGAGGGTTGGGGAGAAGAGAGTGAGCAGTTTCCAGGGAATAAAGTAAGGAGACCTCCAAATAAGGGTCAGGGGAGTAACAAGGCCTGGAAGTTAAGTAAGTGAGTGAGAAGAAGGTAGTTTGGGGTCCAGCTAGGGAAGAATACATCATAGAAGTCTAGAGGAAGTAGAAACCTTCATAGGCATTAGCCAGTGATTGCTGGTATAAGCCTCCACAATATGACTGAGCTGGGAAGTCCTTTTCCAAATCTTAGATTCCAATAGGCCATAACTGAGGGATTTAGAAATAGATTAGAAGTGACTGAGAAAGTAACTGGCTAATCAAGTCCATGGCAAAAGAAGTGGAACAGAAACAATAAAATGGCCAAGACTAGATGGAAGAAGTCATATTGCAGGGAACAAAGGAGAATAAACAATGTCTTATAAATTACTGAAGACCAGGATTATAAGATCTTTTTAGCTCATGAAACTGATACCTTTCCTTTTTGTTTTGGATATCCATGGATCTGATCATGTCATTCATCTATACGAAAGGCTTCTTCAGTAGCTCCCCATTACCTACCAAGAAATTCAACATTTTCTATTATCTGGCAAGACTGTAGCTTTCTATCCTTTTTTCTTATTACTCCCCTACATATACCCCGTCATCCATGTAATGACTATCCCCCTAAACATTTATGTTCTCCCCCTAATCCTTTGTTCATGCAAGGCAAACCCTGTGACAGGCTTATCTTACAGCTCATTATTAAATGATTGAATTCCTACACATGGTTTTAAACCCATCTCAAATGTTCCCACCTCTATGAAGCCTTAATTCCTTAGGACCACACATAGTACTTTGCAGGTCTCCAATAAACATCTCTATGTATGGCTTTGTATACTTATGTATATATATAGTCCTCTCATGTAAGTTTCATGGGGACAGGGATTAGGGCTGCTCTCAATTTTTTATGTCCTCTTAGAGTAAGAAATTAGAAACTTAATAAATAGTTGTTGAAGTAAATTAGTTTTGGCTCTAGGTAGTACCTGATATAATATATCTTTTTGTAGTGCTTTAAGTAAATCACTACTTTATCACACTGGTATGTAGCTAGTAGACTGCTATCAAAGAGCAAAATAAAAAAAAAAGTTGAAATAAAAAATAAAACTTCCCACTGACGAGGGTTTGGGCTTTAGAGAATCTCAAAAGCTAGCAAAACCTCAAAAGCTAGAGAAAAAGGTAGCTTGGAGCTATATACCCAAAAAAGACACTAACCAGACTGTTGGCTTTATGTTGGGGGGGTGGGGAAGGAGAGGGGAGTGGTTTACTAAATAGAAAAGGCACAGAGCCCCAATAGAACTACAAACACGGAAAAGGGAGACCTATGACGCCAAAGACAAATTTCACCTATTTTACATTTTTGCCAATGTTGGCCCTGAATTCCAATAACTTTTAATTCAATTTTAAAAACTCATGGCCTCCATTAGGCCTAAAATGGAGGAGACAAGGAAGAAATAGTCTCCCTGCTAAGAGTTTTTAATACAACAAGAATTTTGAATAGTGTCAACTAAAGAAGGTGCCTATCTACTGTAATAAGTTCTCATAGAGACTTATGTTTAATCTAATCAGTTTGGGCAGCCAGTGCAGACTATTAGTCATCTAACCCCTTCTTCTCTCCTCCCTAACATACTCAAACACACATGCACACATACATAGACACACTTCTGAAAAAGTAAGAAGAAAATAGCCATGGTAACTTTTTAGTTTAAATGATCAAGTAACACAACGCACTGTCCTGGAATATTCTGACGATATAGACAGAAGTTATTTTGGTGTTAGAATGAGATAATTAAATTTCTCGACTGTCAGTTTTACCAGTTTAGAGAACAGATCTAAAGGCCCACATGAAAGCAGCCTTGCACAAACCATTGTCTCTGTTTGCTGCCATCTGCATGGCTATCAAGTTGATCTGCTTGTTCATTCATGCCAAATATCAAGAGAAGTATTTTGGCTTGAACTTTACAATATTTTGAGATGGATGACCAGCAGATAGTCTAAAAAGGTTACCTTCCCAAGGATAATATCCACAATTGTTACTTACATTATAAATCCCTTCTCTTCCTGAAGAACCAGGTATTCCAGGTTCAGCCAATTAACTACCCTGAGCCATCATTTTCCATATGTTCAGATAATAAATGCAAATGTTATTTTACCTGCCTCACTAGGGTGATGTGTGAACTAATTAATGAATGTTCACAGAGAGCTTGGGAAGAGATAACGACACTGTATAAATGTTACAGATTATTGAATCATGAAGCCTAAATACATAATAAACTCTAGGATAGGTTAACTGGAAACATAACAAAAATTTTCAGGCAAAAATAGGAATCATTTAAAAGGAATACCAAAAAGAAGTATCTCCCTGTTGCCTGGCAAAGCAATATTCATCGTTATTCCTTTTGTGGCCAAGACAAAATAAATAGGTACTGGGGCTGGGGGTCAAATCAGGAGAAATTATATGCCCTGATTTTCAAAACACTGTAAGATTTAAACCATCTAACAAAGAAGACCCAAGCCACAGAGTACATTGCCACAGGGTAGCTTACTTACATAGTTACTATGTAACTACATAACATATGGACCAGGCAACATAGGAAGACAGGGTAATCAAGTATTGGTGGACCCACTTATAATAGCTTATGCCAGAACACAGGGTCCTAGGAGGACAACTGCTGCAGGGATCTCTTCAAATAGATATGAGATCTAGCCCATCCTATGTTTTGAGAGAATCAGATTTTTACCTTGATTAGAAGCAGGAAGAAGACCCTGTCTAGGTGTTCACTGTCACTTTCTTATATCCAAGAAAGATATGAGCCAGAATTATTTTTATCTACTACATTTAAGATATTTGAAATCTAGTAGTAAAATTTTACAGTGTGAGGGGTAATATTAAATGCCATTTTCCCCCTGGTTACTCCAGAGGAGAGAGTAGCAGTTATCTTGTTTTCAAACAACTTGGCTCCCTCCAGTCTCTTGCCCCCACCCCACTCCCACCCAAAAAAAAAATCTTGGGTAGAGAATAAATATATTTATCCAAGCAAACTACAAAATGGAAATTGGGAATAGTATATGATCCAGGTAGCCAACAGAATATACAAGAGTGAATAACTCTTTGTCTTAGGAAAAAGATAAAAATGTCAACTCAGCCAAAGAGAGAATGATCTCACCAAAGAACTGCCATCTTAATAGTTCCTGGGTGTTCAAGTACTTAGAGTCAAGGGAAATGTTGACAGGGGGAAAGCAGATTTCTTCACATTTCTGGTGCTCGCATAGCATTCTTGTTCCTTCAAAGTCTATGCTTTGCTTCTCACCTTTCTGTCTTTCTCTGCTTCTCTTCAGCATGAATGACTAAGAGGTCTCTTTGCTAACAGTAATTATATCTTTCGATGAATATGCATCACCAATGGGCTATATTCTTCAGAGGACTGCCCTAATTCTACTTGTAGTGCAGGTATTACAACAACAAAAGTTAGATCACAGGTAAAAACTGAGCTATCTTGTCTGGGGCCATGTCCTTTCTCATATGCTACTATAATATCTTTGCAGAAGGCATCAAGGAGATTTTACTGTAAATGTAAGAAATCATTCATTCAACATTTACCCAGCCTTTACTATGTGTAAAGCAACTTACTAGGTACTGAGCAAAAGTCATCCCATCTTTAGATCGTGGATAACCTGTGGCTGGCAAAAATGTTAGCAGACAATTGTCTCTGGCAGTTGACTTCTTTATATGCAACTGACTGAGGAGTGCATGGATTATAACATATTATTTTATCTATTATAACATATTATCTATTTGCTAGGTTGTCATTTTTTTTTCTTAAGCATAAAACAAAATGCTGCATTAAAGACTCAACTCAAAGATAGTATCTCTTTCTACATCTTAAAATTATAGAAAATTCTAAGACATAAACAAGTATAGAAATAACTTTCTGACATTAAGGATTTTTTTTCAAAAGAGGTAAAGTTATTTGACTGAAGCTACATGGGTAAGCATGTTCCTCGCAGCAGCCAGTTAAAAAGTGTTGAGGCACACCTTTGTCATTGGTGTCAGGTATAATAGTAGAAACCATTCTCTGAGTATAAAATAGAAGAGAAAGTCTGGAGAGAGGATTATGGGAAGATGACAGAGTAGGTCAGAAAATACCAAGTTCTCAAGATTCTCCCTCACAAAAGAGTGGCACCCTAAGGTGAACAAAGTATGGGTGGAGATAAATAAGAATGGTGGCATAACCTGGGTTTTCCTGGGACAATCTGAGAAGATCTGAAGAAAAAACCCAGTTTGAGGTTTCTTCCCTGTGAAGAGGAAGCACCTCCAGGCTAGGTTCCATTTTAACAGCAAGCAGCAAGCTTATTAAACAACAAGTAGCAAGCCCTGGGATTAGTTGGTTTGAGAGGCTGCCTGAGACGCAACCACTGGAACTTTTTTACCCCCCAGGAGAGTTAGGGGAGTTGTGTGTCTGAGGCCAGGAAGATCAAGGGAACCTCTGCTGACCAGGAATGCCAGACCCAGCTGTGCTTCAAAAAGAAGAGCATTGGGGGGGGGGGGG
>CM053581.1:299843652-299884287 GCA_028627135.1 Pseudochirops cupreus | reverse complement strand
CCAGTATCGTTACAAGCAGATTTCCATGTATTATTTTTGGTGAAAGGTCATGCTTCTCTTGGTTGAGGAAAGAGACATTCTTTTCCCACTCTAGAGGTGAAGCTCAGAAAAGTACTTTTAAAGAAATCATAGTGAGTACAATGTTTAGAAACATACCATTTTCAAATATCTGTCTTTATTTGTCTTAATTTCCTGATGTGTACTAAGGAATTAATTTCTTGCCTCTGTTTTGACAATAATGATGGATACTTTGAACAGAGACAGTGAAAAAAAATCTCACCCCTTTCTTTTGGTTAAGAGAAGTCCTTATAAATGTGACCAAGTGAAGGTATCTTTTAACATGTCAAATAGTCTGTGAGTGTAATTAGTGATAGGAACCCCCAAACAAATCAAAGCTAATTACTAAAAATGGACAGACTTTATGAGAAATAGGCCACCTTGCTCACTAGGCAGATTTTTTTTCCTCCAGCTCTGGAGGATAGGAATTTTGATGATATTAACACAGCTTATTAATGATCATGGTAACTAACTCCATCCACCTAATTAAATCATCAGCTACAATCTGCAACAAGGGAGCATAATTTAACTGGAACAGCTCTGACAATCTAGATGGAGGCCACACTGCTAAATATTTAATGCTCCCCATGGCTGGCTTAAAGGGAATGTTTAAGGAGCTACTTAACCAAGACTTTTTCAAAGGTGACAGCTAGACGTTTTTTCCCCATTAGAGGACAATATCTTTAAATAGAATTAGTTGTAAAGTGGACTAAGGGCTATTAAGAAGCAGGACTAGAACAAGTACAAAGTACAGAGGTATAAACTGTAGGCAACATAATCTCAAGAGTGTTAAGGGGTTGATTTTCCAGGTGAAATGTGAAAGGGGAGGAATAACACAAGGGTAGAAAAATCTTATGCCTTATTATTGGCAAAAAGGCAAATGAGAGAATATAAACAACTATTTATTCCTATGCCTACTTGCTCATCTATACAACAATTTTATGAGAATAATCTACACACAAATTGATAATGTCCTTAAATGGGGCTATTGGAAAGAAACAGGTAAAGGTTTTGAAAATTATACATAGACTTCATTTTTATTATCATAACATAATTTACTGAAAAAGTGTAGAGAATGGAAGATCCTACCATGCTTTTCTTGATAAAGAGGAGCATTTGTTTGAGGAGAGCAAAATATCTCTGTTGGATCAAAGATTTAGGGTTAGAAGTGTCCTTAGAATCAATCTATGACAACCTGTTCATTTTACATATGAAGAAATTAAAGCAAAGAGAAATGAAGTGTCTTGCTATTGATCATACAGTAAGCATATGCCAGCGCTGACATTTGAACCTAGGTCCTTGACTCCGAACAATCCAGAATCACTAACTCTTTAAAAAGATATATCTCATCCAATGAGATATCTTCCACATATGTATTAAAAAATCATATAAGATACAAATCATACAAGAAAGATATAACAGTGAAAATAACTTCATTTAATGATCCCCTGATTAGTAATATCAACCATGGTATAAAAGAGATAAAGACATTCCCTTCAAATATGGGAACCACTCTGAAGAAGATCCAGTAGAGACTCCAAGCTTGTTGACTTTCATATATTTGAACACCAGTATTATTCTAGCAATGTGTGGTTTCCAGTCATGAAACACTATACTCTCTGAGAAATTGAAGGGTCTTTGGTGGTCACAGATATGCTACAATGCATTACAAATGAGATGCTGGAAATTTGTAATAAAGACCATTTTCAGAGAAATGTGTGAATAAAACAATAGTTCCATAATGTATTAGAAGATGGGACAACCAGTCATATTGACACAATGCTAGAGATCCTGAGTAAGGGCCAGTTTGTTGAGTGGTCCATATTTCATAAATCTATGGGAGTATATGGATGAAACTCACAAAGGTTTAGCATGGATAGTCTGATCGCATCACTGGAAGGAATGTCCACATTGATAAAAATCACAGGTTCATTGGAATATTCATGCCCTAAATGAAATTATTTTGAAGATCCTGCCATTAATTGAAAATACTATGGACTTAGGAAAGTCAATGCAGATCACTTCCTTAGCTCAAAAAATAATGCAATCCATGATGCCTAAAGAAAACTTAGCCAACACTTGATCCCTGGCGTTGGAGTGAAACTGCAGCAATAATGGTATTTTGGGTGTTTGGTAGGGCAATCAAGAATTTCAACTGATGGATAAGCACCCTTGACTTTTATTATATCCTGGTTTTTATACCCAAGATAGTATCAGTTCCCAAATAGTTTGCTTTTAATTAAAATTTTACATTATGCTTTATCTATAACCTCATAGAACATCTAACCTCTTCTTCTATCCTGTTTGTGGCTCAACTCCATTGCTTGTGGCCCCTGATATATTTAAGGTTGTAGAGTCAGGGTAAGCTGGTACATATTTAACAACTGACTATCAAAAATCATGATATACTTTTATGGTTTGTCTGTATTATTAATAACTTCTCCATTACTTTCTTAAGTTAAAAAAACCATAAAACAATAAGTCAAGCTATGATTTGAAGTATTTGCTGATATAGAAGATATAAATGCACACATAGTAAATTTAACAATTGGCTCTCACAAGCTGATAGGAGCTGGGCAGCACAACTCTTGTTGGAATACTAAGAAAAGGAACAATTTTGCATAATGAAAATTTTGACACCCCAGGGTACAGTTTTTATATGATATATTTTTTATATAATCATCAGGACTATTCTCAAGATTGAACTTGCATAGATGTCTCTTTACCAAACATACATATAAAAAAGGAATTTGGAGGTTTTGCTGAACCCCCCAGGAAACTTTGTTTAGACCCTGGTGTGAGTAGAGTAGAGAGTCCCTTAGAAAGGTATCCCTGTGGCAACTCACTGGGATTCAGAGAAGTGTCAGTGGCTCTGTCCTGTCTTAAGATAGAACACTTTGGACTTTGTTATACTATAAGCTCAGTGAGGACAGGCAGCCCACCTTTTTTTGTTTCTCTTCTAACATCTAGTGCAAGGCTTTATACATTTATTTACTTACTCATCTATTCATTCATTCACCTATTTCTTTGTTCTTTTGTTTGTTTTTTTTATAAGAGACATGGAATAGGGGTCTAAAGTTCTGAATCTGTGATTTCCTTGATGTATGGGATGCCAGTAAGGAAGTCTTTTTAATTATTATTGCCATCTCTCTGGGGTTGTGCTGGACCTGGCTTATACTACCCTTAAGAACATTTTTTTCAATGTGAATATTTACACTTTAGAAACCAGCAAACTAAAAATCAGGGCTTGATTGATTGTTTTGTTGATTGTCTAAATCTAAGAAAATTATGGAGAAAATATTAATAATACTGATTAAATTTAGGAGTGTTTCCAGTGTACATGTGCCCCCCCCCCCACCAGGTAAACATTTACCTGCACATTCCTCCCTCGCTCTCTAAGTTGTCTTGTAATTATTTTGCATTTATTTGGTCTCTCTCTGTCTCTGTCTCTCTATATGTGGATATATATGTACACATATATGTGTATATATGTATGTATACACACAGAAATACACATATATATACATACTTACAGATATGTTGCCTTCATCCTTATAAAATAAGCTCCTTGAGTGCAGAGATAGTTCCATTTCTGTCTTTGTATTCCCTCTACCTAACACAACACCTGGAATATTGTAGATATTAAATAAATGCTTGTTGGTTGATTGCTTTATGTGAAACTTAATGCAAGTTAAAGTCTTAGAGAGCTGCTTGGGGCACTAAGAGGGTTAAATAACTTGTTCAGGGTGAAGCTGGTATCACTATCTATAACAGAGACTAATATTGATGAAAATCTTCCTATCTCCAGGCTTTCCAGAGCAGGTACTTACTTAACAGGTATTTGTTGAGTTGAAATGTGTTGACATGGGCAATGTTGTGGTGGCGTGATTACTTCAACTATAGAGGACTTTGAATAAATTAATTAAAATGCCCTTTCTTTTGAAGGCATTCTTGAGCAACATAGCTTCTATTATGGACTGTCCTTCAGTGGTGCTATTTTTGAGTAATTGAGAACTCTAAAGGTTACTCTTTTAAGTAAGTGACATCAGGGATGTTATGGGAGGAACCAAAGAAAGACACTTCTACAGATTCCTACCTGAAGCCCCATTAGAAGCAACAGAGTTGGGGAAACTTTATTACTTTTAGAGGGCTTTGCCCCCTCCTTCATCTCAGTGTTAGTTACTTTTGAGAAAGTGAGTCATCCTCTACCTAACTTTTGTTAGAAAGTAGAAAAAATTGATTTTTTTTTTGCCATTTTGGAGGGGGGAGGGCAGCACAATTGGGGTTAAGTGACTTGCCCAAGGTCACATGGCTAGTAAGTGTTTAGTGTCTGAGGTTGGATTTGAACGCAGGTCTTCCTGACTCCAGGGCTGGTATTCTATTCACTGCACTACCTAGCTGCCCCAAAAATACCATGGAAAAATTGATTTTCAGTTGTACATTTTTACATTGGCTGGGGAGGGTAAAGGACAGAGTCCATAGACATCTGTCTTAGTGATGAAAGTAAGGGTAGTCCTAATAGGGAATTTTAAATTCTCAATGCATGCACCAGGGAAAATATCTGTTTCCCAGGAAACCAGTTATGTAGTTTAAAGAGAATTGGAGCAAAAAAGACCTGAATTCAAAACTCAGCTCTGCCACTTTGTTACCTATGTAGTGTTTAACAGGGTGTTTCATCTATGTGGGTCTCAGATTAATTTTTCTGAGAAAATAAAATAAGGAGTTTGAAGTAGTTGATGACCTTGTAAGTTTCCTTCCAGGTACAGAGCAATGATCCTATCTTCTTCTAAACAGACTCCCACAGAGTAATGAATGACTCTTTCATGAGTTGGTACGTGCAGCCATATTATCTCACACTGCACTCTACAGGTCCTAAAATATTGACTAGTTAGCCTGAAGAAGATTAGACTTGAGAGGCACAGGGTAACTGTTACATATTTTAAGGGCTGTTATATATCGGAGAGATTAGACTTGTTCTGCCCAACCTTGGAAAGCACAATTGGAAGCAATAGGTTGAAGTTACAGAGGTAAACACTGTCTTGACATAAGGAAAAACAAAGTAACAAACAAATTTACTGTAAGAGGTATTTACAAATGGATTTCCTGGTCATGAAGTGGGGTCAGTGATCATATCCATCCCTATCTCCCATATTAACCATGTTGCAAAAAGAATAAAGCAAGAAAAATAAAGTAAAAAAAAAATGCTTCAATCTGCACTCAGATTTCATCAGTTCTTTCTCTGGAAGTGTATAACATTGGTCCTCAAGAGTCCCTTTTGAATTATGGGTCATTGTATTGATCAGAGTAGCTAAGTCCTTCATAGTGAATTATTGTTACCATATTGCTATTATGGTGTACAATGTTCTCCTACTTCTGCTCACTTCACTTTTCATGATTTCATATAGTTTCCCCAGATTTTTCAGAAGTCATTCTCATAATCATTTCTTACAGACAACTATTCCATCACAATCATATATCACAACTTGTTGAAGGGCATCTCTTCGATTTCCATTTATTTGCCATTACAAAAGTAACTGCTATAAATATTTTTGTACGTGGATCATTTTCCTTTCTCTTTGAACACTTTGGGCTACAGACATAGTAGTGGTATTTCTGGGTCAATGTATATGTATGCACAGTTTCATGGCCTTTTGGCATAGTTACAAATTGTTCTCCAGACTGGTTGACATATCCACTTTCTTCAGGTGCACAGCATATCTGAATGATCATTTTGATTGCCAGAGGTGGTTGGTAACTTGGACAAGACCTGAAAAGGTTGGGTTTGTAAAAAAGTTCTAATCTAGACCATTCTATAACAAGAAAATGTACATATGGTCCTATTTGGGAATGTTGCATTCACTAAATACAAGAGCAGAAACAGAGCAGGCATAATTTTACATTAATCTCATTATTGTAAAACTGCTTTACAGTAATCACACACACAAAATCTTCTGGGATCGGGCTTCAGTTTGTGATACTGAATCTCATAGATATGATTTTATTATGCCTCAATGGGGTTTTTTTTATTCATTATTTGTGGGTTTCCCTTGGTGTTTAATTCCCCTCTGATGTTTGTGGTTTATACTCTATTTCCATGGTTAAAATTCACTGTGCTCAGGGGTTTCTTATGTTAATGTGCAAAATCCCACTGCAGTCTATTGTCTTATGGGATGCATCATGATTTCTAGCCTCTCTAAGTAATGGATATATAAAACTAAGAAGAAGCACATTTTTATTCTGTGCTATGAGTTTACTTCTTCCCTCTGAATCTAAGTAACCACATTTGTAAAAAAGATCCAAATTGTTTATTTTATACATGGATTCTGGTAAAGAACACACTACCTAAAGCGTAGCAGAAAGAGGTTTGGAATATGAGCCAGAAGACCTACCATCCTGTCCAGGAATCTTTTTTTGTGTGAAAGACTTCTTTGGCAGCCTGGTGAAGCCTGCGGATCCCTGCTCAGAACAATATTTTTAAATGCATACAGTAAAAGACATAGAATTATAGAGCAAACCAACTACATAGAAGTATAGTTATTATAATATTAAAAAAAAAGTTTCTGGAATTCAGTTTAAGAGCCCCTGATCAAGTCTCAGTTTTGCCAGCTATGGGATGTTTGCCTCATTAATTCAACAAGCATGTCTATGTCGTTAGTAATATCCTGGCACAGGGACTACAGAGACCAGTAACAAAAACAAAAACAAAAAAGCTGTCTGTGTACTCAAGGAGTTTCCATTTAATTGGAGGTAATAATATAATACAGAGTTATGTCATATACAGGTAGGCAATTTCCTCACTTGTAAATGTAAAAGTTAGATTATATGATATCTACTGCTTTTTTTCCATGTAAAAAATAAATCCCACGATTCTGTTAGTAGCAACACTAGTGACACAGACCTTTATAAATGGAGTTGAGCTTTTTCTCTTAGGAGGGAATGTCTAATTTTTTGAAGGCAAATTAGTTTTTTCAGATCAACAATGTACCACTTAGTAAACTGGTTCTTCTAGGTTATTGAGTGATGTCCTAGGAGAGTTAATGTATCTTCCAAAAAGAGAGACATTTAGTCCCTTCTCACTAGTATTTTCAGACCCATCAAGTGCTAAATAATGATATGGTTTCCATGACAGCTGTGAGGCACACTATATTTTTTATTTTCTCTACCAAAGGGCCTATTACCACTCTATCACAGAGTTGTTCATCAGTGAGAGTAATTCCGACAGAGGTTAAGTAAGGTGTTTCTATCTCCTATTGCCTTTGCATAATTTGGCTTTATCTTCATTGATTCTGAAACACCTCAAACTGTTAAAGACAAATCAGAACATATCATTGGTTAAAAGTTTAAGGGGAGCCTGGGGACTTTATCTCAGTACAGTTTGTCTACAAAAACTGTTAATTACTTGGCCAATCCCAAGAGATAACTAGGAACAGAGTTCACAAAGTAAATGGAAAGGAGAGGAAAGGAAAGAAAACTAAACAGGGGGCATCAGAATTTAGGCCATTTTAAAGACCATTATTAATTGTGTAAGTTATCATATATATACATATGTGTGTGTGTGTGTGCGTGTGTGTTATCTCTTCAAATAATCATGATCTGCCTTTGGGATTATCAGTGTAAGAAAATGATTAGCAGAATTAGGTAAAGTCCCCCAGGAATTTTTCTCAAACTAAGAGGTAACGTGGTTTAAGGGGCAGAGCCCTAGATTTGCAGTGACAAGACAGGATTGATTCTTTGCTCTTCTGCATACTAGTGTGTGACATAGTGACACTCAGTGACAAGGCACTCAATTTTCTCTGAGCCTCAGTTTCTTTTTTAGCTAAGAAGAAACAATAAACCCCAAACTTTTGCGTGTTCTATCTCATGAGGTTGTGAGGAAGGAGCTTTAGTAAACAGTAAACCTCTAGGTAAATGTGAACTGTTAATACAATTATTGTTATTATTTGGCCTTTTATTTTTTTAGCACCTCTTGGTGCAGGTTTTTTTCTGCTTCTGGCCAAACTGCCATGAACTACATCATTAACCTTAAACTCTGGGGAGCCGATCCCATAACAGTCTCTTTGATATTAGATTAGATCCCTTCCAGGCTGCATTTAATTGACTGACTTTCTATGGGAATAGCCAGTTCCCACATATTCCTACTCCTTCATTTGCCCATCCTTACTTTGCTAGCTAGCTTGGAGACTCCCTTTGCATAAATGAAGAAGAGTGTGAAATGGAGGATTATTTCTGAATACCCCTTCTCTATAATTATTAGAATTCTTTTGGAATTTGTCACTTTAAGCATAGGGTGTGTGTCAGATAAAATAGGTGGAATCGTGATGGGCTAAGACTTAAAAAGGGAAATGGTATGAATGAATGAATGAATGAATGAATGAATGAATGACTTAAAAAGAATTTATTACTGTTTACTATATGTCAGAATCTGTGTTGAGTTCTTTTTTTCTTGTTAGGGGGAAGGGGAAGATACAAATATTATGAAAGCAATCAAGATAATCCCTGTCCTCCAGGAACTTTCATTCCTGGAATGAAATAAGGAAAGACAATACATAAAGGGTATCTAAAAAGGGAGTGTGGGTGAAGGGGTGAGAAAGGTTTGGAAATGGCCCAGGAAAGAGTGGTGGAATTTGTTTTCGTTTCAGGTAAGATAAAGTAGCATTAAATATGTCAGATTTCAGGATCCCAGGGCAGAGGCTGTGTTCTAGTGGGAGGGAGATGAGGAAAATGGCCAGAGTGATCAAGAAAGATAGGATGGTTTTCAGAACAGGTGAGCACTAAACTCATAACTAAAACGGACATGTACAAGAACTGAGAGCTGGGAAGTTAACTGAGGACACACTTGTGTTTAAGGAGTGGCAGAGTACTGTAAAAACAGTGTCAGGAAGACTAAAATGGCTTAAAACAACTTAAGGTTTGCAATAAATGTTAAATGCAAATGCTAAAAATATGTAAAAACTTAGTCCTTTCCCCTCACCTTTGGTCTTTGAGGAATAAAGGCAAAAGAGAAAGGATTGGGAGCAGAAAAATATTCCAATTTTCTTTTTTTTCATTCATTTTTTTAGAATAAAAATTTGAGTTTCAAATTTTCTGCCTCCCTCTCCCCCTTTAAGATGGCAAATAATTTGGTGTACATTATATATGTTCAACCATCTCAAACATATTTCTATATTAGTCATGTTGTGAAAGAAGAAACAGCTGAAAAGTGGGAAAAAAAAAACATGATTAAGATAAAGTGAAAATGGTAAGCTTTGATCTATCTTGAGACTCCATAGTTCTTTCTCTGGATATGGATAGCATTTTCCATGATGAGTCTTTTGGAATTATCTTGGTTCATTGTATTGCTGAGAAGAGCTAAGTTAATCTTAGTTGATCATCACACAGTGTTGCTGTGTACTGTGCACAATGTTCTCTTGGGTCTTCTTACTTTGCTTTGCATCAGTCCATGTAAGTGTTTCCAGGTTTTCTGAAATCCAGCTGCTCATCATTTTTTTTTTCATAGCACAATAATATTCCACTATATTCATATACCACAACTTGTTTAGCCGTGCCCTAACTGATGGGCATCTCCTCAGTTTCCAATTCTTTGTCACCAAAAAAGAGCTACTATAAATATTTTTGTACATGCATGCAAGTCCTTACCCTTTTTTTATGATCTCTTTGGGCCTTGTAGTGGTATTGCTGTCTCAACAGATATGCACAGCTTGATTGGCCTTTGGGCATAGGTCCAAATTGCTCTCTATAATGTCAATATTTTTTTCCCCTGAAGTATTATGTTTCTGGGTAGGTAATTCTTGGTTGTTACACCTACCTCCTTTACTTTCTAGAATTTCATATTTCAAACTCTCTGATCCTTTAATGTAGAAATGCTTAATCTTGTATTATTGTAACTGTGACTCCATGTTATTTAAATTGTTTCCTTCTGGCCCCTTGCCATTCTTTCTCCTTGTCTTGGGAGCTCTGGAATTCTGTTATAATATCCCTGGGAGCTTTCATTTTGGGACCTCTTTCAGGAAGTCATTGGTGGATTCTTTTAATTTCTATTTTACCCTCTGGCTCTAGAATATAAAGGTAGGACTTTTAAAAATTAATCTCTTAAGTTTATTTATTTTTATTAATTAATTTATTTTTAGTCTTCAAAATTCATTTCCACAAGATTTTGAGTTTCAAATTTTCTCCCCTTCTTCCACCCCACCCTGAGATAGCATGCATTCTGATTACCCCTTCCCTTTCCCCCTTACTTTCTTGTAGGGCAACATAGATTTCTATACCCCATTGCCTGTATATCTCATTTCCCAGTTTCATGTAAAAACAATTTTTAACTTTTGTTTTTAAAACTTTGAGTTCTAAATTCTCTTCCTTCTTTCCTCCTCATGCATCCTGATTGAGAAGGCAAGCAATTCAGTATAGGTTATACATGTGTGATTATGCAAAACACTTCCATAATAGTCATGTTGTGAAAGACTAACTATATTTCCCTCCATCCTATCCCACCCCCGACTTATTCTATTTTCTCCTTTGACCCTGTCCTTTTTCAAAAGTGTTTGCTTCTGACTACCCTCTCCCTCAATCTGCCTTACCTTCTATCATCCCCCCCTCATCCCTTTCCCCGCTACTTCCCTGTAAGGTAAGATACCCAACTGAGTGTGTATGTTATTCCCTCCTTAAACCCAATCCAATGAGAGTAAGGTTTAGTCCTTCCCTCTCACCTCCCTCCTCTTCTCCTCCATTATGAGACCTTTTCCTTGCCTCTTTTATGTGAGATAATTTACCCAATTCTGTCTCTCCCTTTCTCCTTCTCCCAATATATATCTCTCTCTCATCCCTTAATTTTATTTTTAAACATTATTCACTCATATTCAACTCACCCTGAAATCTATTTGCCTATCTATTCCCTCCAACTACCCTAATACTGAGAACGGTCTCTGAGTTACAAATATCATCTTGCCATGTAGAAATGTAAATAGTTCAACTTTAATAAGTCCCTTATGATTTCTCTTTCCTGTTTACCTTTTCATACTTCTCTTGATTCTTCTATTTGAAATCAAATTTTCTATTCAGCTCTGGACTTTTCACCAAGAATGCTTTGAATGAACCTCTATTCAATTGAATATCCATTTTCCCCCCTGAAGTTTTGCTGGGTAGGTAATTTTTGGTTTTAATCCTAGCTCCTTTGATCTCCAGAATTTCATATTCCAACCCCTCTGATACTTTAATGTAAAAAATGCTAGATATTGTGTTATCTTGATTGTATTTCTCCAATGCTCAAATTGTTTCTTTCTGGCTGCCTGCAATATTTTCTCTTTGACCTCAAATTTAGTTACAGTATTCCTAGGAGTTTTCCTTTTGGGACTCTCTTTCAAGAGGCAATCAGTGAATTCTTTTGTTTTCTATTTTATCCTCTGGTTCTAAGATATCAAGGCAATTTTCCATGATAATTTCTTGAAAGATGATGTCTAGGCATTTTTTTTTATCATAGCTTTCAGGTAGTTCAATAATTTTTAATTTTATCTCTCTTGGATCTGTTTTCCAGGTCAGTTGTTTTTCCAATGAGATATTTCACATTTTCTTCTATTTTTTTTGATCTTTTGATTTTGTTTTATTGTTGCCTGATTCCTCATAAGGCCATTAACTTCCACTTGCCCAGTTCTTTTTTTTTTTTTTAAGAAATTATCTTCAGTGACATTTTGTGTAGCCTTTTTCATTTGGTCAATTCTACTTTTTAAGGAGTTCTCTTCTCCAGTGAATTTTTTCATATCTTTTTCCATTTGATCAGATTTGCTTTTCAAAGCATTCTTGTCTTCATTGGATTTTTGTACCTCTTTTTACCATTTGACCTGTTCTGTTTTTTAAGGTGTTATTTTCTTCAGTATTTTTGTGTGTGTGTCTCCTTTACCAGATTGTTGGCTCTTTTTTCATTATTTTCTTGCATCACTTCCATTTCTCTTTCCAATTTTTCTTCTGTCTCTCTTACTTGATTTTAAAAATCCTTTTTGAGCTATTCCATGACATGAGACTAATTCATATTTTTCTTTGAGATTTTGACTTTCTTACATCCTGAGCATGTGTTTTGATCTTCCTTGTTCCCATAGTAACTTTCTATAGTTGAAACTTTTTTTCTGTTATTTGCTGATTTTACAATCTATTTCTTGACTTTTAACTCTATATTAAAGTGGGGCTCTACTTAGAGGTTAGAGGGTGCACTTTTTCAACTTTAGAGTTTTTGTGCAGCTATTTTCAGGGGGGTCTGTAAGCTTTCAATTCTTGCAAGGTGTATTTACTGCTCTCTTGGCCTGTGTTGTGGTCTATGAGTGACTATAAGCCCTTTTTCTGCCCTGGAATTGTGACCAGCATCCTTGCTCCCTTGTAGCTATGAGCTCTGGTGCACCATACTCTTTCTCATCCTGGGACTGACACCCATGACTGTGACATAGAACTGAGTATGGGCAATGCAATTGATTTCTGCTCCCAGTGCCAACAAAGGGACCCCTGAAATCTCCTTCTGACCATTTGTCCAACCACTTTATAGTACAGTTTGAGATCTGGTCTAGCTAGACCATCTTCCTTAATATTTTTTGTATTGATTCTCTTGATATTTTTGACCTTTTGTTCTTCTAGGTGAATTTTATTATTTTTTCTAGTTCTATGACACAATTTTTGATAGGTTGATTGGTATAACACTGAATAAATAGATTAATTTATATAGAACTGTCATTTGGCTCAGCCCATGCATGAACAATTGATATTTTCCAATTGTTTGCATCTGATTTTATTTGTGTGAAAAGTGTTTTGTAATTGTGTTCATGTAGTTCCTGAGTTTGTCTTGGCAGGTAGACTCACAAGTATTTTATCTCATCTACAGTTATTTTAAATGGAATTTCTCTATCTCTTACTGCTGGACTTTGTTGGTAATATATAGAAATGCTGATGATTTATGTGGGTTTATTTTATATCTTGCAACTTTGCTAAAGTTGTCAATTATTTCAAGTAGTTTTTAGTTGATTCTCTAGGGTTCTCTTAGTATATCATCATATCATCTGCAAAGAGTGATAGCTTTGTTTCTTCATTGCTTATGCTAAGTTCTTCAATTACTTTTTTCTTCTCTTATAACCAAAGCTAACATTTCTAGTAAAAGATTGAATAATAGTGGTGTCCAATTGTCGAAAAAGAGAAAAAGACATATTGGTTCTCAAGGATCACATGGCCTAATGGGGAAGAAAACATGTAAATCATTAGGAATGAACAAGATATATATTGAGTAGCTCGAAGGTAATGTGAAAAGTGAATGCATTAGTATCTGGGGGCAATGGGAAGCACCTTCTACAAAAGACATATTTGGGAATAAATCTTTGGGGCCAGAAGCCAGGGAAAGTAAAAGGTGGATATGAGTGGGACAGATCATTCCAGACCCAGGGGACAGCCAATGCAAAGGCAAGGAGGTAGGAGATTGAGTATCAATTTCAAGAGACTTCAAGTAGGTTACTTTAGGTAGATCACATAGATCTTGGAAGCCAATAAAGTGTAAGACTAGAAAAGTAGAGGAGGGCCAGGCTTTAAAGAGCTTTAAATGTCACACCAAGGACTTCATATTTGATTTTGGAGGCATTTAGAAATCATTATAGTTTATTGAGAAGGGAGTTAACATGGTCATAACTTTAATTTAGGGGAAATGATGTGGCAACTCAATGGAAAATGGTTTGGAACAGGGAGAGATGAGTCAGAGATATCAGTTTGAAGACTAAGGACAGTAATCCAGGCAAGAGGTAATGAAGGCCTGAACTGGGATTATGGCCATATGAACAGAGAAAAGGATATGTATACTGAAGATATTGTGAAGGCAGAAATGACAATGATGGATCCTATTAAAGCTGCCCCTAACCCCAATATTCTAACTTCCTTACGGGTCTCCCTGAAGAGCAGACATGTCCTGATTTAACCACACAATCTGGATTTAACCATGCCACAGGCCTCCAGACTCAATCATGAGTCTCACTGAACAGCAGGATCACTGCCCCTACCTAGCCACTCCTCCCCTACCCCCAACTCAATATTCTAACTTTCTCATATGTGCCTCAGTGCCTCACTAGAACAACAGATGTGTCCATGAACTCATATTTCTCACTAGAACAGCAGGCATGACCACATGATGGAATGTTAGCTACTGCTTCTAGCTAGCCTCTGCCCCTCAGATACAATTCTTCTGTTTAAATAGTTGTGTCTATAGACTCAACCACAATCATATTGTCCATGAAGCCCAAGACAGGACCAGAATACTTAACTATCCATCTTGACCAGACAGGACTGCAAGAGCTAGCCAATCAGAAAGCAGCACAACCAGGATGTTTGACTGCCAAACCATAGATGGGGCTTCCCCTAAGATAGCAGCTGTGCAGTAATAATAAAGAACTGGAGTAAACTTATGACATAGAGGTTTATTATGATATCATTATCAGACATAAATGACCCCCCCCCAAGTTTTTTCTGTGTGCATTGTGAGTAATTGCATGTGTAGATCCACTGAGGCCAGAACCTTTCTTCTATTACCTAATCTCTTGACAACCCCCTCTTGTCTTTTTAATATTCATAATTACTGTTATATAATTAGCATCATTACACTATAAAATTGCCTGTCTTGTCTTACTAAGCTGCTGGTTCCTCTTGGAACCCAGCCTGCTTTTGAGGGGCACAAATCCTCAACAAATGCCTGTAGTATGATTGAAAGTAATCTGAGTCTGAATTCTTTGAGGCTATCCTACAACACACCATAAAGCTGCAACAAGACTATATTTTGTGGATTGGATGAGAATGAGGAATCAAGAATGACACTGAAGCTCTCATTATGGGTGACTGGAAGGATGGTGGTGTCAATAATAGGGAAGATCAGAAGGGGGGGAGGGTTCATTGAAAACAATAAGTTCTGGTTTTGACACATTAAATTTAGATATTCATGGGGCATCCATTTTGAAATATTCAGGAGCTAGCTGGAAAGGCATGACTATAGTTCATACAGATTTGGAAATCACCTGCATAGAGTGGACAAATGAATACATTGACACTGATGAGAACACAAAGTGATACAGAGTGAAAATAAAAGGTAACTCAGGACCAAGCCTTGGAGTGTGGCAACCACATTTAGTGGGAGGGACATGGATAAAGAGCTAGCAAAGATGCATGGAAAGAAGTCAATCAGTTTGTAGGAAACTGAGGAGAGAATAATGTTATGAAAACCTGGAGAGGAGAATGTATCCAGGAGTCAAATGTGATCACCAATGTCAAATACTGCAGACACATCAAGAGGAACATTTAAGAAAAGGTCACAGGCAAACCATAGGCCAGTGAACTTGAGTTATTTCTAATAAAATAAAGGGAAAATTGTGAGCATTTAGTAAGAATTAAAGCATTTTACGGCTGGAAGGGACTTTAGAGACCATCTCATCCAACTCATTAATTTTTCAGATGAGGAAATTGAGTCTCAGAGGCAAAGTGATTTTTTTTTATTGTCACACAGCTGACCAGGGTTCAAACTTAATTCTTCTGAAGGAATATAATGCTCTCTCTACTATAGAATGCTTAGGAGGGAAAGAAGCAATAATTGCAAGCCAGCACAGGCTTTTTAAGAGCAAGTCATGCCAAACTAGCTTTGCATAATAGATCAGAAGATGAGGGGAATACCATGAACATTGTATATCTAGAGTTCAGCAAGCCATTTGACAAAGTTTTTCAAAATAACCTTATGAACAAGATGGTGAGGTATGGACAGGATGATAAATACCATCAGAAGGGTTGAAAATGATTGAACAACTAGTTCATCACATTAAAACTAAAGGAGTAGTGTCAATCTCAGATGAATAACATAAAGCTGGAAAACACAAGACTATCCTTCAGGCTCTATGCTTTCCAGCATTTTCATCAATACTTTGAATGAAGGCATAGATGGCAAGTTTGTTTCGGGATGACAGAGTCTGGATCCAAGGAGATACTGGAAATCTCAATCCAGATAAATGTGAACAATTTCATTTGAATTAAAAACATGTTCAAGTTCACCATAAGGGAAAAATGTCCAGAGAACAGTTCATATGAATATAATCTAAAGCTTTGGTCAACTGCAAACTTAATTAGCCAGACATTTGTTGAAACATTCAAAAAAGAAAACATGATATTAGGCTATGTTAATATAAGTATAGCATTTGCTCTGTGGCTATGTCCCTAAATTTTGCTTTCATTGATCAGATCCCCACGTTGATCAATCAATTAACTAGCATTTATTAAGTGGCTGCTATTTTCCAGACACTGTGCCAAGTGGTGAGAATACCAAAAAAAAAGACAAAAAATCTGTTTTCATTGAGCTGATTGTCTAATGAGAAAAACTCCATGCAAACAACTGTGTGCAAACAAGATACAGAAATGATAGATTGGGAGTAGTCTCAGAGGGAAAGAAGTAAGATTAAAGAGGACTGAGAAAGCTTTGTGTAGAAAGCATGACTATAGATGAGACATTAAGGCCTCTAGGGAAGCTAGGAGAGCATTTCAGGCATGGGTAAAAGCAAGTGAAAAAGCCGAGAGTTGGAACATGGACTGTAATATACAAATAACAGCAAAGAGATCAGTGTCACTGAACCACAGGCTACACAGAGGGGAGTAATATTTAAGAAAACTGGAAAGGTAGCAACATGGTCATGTTATGAAAGGCTTTCAAAACAAAACAACACAAAACAGAAAAGTGTTTTATATTTGATCCTGACTGCAATAGAGAGCCACTGAAGTTGATTGAATAGGGAGCCAATGTGGTCAGAACTGTGCTTTTGGAAAATTAATTTTATAGATGAGTGGAGGATGGATTGGAGTGGGGAGAGACTTAAGGTAAGGAGACCAACCAGTTGGCTATTGCAATAGTCAAGCATGAGAGCACCAGGCTGGTCACTATTTCAGAGAAGAGGAGACATATATAAGAGATATTATGAATGTAGGAACAGTAAGACTTGACAATTAATTGTATGTTGGGGTGGAAAGGAAGAGACAATTAAAAGTCGCATATGAAAATAGGTTTTTAATTGGTTTGAGAGAATGGTGGTATCTTCAACAATTATAGGAAAGTTAGAAAGAGGGGAAATTTAGAGAAAAAGAATGAGTTCAATTTTGGATATGTTGGGTGTAAGATGGCTATGGGTCATCTAGTTTGAAATGTCTATGAGACATCTCAACTTGAGATGTCTGATAGGAAATTGGAGATTAGAAACTGGAGGCTAGGAGAAAGGTTAGAGCTGAAGTAGATCTGAGAGTTGTCTACATAGAAATGATAAATGAAACCATGGGAACTGATCAGATTACTATGCACATAGTAGGGTTTGTCTTGCCAAGAAGAGAGGTTACCTCTTCACGTGAAATTATGCAGTAGGAATAATTGCAGAAGATAGCTGAGAGATGTGAGATAAGAATCAAGAAAGAAGGAATTCTCTTCTTTGGCCTCAATTTATTTTTACATATTTATAAGTCAAGATTCTCAACTGGGAGGGTGGGGGAAGAGGGAGCTGTTTGAGGAAGGATGAAAAAGTCTGGAAAGGACAATGTGGTAAGTAGGATAGTGAATCAAGTAGGGAGGTGTAAAAGGGCTGCCTTGCCACAGTTGCAGTTATGTAACATAAATTTGTAGTGGAACTAGTCAGAACAGTTTTGTGATTTTCTTCAGCTTTGTTCAGCAGCACTTGATAGGACCAAAAGTAGTGTATGGTGAGAGTAATCCAAGGCTGGGGTTTGGCAGGATGATATTTTCTCTTAGCTATAGGGGCAAATGACTTGAGAGGGGTTGACGGGAAAGATGAAGTGGTTCACCAAAGGGTCAAGATAGAGAAGAGAAGAGAGTGTGGCCAGTACAGGGTTGATGGTATAAGAAAGAACTGAGGAATGGATGGATTGGAGATCATAGTGAGAAGGAATAATAGGATTTGGAGTTGTAAGGCAAAAGAAGAGATTGAATGATAATACAGTATGATAAAATAAAGGAAATTCAGAGTTCATGAACATGGATTAATACTATTAGATGGTTCCTTGAAGAGAGTGCTGGACTCAACTTAAAACTGCCTCTCAAGGTCTGCTTGTTAATGTTTAGTGTGAATATTGATTGCTTGAAAATTGGCAAACACTACAAATCTGGGCTAGATTTATTGTTTTGTTTATTTACTAATTGCTAATTTGTCTGGACTTAAGAAAATGATGGAGACAATGTTAATAATGTAGACTAAATTTTAAAAATGTGTCATGTGCATATGCTTCTTTTCAGAGAGCCAGTTGTTAAACATTTACTAGCATACCACTGACTTTGCCACCCTAAGATTATAATATAATTTTGTTTTTATTTTTTGGGAAATGACATTAAATTACTTCTATGCTATCACATGGTGATATAACAGTTGAACTAGGATTTTGAGTTCAGTGCGCCTTTTCATCACATCACAAAAGGCTTTCTCTCACCATACTTTCTCCTTCCCAGAACATCTCTGTCCTGTGATGTGCCATTTGATTCCATTATACTTTCCCAATCCTTTTCCCTTGAAGTTCAAGAAAATGACTTCTTTCTTCTTGTGCCCTATGCTTTGCACACTTATTTATGTACTGACAGTAGGAAATGGGGACATCATTAATTAAAGCAGCATTTATTGTCTTGACTCAGAATTCTTTATTTTATTATTTCATGTTTAATTTTTCTGCTATATATGTACATGTGTATGTACACATATATATAAACACCCATATATAAATATATACACATATATAAACACACATGCACATATGTGTATATATTTAGGTATTTTCACTATATATGTATATTTAATTCTTTGCTCTCTCTCTGAAAATTTTGCTGATCCCTTTCTCTCTCCTGAACCAGATCGTGCATCTCATTTGAACTGTTTTCCAAGTACATTGTTTCTTTTACTCCATTCCATTCTTTCCACGGCTTTGCATCTTTTTTTTCCCTCTTGAATTTTCTACAAATCATCTTCTGAATCTTTTTTTCTTAGTTCAAGTCTTTCATTTCATCTCCCCACAGTAATGTTTTTTTGTCCCAGCAGGGGCCTTAACTTAGAGCTTACCATTTTCTTTATTTTCCTCCCTCTGATCTAACTCCATTTAGCCACTACTCCACCCATAGTACTGAGGCATGGGGTAGTAAACTGTGTTTACGTGTATGTGTGTGTGTGTGTGTGTGTGTGTGTGTGTGTGTGTGTGTGTGTCTGTGTCTGTGTCTGTGTCTGTGTTTAGTTGGCTCTGGCTTTCTTGTTTTCCATTGGTTCTTCTAGGACACAGATATCAAATACTAAGCCATGGTATGATATCAGCCAAATTCAAACCATTTTGAGTTATTTTGTGAATAACTTGGAAATATTTAGTCATCTTGGCTGTCTCCCATTTTAGCTAGTTTGGACCAGTGATGTCAAACTCAAAAAGTAATTTAGGTTGCTAAACCATACATGTGGATTCTTGTAGGTGCCATATTGACTTAGAAAGTCACATATTAACATTGTATTCTATTTATTTTTATTTCTTTTGTTAAGCAAATTACATTTAATTTTAATCTGGTTCCAGGAAAACTTGGGAGTACTTTACTGTGTGAGGTGTGTTTGACACTTCTGGTTGAGAGCAATCAATATAAATATGGAAATAATATTACAGACATTGCCATTATGTTATATGTTCATTTTTTCCCTTTAATGGGAATGCATTGCACTTAGTTCTTATTTTTTTGAATTTAGACTGTCTTTGGCATCTGCGTTTTTGAGATGATGAAAATTAGGAATGTGGTATGTAGCTATAGAGTGAAAGTTTTCTGTATGCAAAGCTAGCTGGCTCATAAGGGAATTTTATCTGTCATCTTGATTTCAAAAGATCACGAGAATATCAACTTAAGACTGGAAAGGGACTGTATAGATTTCCTAGTTCTACTCCATAAGTTCACATATTATGTCTACTAACATGAAGAAACTGAGCTTCTAGAAGGAAAGTGGCTTGCTGGGGTTACCCAGGTGTGAAGTGGCATAGCCAAAATTGAGATATGGGTCTTTTGATTACAAATAGAGTTTTTGCTCTTACCAAGCTAAGAACTTCATAGGAGAAGCAAATTGCTGCTGTGGAGACAACATGATATCTCCAGTCTGGAACATTCTATGAATTCCACTTTAAACAACTACTGACTGTGACCTTGTGGGCAAGTCACTTAACCTCTCTAAACCTCAGTTTTCCTATCTGTCAAAATGGAGAGAATAATACTTGCAGTCCTTACTTCACAGGGTTGTCATGAGGCTCCAATGAGATGATATATGGCGAAAACTGAGTATGTCAGATATTGAAATGAACTTTGTATCAATCACAAGTATAATCAGCATTTGCTTTTAGTCTGTTGATAACTTCTTCAACTCCCCTTTTCCATTATTCAGTACTTTTCCAATATTATCACTGCTTCTCGTTTTGTTTTCCTCATTGTAGAAGAAATATCCCTATTACTTAGTGAGGCCAACCTCCTACTTGCATCACTGATCATTGATCTTATTTTGTTCCAACTCTTCTTAGAGCTTCTTCCTCATCCTCTTCTTGAGCCCTTAACGTGAATATTTATCTCAGCAGTTTTACTTCCTCCCATGTTTCAAATGCCACATTTACTCAGAAGTCTCCCAAAACTATATCTACAGGCTCAACCTCTCTACTTGTTTCTCCTATCTCCAATCACCTACAGAGAGTCTCCATCCTCCAAGTTATTGCTCCTTTCACTGCTAGAATAATCTTTTTTTTAATATATAGAAGCATAAGAAAGTCATTGAATTAAATTTATTACAACAAACATTTATTAAGTGCCTTCTCTGTGCAATTCACTATGCTTGTGGGGATACAAAGATTAAAGGCTAAGTGGCACAATGGTAAAGTGTTGGATTTGAAGCCAGGAAGCCCTGAGTTCAAATCCTGCCTCAGACACTTACTAGCTGTGTGACCCTGAGCAAGTCCTTAACTTCTTTCAGTCTCAGTTTCCTCATTTGTAAAATGGCAATAACAACAGCTCCTATATCATAGGGTTGTTGTAAGGATCAAAAAAAAGATAACATAGGGAAGCACTTTGCAAATTTTAAAGTACTATGAAAATGCTAGTTATTATTATTGTATTCTAATTGGGGATATTGCATGTGCACAGATGTATGTAATGCAGAGCTTTAGGAGGAAGGTGGAATTCTGGGCTTTTTTATTATATTTTTTTTTAGTCTTGTCTGATTCTTTGTAACCCCATTTGGTGTTTTCTTGGCAAAGATACTAGAATGGTTTGCCATTTCCTTCTCCAGCTAATTTTATAGTTGAGGAACTAAAGCAAACAGGGTTAAGTGTCTTGTCCAGGGTTACAAAGTTAGTAAGTGTCTGAGGCTGGATTTGAACTCATGAAGATGAGTCTTCCTGATTCTAAGCACAGTGCTCTATCCACTATACCACCCAACTGCCCAAGGGTGGAATAGGGACCACCAAAAATCGTAGGAAGAAAATTTGATGAGCTAGAGAACACATT
Organism: Pseudochirops cupreus; assembly: GCA_028627135.1. NCBI lineage: Eukaryota > Metazoa > Chordata > Mammalia > Diprotodontia > Pseudocheiridae > Pseudochirops > Pseudochirops cupreus. The sequence goes on along the minus strand of CM053581.1, from coordinate 299,862,698 downwards.
TAGATTAGAGAAGGGTGGGAGTGGAATAAGACACTCTAATTGACCTTTCTGGAGGGATGTTAGGAAGGAATGTGTATTACAGGCATGAAAGATAGTCTTGAAAATGCATATTGAGTTCATGAAATGGCTAGTAGTCCAGTTTGGCTAAAAAGTGAAGTGTATGAAGAAGAATGATCTGAAACAAGGCAGGGAAGGTTGTTCAGAGCTAGTTTGTAAGGAACGTAAAGGTAAGGCTAAAGAATTCTTTTCACAACTGTGATCAAATAATCTGTTACCTACAGAATAAATTCCAAATTCTTCTGTTTGACTTCAAAGTCCTTCCAACCTGGTATCACCCTATTTTTCTAGTCTTATCTCACTCATATTGTTTCTCTTCATCAATACATCAGTCAAAAACATTTATTGAGTGCCTACTATGTTCCAGACAATTTGCTGGAAATATAATGAAAAAGTGAAATATACCTTCAATTACCTTACAGTCTTGTGGTAGAGATAATATGTAAATAATAATAGAAGAAGTAGAATTAAATAACTAACATTTATGTAATACTTTATTGTTTGCAGAATTCTTTATAAATGTCATCTCATTTTATCCTCACAATAACCCTGGAAGTAGTTATTATTATTCCCATCTTACAGATGAGGAAACTGAGGCAGGCACAGTTACAGAGCTAGAAAATGTCTGAGGCCAGATTTGAATTCAGGTCTTTCTGACTCCAGGTTCACTGCTCCACCAAAACAAATAGACAAAAAAAATTTATGAAGACATTTGGGGAAGGAGGGCACTAGCAGCTATCAGGGAGGGCACTAGCAGCTGACGGGGGGTGGAGAGAGTTAAGAGGATATCAGGAACATTTTACATATTAGGTGACTTTTGAGGTAAGTATTGAAATAAGCCCAGGGATTCCAAGACATAGAGGTGAGATAGCAGTGCTTTCTAGGCTTGGGAGACAGTCAGTATAAAGGAATGAAGATGTGAGATGGCACAGAAAGTAAGTAAACAAATATGTCTGGATGGCTGAATTTGTATAGAGAATTCATGAGGAAAACTACATAGAGGTAAGAAATGTCCAGGTTGGGAAAAGATTTAAATGCCAAATATTCAGATTTATACTTGATTCCTAGAGAATTTTCTCCTCTCCCCTGAAGCTGTTCATGGCACCCTTCCCTGCATACTTTTAGCTGAAGACCTCACCTTACACTTTAACAAAAATTGAGTAACAACAACAGCAACAAATGAGGTCATCTGCTGAGAAGTCCCCTTCTCCCTTTATCCTTGTCTCATACCTCTATATTATTATTCCAAGTATCTCCTACTTCATTCCAGTCCCTAATGGATGTCTCTTTTCCTTTTCAAGAAAAAGCTCTCTGCATGCATCTCTGATTCCCTTCTCTTTTAGTCTTCTCCACTAAATCTGGTCCCAACTTCATACCTACTCAATAGTTCCTTCCCTGCTGGGAACTCACCCATGTCTCCTCAATCCTTCTAAAATTTTACTAGTTCCTACTCATTATGTTAGCTATATTATTACATCTCTACTCTTTTTCTTAGGTAAATTCTTTGGAAAAAACCATCTCTACTTGGTACCTCTGCTTTCTTTACTCTCATTTGAGATGAGAGAAGTAATGCCAAAGCCAGGAAATATCTAGGAGGACAGTTTTGCTAGAATATAAACTTCATCAAGAAAACTATAAATGTGCAAAGGTAGATTAGGGCCAGAATGTGCTGTCTTTATAGGACAAAAATTTAATGTGTTGTTGTATTTGTAATTTTGTTAATTATTTAGTCTTTCTTTGGAGTCCAACTCTCTAGTTTCATTGTGCAGTTTCTATTATCAGCTATCTTTATTCCCTCTAGTCATATAGCATGGAGTTATACCTGGCAAAACTTCATGACTGAAGTTAGTTTATAACATAAGAGAGAAACTTTTTTCTTTGTTCCTTAATAATTTGACAGATTTGAGATGTCCAGTTTTTTAAAATAATATTTTATTTTCCCCAGTTACATGTAAAGACAATCTTTAACATTTATTTACAAATTCCAGTTTCAAATTTTATCATTCTTTCTCTCACCTCCCGCCTCCTTGAGACAGTAAGTCATTTTATATAGGTTACACCTGTCCAATTATGGAAAACATATTATCATATTAGTCATATTGTTAAAGAAGATATAGACCCAAAGGAAAGAAAAATATGAAAAAATACAGAAAGTAAAAAATAGTATGTTTTGATATGCATTTAGATCCCATCAGTTCTTTTTCTGGAGGTAGATAGCATTTTTCATCATGAGTTCTTTGTAATTTTCTTGGATTGTTGTATTTTGTTAATTGATTTATTTATTTACTTTTAGTTTACAAGATTCAGTTCCACAATCCCTTGAGTTTCAAATTTTCTCCCTTCACTCTTCTCCCCCCCTGCCATGGTGGCATACAATCAAGTACAGGATCTGCAAATACTTTCACATTGGACATTAGTTTGGTTGTATAGAAGGATTGTAACCAGTGGAGTGAATAATGGGTAAAAAGAAAGAAAACCAAACATGGAAAAGAACGATAGCATGTAGATTGCTTCAGTCTCCATTTAAACTCTGTTCTTTCTAGATCTTTCTCTGAATGTAGATGTCTCCTTCCATCCTGAGACTCGTAGAGTTGTCTTATACCTGTGCGTTGCTGAGAAGAGACCAGTTTATCAAAGTTGGTCGTCACACATATGATGTGTCTGTGATTGTATACAAATTTTTCCTGGTTCTGCTCTTCTCACTTACCATCAGTTTGTATAAACCTCTCCAGGTGAATATGAAGACTGTCTCATCCCTATTTTTTATAGCACAGTGGTATTCCATTACATTCATACACCACAACTTGTTTAGCCATTCCCCAATTGATGTGCATCCCCTTAATTTCCAGTTGTTTGCCATTGGATTGTTGTATGGCTGAAAATAGGTAAGTCATTTGCAGTTGATCACTGCACAATATTACTGTTACTGTGTATAGTGTTCTGGTTCTTTTCATTTTACTTTGCCTCACTTAATTATTATTAGTCTTTCCAGGTTATTTTGAAATCTGCCTGCTAGGATGTCCAGTTTTTAAAATGAATCAATGACCTAGATTGTCTATACAGATGTATGTACACATGTACATTTTTTATGATTTGACTAACTAGCTAAGTCAAACAATCAAATCAGCAGATTTTGGGATGTATCTGGTTATGTAGGTGTATTGCCAAGGCAAGATTCACAGCTCTAATGGTGACTGTGAATATGCTGGCATAGTTCTGAATCACAATATATAACAGACTCTCCATATCAAAGATAGAAGCAAAACATTTATTCAAACCCCAGAAAGCCAAATCCCAACACCAGAAAGCCAAACCAATCATAGCAATAAAGAAGTTAATATATTTTATCACAGCAGGAAGCAACAGCATCCCAAAGCCTTCCCCCATGCTAGTGCCTTCCCACAAATAAACATTCACAAACCTAGCTGTCTGCTTACCTGTGTCCTCTCTCTCCTCCCCACTAACTGCTTGACTAATTTTCCGCTCTACTCTTTCCTGATCCACAGGTTCAGCAAACTCCTTCCACCACAGGCTCTATGTGATTACATTCAGCCTATTAAGGGGCAGGGAAGATCTTCAAATTCCCTCAGGCCCATTTAGGGCCAGGGAAGATCTTCAAATTCTCATTACCATTACAGTTGGCATTCTCCTTATATAAAGGCAGCTTAATACTCTTTTCTTCAGAGCACAAATATAGGCTAGAGAGTGGAGGTGGGCAATTGCTTTGAGAAGATGAACCATGACTTAAAATGATACTAATAGAGTTTGTTAATTCAAGAGTGCCTCGAATCTGTGCATGTGTAACAAAGTAGCATTCTTTTTTTTTTAAATCAAAGACTTTTGTTGGGGTTAAACATATTGTTTGTATTTTTTAAGCAGAACAATTCAACTAGCCTCACTGTAGGGAAATGGAAATATATATATATATATATATATATATATATATATATATATACATATGTATATAATGTGTATATATATATATATATATATTTTGTATTTATATGCGTGTGTGTATAGTACCAGAAGAAAAAATGGTGTTTCATTTCTTCAGATGGTAATATGTACATCAAGATAAACACTCAGTTGAAAGTCAAATCTTGCAATATAGTCAGCTGCATTGCTTGATCTCTACCTGAATGTTACTTGCATGATATTGGAGTTCACTGTCACTACAGGATGGGAAGAAGCTGTGACAGCATCAAAGGGGAATTACATTTGCTACAAACAAAACAAAACAAAAACAAAAATAAAAACATGGGTGAAAATGTCTTCACCAATTATCACACATCATCTCTGCCTACTGCTGAACATACCAAATGGCACAGGGAAAGGCTTTCGGGAGGAAGGAGCAGAGGCAAATATTGGAGCAGAGCTGTGCTAGTGTTCTAGTGGGAAAAATCAAAAGGAACCTGTATTAGGCATGTGGGGAGCAAAGAGCAATGTTAGTACAATGGATTGTAATAAATTACTAGTAAGGTTTAAGATTCTGCAAACATTACATTCTTTTTTTTGCTTTGTGTTTTGCACTCTTTCTATTCAGACCCAGATGATTCCCAATCTCTTCCAGTTGACTGGCTTTGGATTTTGAATAAAGCTGTTAATACGTTTTAATTCAATTCCCAAAATACTAGTGCTTTTCTATTTATTTAGGCCCATTCACAGGAGAAGCGTCTTACAGTACATTTTTGATTATAGCAATTCTCCTAATGGTGATTTTAATTGTCTTTATCCTTACTATCTCTGTCTTAAAAAAAATTCAGTATTTCAGCATTGATGTTGGGGTCATTGATGTGAGATAACAATGTGTAGTAGAAAAAAAAATCCCTGTTGTCGGAAAACTTGGGTTTGAACCCCATCTCTGCCACCTGTTATTAGTTGTGTGGGTAGAAGTCACTTAAACTCTCAGTTTTCTCATTTATAAAATGGAAATAGTAATACTTGCTCTATATACCTCCTATATGCAGGTACTATCTACTCATGCATACAAATTTCATTCCATTTAATCCAACAAATATTTAGGTACTGGTATGTCTCAGCTGCTGTTCTAGGCATTGAAGATACAAAGAAAAATAGCCCAGGTCCTCAGGAGCTTAATTTCTGTTATCCTTGCTAATAAAGTGATCATGCAAAAATGGGGTGAATGAGCAAAACAATTGCATCATATTATTCCTCCTTACCCCTTCCTTTTTAATTTATTTTTTGCTTTTTTGGAGAAGAGAAGGTGGGGTAATTGGGGTTAAATGACTTGCCCAAGATCACACAGCCAGTAAGTGTTAAATTGCTGAGGCTGGATTAGAACTCAGGTCCTCCTGACTCCAGGGACGGTGCTCTATTCACCATGCCACTTAGCCACCCTTCCCTTGTAATTTTTAACTAGTTTTCTTTTGCTACAATATGTTTTGAAGAATTCCATGGGTTTTTGTTGCAGTGGTTGTTTATTTGTTTGAAGTGAAAGCTAATTCCATTTACCAAGATTCTTAGTTTTTTACAGTGCTTTCTTGTACTTATTTTTGAAACCTCTATAATCCACTTACTCTCTCTCAGTTGTCCTCTAATGTTAGTCTAGGAAGTGCCGTTCTCCTCTTTCACTAATTATCTATGTCACATCTCTTGCAAACTGACCATTGATGGTCACTTTAGTGTACTGGATGTAGCTTAATCATATAGGAGCAAACCCGGAATGGGGATGCCTGAGCTGGGGAATTTAAAGTCATAAAGGGGGAAAAGAAGAACCTCTCTGTTTTCTCATGACAATTCAGGCAGAGGTGCAATGGGTTTTGTAATTTCTCATTTAATAAATGCATAGATAACACAAATAAAAAATAAAATGGGGCAGCGGTAGGCCTGTAGTCATGAAGACTTGAGTTCAAGTACCGCCTCAGATCCTTATTGTTTGTGTGCCTCTGGGTAAGTGGCTCAGCCTCAGTTTCCTTAGATGTAATATGAGGATAACGATAGTACCTACTTTAAAGGATCGTTGTGGGGACGAAATGTAATAATATTTATAAAATGCTTTGCAAACTTGGATGCAACTTTCTTTGAGAGTCTTCTGGTTTGCAAGGAGCTTGGTGGGTGTGGAAACAAAGACTACAGGTGCAAGACCAGTGGAATTGACTGAAGGTTAGGATGGGGATCAGATGCCGTAGCCCTGAGTAAATACGAGGAATTTAAGGCAAAGTGTGTAGGAGCTCGGAAGGAGGGGCTAAGATTGATTTCCAGCTTGGGTTAGTACTGACCCATGAGCTTGGCAAGGTATACAACATTGTGCAAATCCACAAAGACATGTACCAGTGAGGAAGGCTAATGACAACCAAATTTTATATAGTACTTTAAGATTTGCAAAGTGCTTTATATATTCATTCTCATTTAAGGTTCACAACAGTCTTGTGAATAAGGCATGTGAAGTATTATCATTCTTTTTATAGACGGAGAAAGTGCGGCTCAGTAAAGTAACTTGTTCAGTAAAGGGTGATATGGTCACATACCAAGTTTTGTGCCAAAGGCACACTTCAAACTCTGGGATAATTGATTCCAAGTCTGGTATGCTTTACATTACACCACACTGCCTCTACCATTTAATAAGGAGAGAAACCAATAACATTCTTTGTAACGGCTTCTGGAAATAAAAGCACCATCACCATAGTTCAATGTCCTTTACTAATGGACATCAAAATATTTTGAAGAATTTGAAGAACATTGAGTATATTTTCTTTAGTTTTTAATTCTTTTTGAGCCTCTGTTAGATTTCAGAGTGGAAAAAAATGATCCTCTCCCTAAATCTTTGGCATTTTTCTTTCAAAGAGCAATTCAACATTCTATTCCCACTTTTTGCCATTCATAAAAGGTGCTTTTTTTGTTTGTTTGTTTAACTAACTTTATCTACTCACTCTTTAGAATTAACAATGGGTCTTGAAATCCATGAGAAAAGTAATATCTTATATGAAGTGTCCCATCAGGGTGTATAGAAAGTTAAAAAAAATGTAGAGTAGCTTAATTTATAGTGAAATTACTATATTTGGGTTCTAAACCTTACTCTGTCCCAGCTAGCTGTGGGATCTTGGACAAGTCTGGGGTTTGTCTGTAAAATAAAGTAGCTAGACAGGATAATCTTTAAGGTCTTTTCTCAGTTCTAAGATTCTATGAAATAATATTCCTTACTGAAAAATACCCTTCTTCTGTAAATGAATAATAGCTTGTCTTTGCAGCGCTCAAATTTTAAATCATTTAGGGCTCATAAACCATCTGATCTACCATAAAAACCTATGATATAAAATGTCAGCTGGTTTTTGTCATCTATCATGGGGAAAAAATCATGGCAGCCATGTGGCACAGTGGATAGAATGCTAGGTCTGGAGTCAGGAAGGCCTGAGTTCAAATCTGGCCTTAAACACTTAGTAGCAATGTGACCCTGGGCAAATCATTTAACCCTGTTTGTCTCAGTTTTCTCATCTGCAAAATGAACTGGAAAAGGAAATGGAAAACCATGCCAATTTCTCTGCCAAGAAAACCCCCAAATGGGGTCATGAAGAATTGGACACAACTGAAAGAACTGAACCAGATGGAAGTAAAGTGACTTATAGAAGGTGGCCAGTTAATAAGGAATCAGGGATGCTCTTGAGTTTTCTTCCATTTATTTACTAGAGCAAAAAGAGAAGTGGTCTTGTTAGCAACCACAACTGTAGGGATTATGCTTTATGGGGAGAGAAAGAGCATAAGTACTGAGTTGGAAGAGTGTGCAGCCATTTAGGGTTCACTCTGTTGAATTCTGTTTATATAGCACTTAGAGAAAGATACCAGTGACAGTTTTTCAAGAAGTAAATAAGACTCAGTCTTCAGAAAGGGAAAAACAAAAGAGTATAAGTGTATTTTAAACTTTGAATTATTTTTGATGGCTTAAAACATCATGATCCCCACCTGATTAAATCAGAGGGGTGTTTCTAACATGCTATTATAACATGCCTTTATAACATGCTAAGAATGAACAAGAGGCAGGGCAGGCCTTTTCCTGGAAGGGACTTGCCATTGACATAATTGCCAAGCAAGGGCAAGTGCCAAGCAGCATGCGTGAACTTCTGTACTTTTTCTGTGTAAAGGAAAACAAGTTCCTACCCTGCTGATCTTGGCATATGATGCTTCAGTTTTTCCTCTTTAAAAGCTCTAGAATGTTAGGGAAAGCACTCTTCCTAAACCCAGCATTTTACTGTTAAAAATCTGGAGCATGAAGGGCCCTCCTTGATGAGATGAAATCTCCCTGACGACTCCAACTTTGTAGAGTCTGATCTGCAAGGAGCATTCAACTTCCTCTCAAATAGGAAAACAATCAGTCTGGGGGTGAAGTGTTGCTAAGATGAGCCAGCAAGAAAGTAAATTATCATGTGCTTATTTTATAATTTTGTAAAAAAAAAAAAGTCCTCTGGTAAAGAAATCTTCTTAAAGCCAGAAAGCACCAATCCTCCTGTTACCCCCCTTGCCCCAAATAGAGACTTTTTCCCCTAATGGAAATCATCAACAAACTTTCAAACTTTCTGCTCTCTCTGCTTTGGCTATGGGACTGCTGCTGATGTGCCGTGTGCATGTGTCTCCTGCCAAGACTGTGGAGTTGGCTTTGGTAGCTCAGGATGTGATTGTGTGTGCTTCTCACTTATTACGTCTCTTAAATTCAATTAGTGCCCCTTGTTCCATGGGAGGCCGGTTCACTGTCTGAGAGGAAAGAAGAAACATTTCAAAAATTTCTTGTGTTACTGCCTGAGCATTTTCATGGAGCATTTGCCCCCTCCGAATATAAATTCTGTTCACAGCAAGGGTCACAAATCAGTAGTTGTTAGAATCCATTATGAAGAAATAAACATTTATCAAATTGCTTTTTGAGAAGGTGAATAATTTAGCACTCTCCCCCCCAAATCCTTACAACAACAACAAAGCCATGCTGCTGACTGACAATTTATTTTATTCCTCAGAGATGCTAGAAGTGGCGGCATGCTGAGTGAATATTGATCAGCTGGATATAGATAAATGAAATCCCATTTACAATTCTTGGGTTACTAGCTTGTCACCAATTAAAGCCAAAGAGCATGCTAATGTACCAACAGTATTAATAAGGACTCTAGGGGTTATGCTGACCAAGGTGCTATGTTGTTGTTTCCTCATTCTTCCCTACCCTCTGATATTATAAGTTTTTTGAGAAGTGCCTGGTCCCTCACTTGCTCATATACTTTTCTAGATATAAAATACATGGCACTGCTAATTAAATGACATTTATTTATTTACTTATTGTGGGGAAGACTTAGAGATAGGGCTGTAGAATCATGGGGACCTTAGAGCACATTGAGCGCAAATCCAAGCTCTTTCTCAAACTCTTTTCAAAATTTCCATGATACTTCTCTTTCTTGCTTCTCTTCCCACCCTATCTGACCATTACATCTCAGTCTTCTTTGCAGGATCTTCAGTTATGTCATATCATGAGACCTTATCTTGGACCCTCTTCCTCTTCTTTAATTTCATTTGACCGTATCAGCTCTCATGGACTCAATTATCACTTCTATGTTGATGATTCTCAAATCTACTTACCTAACCCTAATTTTCAGCTGTCCTCTAGTCTAACATTTTCAGCTATTTATTGGACATCTCAAACTGGATATTCTGTAGATATCTTAAGCTCAATATGTCCAAAGTTGAATTTACTTTCTTTTTCCCCAAACCCTCGCTTCTTCCTAATTTCCATATTATTTTTGAGGGTACCACCATCCTCCCAGTCACCCAGGCTCACAACCTCAGTGTCATTTTTATTCTTCATGTTCTCTTACCACCTCAACCCCACCTCCATCCAAACTTTTGCCAAGGCCTGGGGATTTTACCTTCATAACATGTTTCACATATGCCTTCATCTCTTTTCTGACACTAATACCATGCTGAGGTGGGCCCTCATCACCTCATGCTAGAGACATTTCTAAGGTAGAATCTAATGCAAAATTTTAAGATAGTGAGTAATTAGATGTTAAGGATGTGGTTAATGAAGATGTCTTTCATGAATCCTCATACCTCTTGACCTCTCTGTAGTATTTGGCATTGCTGACAATCCTCTCCTCATGGATACTCTTCTCTAATTTTTCTTAACATTACTCTCTCCTAGTTGTCCTACCTGCCTCACATCAGTTCAGGGAAGACTAGCTAGCACTTCTGATGTGAGGACCTGCTGAGTCCTTTTCAGAATTGCTCATCCATATTAAAATGTCCATTTTTACTCAACTTTCACCTGTGGCTCAATGTAGTTTTAGAATGTACAGTGTCCACACCCTGCTAAACCATCTTGGCAGTCAGGCTAGACCAGGTTGAAGGATAGTGATAGGACTCAAACCTATCAATGAGTTGGGGACATGTTTACATCAAGCATGTAAAGACTTCCTTCAATGGAATAGGCAGATGAGAACAATTTGTTCCAGGTGCCATAAAGGTGGCTGACATAGGTGCTGTGGTACACTTAGAGTTTGATCAGACATCAAAGATGCCAAGGTCATTCACTGAATCCTGGGCAATCACCAGTCATCTTGACTTTAGTCCTGCTACTAGACTTTGATGACTCTGGAAGAGATAAGGACTCTGATGACTTTGTGCAACTCTGCCTCAATTAAATCCAACTAATTGGTGAGTCCAGATAGCACCCTGTGATGGCACTGGTCCTCTTTGAAACAAAGGACAAACAATATACTTTCCTGAATCTTCTTTGCTAGATTATCATGCCTTTTAGTGTGGCCATCTCAAAGCTCTATCTTGAACTTTCTTCTCTTTTCTCTTTGTCTTAGTGACCTCATCAACTTTCATGGATTTAATTATCACCTCTTTACAGATGACTTAAAGCTCTATAAACCCATCCCTACTCTCTTGATCTCACTTCCCACAACTAATGAGATAACACGTGAAGTGATCTATAAACCTTAAAATACTATAAAAACTAGGTATGAATCAAACACACAGGTGAAGAGATCATAGAATCATACATCTAGAGCTTAAATGGATCTTAGATTTCATCAATTTCAAAATGTGTATTTGACAAAGGAGGACAATAAAGCTTAAAGAAGGTAAGTGACTCGCCTAGGATCACAAAGCTAGTAGATGTCTTAGGTGGGCTATGAATCCAGGTCTACCTGATTCTAACATCTAGGAAAATTCTTCCTTAGAAACATCAAAGGAGAAAGAGTGGAGGGGTGAAGGTAAAGATATATTGGAAAAAAGGGGATTCATGTTGAATGACCTTAGTTTTCTATATAGAGTAAGAAATGAAGTCATCTGTAGAAAGTGAGGATTGGAGTGGAGAGTATGGTTGGAAGTTAGAGACCTAATTTGAATGGCATAGGTTTGGAGCAGCCCCTTAGGGAAAAATGATAGGTAGACATGAAATATGTATAAAAGGAATGTTGAATAGTAAAGAGGAGGACCAATAGATATACAATTAACAAAGGACAAGACCTGCAACTCAGGAAACAGGAAGAAAGATGGTAGGATGAATGGCATTTAGTCTACTAAATTGCCAGTTTCTTATGTCATCTTATGAAGAAACTAAAACTGCCCAGTTAATGAGGTGTGGAAGCTAGGGTCGCTCTGGAAAGTGTCAGGTAAGAAGAAGGGCAACAACTGTATCCGGGCTAAGAAATCAGACAGATTCTAACAAAAACAGACAGATGTATATCTGTTGTCTGCATTTAGATGAAATTCCTAAGTGCAAGAAGTGGGATGAGTTTAATGGATTCTTCAAGTGCTTTCCTTTCTAGTGTTTTTATCTTTTCTGCAGTTTTCAGAGTGCCACCAGCATTAATACTTTTCTTTTTCCTAGTGAAAGGGTGAAATAATCAGGAGTCTCAAAGAGCTAGGGATCTCTAACCATGAATTTTCTTATAAAAAACAGTGTATCTTTCATTTGTCTCCTTGGCTCACAATTTAGGGGTGCAAAGGAAAAAGGAACAAGCGTATGTTCAGTGGAAGAAAGAAGTTGTGCATATTGTATTAAGGTATATTATATAGATGGCTATGGACGCTCTCATTTCTAAGAATCCAGTCACATTCTTAAAGAGGAAACTGGCTATAACATTCTGAAGCTTTCACCCACTAAAGACATAGAGTTACTTGTGTAATTAAAAAGGAAAGTCCAGATAAGTCCAGATGTTTGGGAGAGTGAGCAGTGCTTTGAGTTTGTGCCTTCTTTTCAGAGCTTATAAGATTTTTTTTTTCAAATTAAGTATCTCAGAAGTAATAAACAATAGTTTGGGAAATTGTTCCCTCAGTATTTGGGGTTCATTAAAAATTCTGATATTTGCAATAGCCAGAGGTCATGAAAATATTGATTCAGTGCAGAATTGTTTTTCACCTAAGAGTGAAGTTTTGTTGGTTTCTGAAAGTGCTGCTCACTGCTGTAGGTCCTTTCGCACATCTCTAACATGGAAGGAGTTAAGTTGTTACAAAACAAAGAAGCACACATGAGTGGATTACATTGATGAAAGAACAGAACACATCTATTGCTTAACATTCTTAAGGAGTCAGTTCTGTTTTCTGACTTGAGCTTGTTTCCAGATAACTTGGCAAGAGCTACACACTGCTACTAGAGGGATGGTAAGTTACACTAATACCATAGGGAAAAATGGATTTACTCACTAGGAGGCCCTATTAAATGAACATCTGTTAACTGTAAAAATCCCATGCACCAAATGGGAAAATATAATGAAATTCAGAGCATTTGAACAAATTAAAATCATAAAATACCAGTGGGCAGAATAGCTGTGCATTTCACTATTCTGTAATTTACATGGAGACTTGGAGCAATGCAAAACAAGGCAGAAAGACTTAAGATTATTTACAGTGCAGATTGAATGTTGTTATCCTTTCATTTAAAAGAAAGCTTTGAGTCAGGGAAAAAATATTTTTGATGAGGAAGTTAATGCAAAAAGTTTCCCAGCTGAGATCTTTGCTCAATACAGTTCAACAAATATCATAAGAACCTACTGTGTGCAGGGTACTGTGGTAATATTTGGGGAGGGACGAAGTTTACATGAGACAAGGGTCTCTGCCCTCATAGCACTTAGGGGGATATGATATGTGCACAAATTACGATCATGAAAAATAAGATATGATAAATGAATTGCATTGAGAAGAAATAAAATCCAAGGAAGATATGTTAGAGAGGGAACAAGGAAGGTGACATTTGAATTGCATCTTTAAAACCTGTAAGAATTCAGCAAGAGTTGAAAATAAATAAGAGCATTTCAGGAAAAGAGAAACAGCCTGAGCAAAGGCATGTAAGTTGGAAAGCAGAAAGTGAATGAAGGGGCAGAGGAATTTAATTTGACAAGCAAATAGAGTCTGTGGTGAGGAACTATGAAATGAGATGAAGCTTCAATGGCATCATGGGGTCCAATTATGGAAAGCTATGAATGTTGGATGAAGGGGGGTTGAACTTTACTCAACAGGCAACAGGGAACCATGGAAGCTTTTTGAGGAGAGAAATTAGATGGTCTGATCTATATGTAAATTGGTCCAGAACTAGAAATATGTTTGAGGAAAGAAGTACAGCTCTTGCAAGGTCAAAAGGTCTACTCAGAGTAGACAGTTCTCAAAGTCCAAAAGTGAGGAGCTCACTAAGACTTTTTATATAATCTCCTCTCAAAGGAATTTCTTTAGCCATTTAGTATGAAGATATTAAGAATAAGAAGGTATAAGATATTCATAAATGAAGACATAAGAGATCTTGCACAAAGGATATATTGAACATGGGAAGCTATGTGAGTGTGATATTTGGGGTCTGCCCACAGGTCTAAAAATTCACTTGGCTCGGTTTCTCTGGAGTTGAAGTATGACCTTCTCAGCAAGCAGATAATAGGTCTGGTTTTCATCCTGTAGCTTCCATCTCAGAGTCAGCTGCAAGAGGCAAACACAGATTAACTAGAGCAAATAGATCTAGGAGGATGGGGTGAGGTCCGTTTGGTATCAATAATGCATAAATTTCCGTGGCTATTTAGACATTTATTATATTAATGTCTTTGCATGATTCAATAGTGGCATTAGACTTATTTAATCTCAAGATTACCTATTCCAATTTCCTATAGGAGCAAAGGAAGTGTGTATGTGGGGGAATTAACAAGGGATGTGAGGAATGATAAAGGGGTCAAAGGCACTTAGCACATGTGAAAAATAGTGATTATTGTCAGGTGCATAGAAATGGAATAGGATTCTTGAAAGATGGGCTCCTGCCCCATCTCTTACAGTGCTCTAATTGGAGACCCAGCATCTCTAATTGTACAGCGAGGTCTAGTTACTGTAGTTGAGAGGGAAGCTGTATATCAGAGGGCAGAGGGTGAAGCTTTTAAATAAGGCCTCTTTCCCAAATGCCTAAGCAAGAAATTGGAACAGAAATATACTGCAGAGCTAAAAAGTCTAAAAGTGCCTCTTAAATCTTCACTACAATTACCATAATACAGAATAATAGATCCAATACTATTTTTAAAAGCTTTTGAAGGTTGCAAGAAGCAGCCATAAATTGTGGGTTGCAGAAAATCTGTAACTGTAGTTTTTCAGAGGCTTTTATTTAAATGAAAGGGAAAAAAAGGGCCTCTAATGAAACCAGAGAGAAATAATAAGGACCACTATGACGTAATGGAAATGTTTGCTTGGCTTTGGAGGTGCAAAGAAAGTGTAAATGATTTTGAGCGTGTGCTTATTTCAAAAATCAGATTCTAATCAGGTAAATTTAGTTTAGTAAGCTCCTTGTGACTGTGACTGTGTGGAGGGAGGACATGAAGAAGGAAATGGGGAAGTAATCTGAATAGTATTTGGATTGTACAGAACTTGGGGGAAGATGGAGAGACATACTGACTTTCTCTCTCCCTCACTAAACCTCCCTCCCCCTTCTTTCTCTCTGCCTCTTTCCTCCACTACAACATCTTTGCCATCCCACCGCTATTACAGCTAATCATCCAACAAAGTTTTAAAATGTTTCTTGCCCCCATACCAGGCTTTCCACCTTTCCTCTCAGGCAAGTTGTAGATTGGCTATGTTTTATATATTTATTGAAATTGTTTTAGGTCCTTCTTACAATATAGTCAATTGCCTATTTTTTCAAAGCACTGAGCCTATATATTATCTTATTTCTGTTGACTGTGTTAAAAGACATTTGTGTGTCCATGCTTGTGCATGTGTGTATGTGTGTGTGTGTATCTGCATGGTTTGAGCCTTGTATTTCTCTACAAAAGAGAATAATTTTGCTTACACTACTTTGCCCGTCCTCTACCTGTAAAAATACTCACTACCCTCCAAGATCCAGACCAAATTAGAACTCTTTTTATTTCAGTCACAAGCAGTCTCTCTTTTGAGTTCCTAATATTTTGTTTGTGCTACACATAAAGTGGATGACGTCATATTGTGTCTTGCACTGTGGCTATTTATGGACATCTCATATATTCTATAGGATTATAAGCTTTTTAAGAACCAGGAGAATGCTTTATTCATCATTGCATTTTTGAGCATTCCAGATGCTTAATAAATATTTGTTGAATGACTGAATGAGCCAGTTGGACTTTTTTTTTAAATGTGAGAACAGCGTAATACAGTTAGAGCTGTATCATACAGCTTCACTGCTGTATGAAGAATCAAAACAGATGTGCATTGTATGGGGTCCATTTGAATTTAGCTTGTTTCATGTAGTCCACTGTATTGTGAAACATTGGGTGTCATCTGGTAGATCAATTTGTTACTGGGTCTCATGGCTGAGGGAAGATTTAAGAGGCTTTTAAATTTGCCTCTGGGAAACCTTTGTGTGGAGCCACTGACCAGGTTTTGTGATCATGTAACAAAGTGGCCACCATGGCTGAACAAATGCTGAATGTGATACTTGTCTTAAGGTCATGTTCATTCTATACATTTTTTGTAAACTGCTCAGAAGTACTTGCTTTTTTTTTGTGCTGCCCTTCTACAATGCCACATTATTGAATCCTAAATCACATTTCCTTATTGGGTTCCAATATGATCCAGTTTTATCTGATTCCTAGTCAATGGAACAGTTCAATGAGTAGCTCTAGAGAACATGAGAAGTGGAAAAGCAGACTAAACCCTTTAAGCCTTCTTCAAAGTGGAAAGAAAAAAAATTGATGGATTTTTTTTTTTTACATCACACTCACTTTCCAATGATTCCTACTGCCAATAGAACACTCCTTGTAACAAAAAAGTAGTCAACTAATACATCAACACATTGCCTAAAAATGTAAATCCTGTTCTGGTCTCTATTTTATCATATCTCTGTTAAGAAGCAAGAGGTATGTTTCATTATCTCTCTTTGGAATTCATGATCGGTTATTTCATTTGACCAGAGTTCCCCAATCTTTCCATGCTATTTCCTTGTACATTATTTTGTCGTTGTGTATATGTACTCTTACTTCTGCTTACTTCATTCTGCATAAGTTCTTAAAGACCACCCTCAATTTCTCTGATTTCTTTGTATTTGTTATTTCTTTTTGTGCAGTAATATTTCGTTATATTTGTGTACCACAATTTTTAACAACTATTCTTCAGTTGATGGGTACTCAGTTTGTAGTTCTTTGCTCCTATAAAAAATGATGCTATAAATATTTTTGTATATTTTATGACTTTTGACCTTCTTAGAGAATGTGTCCAGTAGTAGCATTCT
The DNA here is from genome assembly GCA_028627135.1 of Pseudochirops cupreus. Taxonomy (NCBI): domain Eukaryota; kingdom Metazoa; phylum Chordata; class Mammalia; order Diprotodontia; family Pseudocheiridae; genus Pseudochirops; species Pseudochirops cupreus. Next base: position 299,845,975 of record CM053581.1, on the reverse strand, counting down.
AAGGTCAAAAGGAATATACAGATTAGTGACTTTTTAAATGTAAGTCTAAATTTTTCTCCAGAAGAATTTAATCAATTTACAGATGTGCCAACAGTGCCTATCTTCTCAGAGGCCCTTCTGCTTTTAAAATGTTTCTCTTTCGTCATTTTTACCAATCTCATGACTGTCCTTTCAACATTTTTACTTTTTCCATATGCCAAAGCAAAAACCCTAAATTATAGGTCAAGATCGATGTACATAGTCACTTGATTTTTTTTTTACGGAAACACAACTTATAATATAAAGGTGATAAGAAGAAAACTGAAATAAAATTCCCTTATGAACAGAGCAGGCCTTCACAAGTCAATTTAGCAGAGAGAGAACATTGGACTTTGAGCCAGAAGACCTGGAGTTGAGGTACGATCCTGTCACTTTTTACTAGCTCTATGGATCTTGGAGAATTCACTTCACATTTCTAAGGTTCCATTTCCTCTTTTATGCAATAAGAATAATATTCTCTTTATTTTTTAGATAAACATTTTCTTTTTCCCACTTACATTAAAAAAGTTTAACATTCATTAAAAAAAAATAGTTCCAAATTCTTTTCCTTTTCCCTTTTTCTTACCTCTTACTGAGAAGGCAGACAATTTGATATAGGTTATATCTGTACAATCATACAAAACATATTTTTATTAGTCAGACTATACAAGAAAATAGGCCTTTCCCCCCAAAAAACCCAAGAAAAATAAATTGAGAACAAATATGCTTGATCTGTGTTCAGATCGCATCAGTTATTTTATGGAGGTGGATAGAATTCTTCGTCATTCGTCTTTGGGAATTGTCTCAGTCATTGTATTGCTGAGGATAACTAGGACATTCACAGTTGATCATTGACAACATTGCTGTTACTGTGTACACTGTTCTCCTGTGTTGTCTTCACTGTGCATCAGTTCATGTAAATCTTTCAGGTTTTTTTCTGAAATAATCCTGCCGCTCATTTTTTATGGCACAATAATATTCCATCAGAATCATGCAACACGAGTTGATCAGCCACTCCTCATGGGATGGGTATCCCATCCTTTCAATTCTTTACCATATTTTTCTACATATAGATCATTTGTCTTTTCTTTTTGATATCTTTGGGAGACAGAGCTACTAGTGCTATTGCTGGGTCAAAGGTATGCATAGTTTTACAGCTCTTTGGGTATAGTTCCAAATTGCTTGCCAGAATGATTGAGTCACTTCAAAACTCCATCAACAATGATTTAGTGTCCCAATTTTCCCATATCTCCTACAACATTTGTAATTTTTAGTTTCTGTCAAATTAAGCTAATCTGATAGGAGTGAGGTGGTACCTCAGAGTTGTTTTAATATGCATTTCTCTAATGAATAATGTTTTAGAGTATGATTATGTGACTATAGCTAGCTTTTATTTCTTTTCCTAAAAACTGCCTGCTCATATCCTTTGTTATCAATTGGGGAATGACTTGTATTCATATAAATTGTGTTCTAAGTTATCTATATATTTGAGAAATGAGGCCCTTAACAGAAATTTATAAATATTTTTCAGAGTTATTATTATTACCTATATATTTCTCTCTGCCCTATTTCCCCCCATTTATTGTTTTCTTTTTCTTCTTTCATCCTGTCCCTCCTTAAAAGTGTTTTGCTTTCCATCACCACCTCCCCCAAACTACCTTCCCTTCTATCAGCTCCTCTTCCCTTCTCTTATCCTTTACCCCTCATACTTCCCTGTAGAGTACAGTAGATTTTTACACTCAACTCAGTGTGTATGGCTCTTTGAGCCAGTTCTGATGAGAATAATATTGAAGTATTGTCTGCCACATTTACTCCAATGTAAAAGCTCTTCTGTGCTTCTTTAATGTGAGATAATTTACCCCCATTCTTCTCCTCCCTTCTCTCTTATCCTAGTGTATCCCTCTTTCTCACCCCTTAATATTATTGTTTTAAATATCATCCTCTAATAGTCAACTCACACCTGTTTCTTCTCTCTCTATATACTCTTTCTAAATGCCCTAATAAGGAGAAAATTCTTAGGAGTCACAAGTATCATCTTCCCATGCAGAAATGTAAACCGTTTAACCTTATTGACTCTCTTATGACTTCTTTTTTTTTTTATATGAGATTCTTTATTACATTTTTTTGAGTTACATCTTTTCTCCCCGTCTTTCCCCCGCCCACCACCCCAAAACAGCCATCCCAGTATTTCCCCCCTCCCCCAGTCTATTCTCTCCTATGTCACTTTTTGGTAGGGCAGGATGGATCTCCCAACTGCAGTGCCTGTGTATCTCAAGTTCCAGTTGGATGTAGTCAATAATAATAA
>CM053581.1:299825369-299843152 GCA_028627135.1 Pseudochirops cupreus | reverse complement strand
GCTTACACTGTTTTCTCCTTAGACTGGAAGCTCTGGAATATGACTTTAATATTCCTGGGAGTTTTTATTTACAAGGTGATTGGTGTAGTTTTTCCATTTCAACTTTACCCTCTGATTTTTTTGTATATCAGGGCAGTTTCCCTTGATAATTTCTTGAAAGGCGGTGTCTGCACTCTTTTTTTTTTTATCATGGCTTTCAATAATTCTTAAATTATCTCTACTTTTTTTTCTAGGCCAGTTGTTTTTTCAATGAGATATTTAACATTTTTTTTCTCTTTTCCATTCTTCTGATTTTATTTTATTATTGATGTCTCATGAAGTCAGCTTCTACTTGCCCAATTCTAATTTTTAAGGAATTATATTCTTCAGCGAGTTTTTGTACCTTTTCCCCCATTTGCCCACGTCTGTTTTTAAGGACTTCTTTTTTTTTTTAGTGGATTTTGTGCTGCATTCACTATTTGGCCTATTCTGTTTTTTAAGATGTTAATTTTTTTTCAGTATTTTTATACTTCCTTTACCAAACAGTTGACTCTTTTTTTCTTGAACTTCTTGTGTTACTTTCCTTACTTTTACAAATTTTTCCTTTACCTATTTTATTTGATTTTTCAAATCCTTCTTGAACTCTTTCAGGAATATTTTTTGTGGGGGGGGGGGTCTGAGACCAATTCATATTTATCTTTGAGGCTTTGGATGTAACTGTGTTGACTTTGTTGTCTTCTTTTAAGTTTCTGTTTTAATCTTCCATTTGGCATAGTAACTTTTTATGATCAGGTTCTTTTGTGGTTATTGTTTGCTAATTTTTCTCCAGCCTATTTCTTGACTTATAATTTTAAGTTAAAGTTGTGCTTCTGCTCCTGTTGTGAAGAGGGCATTGTTCCAAGCTTCAGGTTTTTCATGGTGCTGTTTTTGTCAGAGCTAGTTCTGGTAATCTGTAAGTTTTAGGTTCTTTCAAGGTGATATGATCTATGGAGAGGTGTATTTACTAGTCTCCTGGCCCTCTGATTTATGAGTGACCACAAATACTCTTTTTTACCCTAGAACTGTATCCGGAGTCTTTGCTCCTACCAGTGCTCCCTCTTGCCTTGAGAACGCAACCCAGAAGTATATGTGGACAATGCAACAGAGTTCTGTACACAGTGCCAGCAAAGGATCCCCTGTAATCTTCTTCAGGCCAGCTGTCTGACCCTTTTACCCATGAGCTGAGGGCTATGGAAATCAGAGACCTGCAGATTTAGTTACCCCCAAAGACTATCAATGGCTTGTTGGGCAGGGCCTATGCTGGGCAGTGCTCCACTGTCACATCAGTAAGACAGTCATTTCTTGCCAACCTTCTAAGCTGTCTTGGGTTGGAAAATTGTTTCTTCTTGTCATTTTTACTGGTTCTGCTATTTAAGAATGAATTTTGAGATGTTATTTTAAAGTTGTTTGGAGGATAATTTGGGAGAGCTCAAGTGAGTCCCTGCCTTTACACTGCCATCTGTGAGTATAACATTCAAAGAAAACTGGGAAGACCTCTTTACAGAGTGAAATGAACAGAATTAAGAAAACAACAACTTAAAAAGACATTAGATCTCTGACTAGTTCAGTGATAAACTTTGAATTCAGAGAATTAAGGCTGAATCATGCCACCCATCTCATACTAGAGAGATGATGGACTTAAAGTCAAGAATAAGATTGAATTTTTGGACATGGCTAGTGCGCAAATTAGTTTTCCTGGACTATGCATTGTGAGAGCTCTTTATTTATTTATTTATTTTTTGGGGGGAGCAGTGAGAGGAGGAGATAAATGCTTGTAAAAATAAAGAAAATTTTAAAATAAAAAATAAATGGAAATTATAGCAACAATGTAACAACCTGAATTTTGTATATTTTAATTACCAAGATTGATACAGAAAACAGCTATTAAAATATACCTCTCTCCTTTCTTTGCACAGTGGGAGTATGGAGGTGGAATATAATATATACTGTCAGATTTGATTGGTGTATTGGCTCATTTTGCTGAACTACTATTTTTACTCTTCTTTCATTCCTTGTTATAAAGAATATCTCTCTAGGTAGGGGAGAGAGATACATAGGAAACTGAAAGTAAAGTAAAAACTGAAGATATCAATAAAATTTTTAAAGGAAGATTTTATTGTTATGAGCTTTAAATTAGTTACCATTTATTTATGGCTATGTGCATATACACATTTTATATATGAGTGTGTGTGTATATGTATGTTTATATATATATATGTATCCATATATCCATATATATATATGTATGTATATATGTATATATATATATACATATATAATCGCTTTGAAGCCATAAAATTTTGTGTACATATTAACTGTTATCATTAAAATTAATATAGGCTTATGTATATATGAGTTATTTTTAGTATTAAAGAGAATATTAGGCTGTGATCTCATTGATATGGATATACTCTTGAGTGATGAAAACTATAACTCATCCCCTGGCTCTTATCTTGGGAGACTCTTGTCTCTATTCTTCCATAAATCATTAATAGGTGGTTCACCTTCCTCTAGGTCTCATAATATTATGTTAGGACAAATCAGTTTTTTATATGTTATCTCTAAATCTCACTAAAAGACCAATCTGCTTTTTCCAATCACAGAAGTTTATATCGATACCTTCTGTGTTGCTTCTCACATGCAGTTTGTCACTGGTAATATGCTGTAGTCTATTTATGCCCACCATGCATCTCTGTACTGTTCTTTGGGAGATCTACAATCTTGATTTTTTAAAAAATAGGTTGCAATATTTCATCATTCAAAGTTACATAGCATTGCTTAAAGACTATTGGTGTGACAAAGGTGAATTTTTGTTTCAGGGAAAATGTAGTTGGTGAAAATGCTGCCTAATTTCCCAAGTGAAGCCTAGTGGTGTCTTCTTTTTGTTCAAGTGTGGGTCTAGTTCCTTCTTCCTCTGTAGCATTTGTCTAAGATCTCTACAGTACAGATGGACCATTAAAATAGACTGTCCATCCAACTGCATATTATGATTTGTACAATAGATACTCTTTGTTCCCTTTTTTGGATTGATAGGCCTATATTTTGTTTATATTTTTGAATGATTCAACTCAATTCAATAAAAAATTATTAACTATTGAGGTACTACGCTGAGGTTATAAAGATTAGTAGAAAAAGGTTCCTACCTGCCCCAAGGTTTTTTTTTTTTCTTACTAGGACATACAACATTTCTACTATAAAACTATATTTTTATATATGCAAACAAACTCAAGGTAATTTGAGGAGACTGATAGCATTAACAACCGAGGGGATAAGGCAATACTTAATGGAGGAGGTGAAAGAAATTGAATAAATGGAAAATGTTGCCTTGAAAGTAGATGTAAAAATTAGGTAAGTCACAAGGTGAATTTGTGTGGACTGAGTGGAGTAAGAATTGACATGATATGGAAGATGGATTTTGAAAATTCATTGGAGTGGGGATAGAATGCCAATTTTAGGAAGCAGCTATTAATTTAGTTTGACTAGAGTAGGAGTGGGGAACCTGTGGCTTCAAGGCCACATGTGGTCCTCTAGGACCACAAGTGTAGCCTTTTGAGTGAATCTAAACTTCAGAACAAATCCTTTTATTAAAAGGATTTAAGGCCACAGGTTCCCTGCCCATAGACTAGAGGTTAGCACATGGGATAGCTACTAATGTGAGAGAAGTTGGAGGAAGCAGATTAGAGCCAGAATATGGTAGCCCTTAAACACAAAGCTTAAAAGTTTGTATTTTATCTTAAAAGAAATAGGGAGCCACTGGAGGCTTTAGAACAAGGGAATGCTACGGTTAGGCTTATGTCTTTGGAAGATTATTTTAGCAGATGTGGGGAGGACATATTAGAGGGGGAGAAATATGGGAAACAGAGAGAGGAATTAGGAAGCTATTGCAGTAGTCTAAATGAGAGATGATGAAGACTTGCACTAGGGCAGTGACTAGAGAGGACACAGAGAAGAATGATGTAAGAGGCATTATGAGGGGAGCCCTAACAAAATGAGACAACTGATAAAACGTGAGGGAGTAAGGGAGAGGAAAGGCTAAATGATGACTCTGAGATAATGAACTTGGTTGACTTGAAGGACTAAAATAGGTAAATTGGAAAGAGAACAGGTTTCGGGGGCAGAGATGCTGAGTTTCGTTGTAGACAAGTTGAATTTGAATTTTTGATAACACATACATCAAGGGGAGACTGGTCAGTAGGTAATATGCATGGTATAATTCAGGAGAGAGAAAGAGGAATTGGACATATAGATTTGGGAATCATCTGTGTTGAGATGGTAATTAAACCCATGAGAATATATGAGGTAACCAAGGTAAAGATCCCAGAATAGAAAGAATGCCTAGTATAGTACCTTGAGGACACCAATGCTTAGTGTTTGAAGTTGGATGATGAACCAGCAAAGAAGATCCAAACTGAACTATGTACGTCAAATAGATAGATATATCCATAAATGAAAGAGGATGGAAGAGAAGAAAGAAGAGAGGAGAAAGGGGAGAAGAGAGACTAGAGAGGGAGAAGGAGAAGGAGATGGAGAGGGCAAGGAAGAGGGAAAGGAAGAGAGAAAAGGAGAGGGAGAGAGAGAGAGAGAGAGAGAGAGAGAGAGAGAGAGAGAGAGAGAGAGAACCAGCAAAGAGACATGTCATAGAGGTCATGAGAGAAGAGAATATCCAAGAGGGGAGCTATAGCATCAATATTTGAAGGAACATTAAATGTCCATTAGACTTAGCAGACAGATTTTTTGACAACCTAGTTTCAGTGGAGTGATGAGATCAAAACGATCATTGTTGTGTTGAAAAGCCAATGGATAGTGAGGAAATGAAAGCAGAGAAGATAACTCTTCCTACAAGCTTGGTTATGAAAAAGAAAAGAGTTATAAAACCTCTTGCTGAGACACAGGCTAAAGGACTTCATTTAGGAAATGTTGTGGGGTTTCAGGTTGAGATGCAATCAGCACAATGTTATTTGCAAGCAAGAATATCTAAAGCACCTCAGGATCTAAAGGAAATCTTTCTTCCATTTAGAGCTGGCATTGACATCCTCCATGATATAAGCAAACATTCATCATCTTGTTTTTGTTTTGCCACACTTGATATTAATACTCAGAGTATCATTGAATAAATTTACTTGTTACTGTGAAAAGAAACTACCCTTGAAATAATTTCTTATATTTCTGAAAAAAAACTATAGATGATAGACTTTGATTGCTGAGCTAGTTTATAATCTTCCTCATTTGAAAATTTAAAAAATTTTTGTATCAATGTATATATATATATATATATATATATATATATATATATATATATATATATATACACCCCCAACACACACATATACACGTGTGTGTGTGTGTGTGTGTGTGTGTGTGTGTGTGTGTGTGTGTGTATGGTCTCTGTGATCATTTTGCATTATGGAGAGATGGCTATATGTGGAGGCAGAAATCAACAGTCAATAAACATTTGTTAACTGTCTACTCTAGGCTGTGCTAGATACTGAGGACACAAAGGAAATAGTGAAATCATTCCTACCCTCAATGACCTTACATTCTAAAGGAAAAGACAGATTCAATTACTGCCCTGGACAAATACCAGCTGTATGGTCATGAGCAACTCAGTAAATTCCTGGGAGTTCCCAGAAAACTCTCTAAGATACCTTACAGATGAGGCATTGGTTTGTATAGGTGGAGGGAGTTTGTCATGCTTGAGACCATTGTACTGATAAATAATAATATTGTAGAAAACAGGAAAAAATTCAGTATCCAAAAGGTGAGGTTGCTGAATATTTTAGATTCAGTGACTACTTAATTTTTAAATAGGATTTACTGAGTTGCCCCTGTTTTTACTATGTGGTACCAGGACACTAAATTGTGTTAAATGCCCCCTCTTGATGTTCCTTTTGAAAAAGCTTCAATAAATGTAAAATATTCCATTGTCACTAGATTCAGTCATTAGGTATTAAACTAGGTGAATTTGTGTGGCCTGAATGGAGTTTGAGTTGAATGTAAGGAACTTGGAAGAAATACCCAACGTCAAACATCAGAACATTTGTTTACTTATAATAGCCTTATTGGTTTATGCTACGACTTAATCGTTTGCAAACTGTTTATAACCTCTACTTTATACAATTCCGTCTAAGCTAGTCTGTAGCAGTTAGAACCTAGAGAGAAAACAAACTCTGGAGCCCAATATTACAACTTTTTCCAATCCTTTTAAATCTTACCTCGTTAGGGGGGCAGGGTAAGGATTGTATAATGGGCCCAGATCTGTCGATATTTTGTGTTTCTTATGCATTAAAACCTTCAGATGCTGTTCTCCTAGCGGCTCCATATACCAGGGAAGGGAGAAGAGGCAAATACTAAACAGGTGTTCTTGACTTGAAAAACAGCAATTTAAACCAACTCACAAGGGGAGGGGGGAAGCTGGGAAATTTCAGATTCCTAAGTTGTCATCAGGAGACGAATCTGGGTTATGCACTTGCCTCTCATAAACAGACTTTCTCTTCTATAAATTTCTGCTGGGCCACGAGGCACCTGATTTCTCTGGAGGCAGAAGTGCTTCATAGAGCAATCATGCTGAACACAGATAGTGTCTATTTTCCCAACCTCCTTCCAAATGCACAAATATTAGCTAGAGTAGACTCTGCTGAGCTGCTAATGTGAAATTCCAGCTTCCTCCAGCAACGAGAAAAATATCTGTGGCAAATGTTTGAATTCATTTATGTGGAAGTAGTTGAATTTGGAGCTACCAAAACTTCTGTTAAATTTTTCTATACTAGCCATGGTCAGTTAAGATTATACTGTGCACTATAAAATTATATTCATGTTATACATAGTTATTACATAGAATTGTGTCATGGTGTCATTTGTATTTGTGACATCCTTCTAGACCAGGAGGTTCACAAGAGGAGGGGGTTATGTCTTATCTAAACCTGATATTTTTTCCAGAACATACAACAATGCTTTGCATGTGGTTGGAATTTACTAAATCTTTGTTTAATGAATGACTATCTTCCAAGTTTAATAAATAGCTATAATTCATAAACTCCAAGAGAGAAATTTTGGTAAAGCATAGCTCCCTGCAGGTTGCTTTTTGAATTTAGCAGCTGTCTGAGCAAAAGAGAAAATTAACTACACGGTGGCAAACTGGCCCTTTAATTGCAAATGACTGATGGGAGTGTGAGGAGAGGAGTGTATATTCTTCTCATTGTTATTGCCTTAAATATAGAGAGCAACATGTCATGGAAAGAATAGTGGGTTTAGAACCCACTTGTATTGGAATCAAGGTTAACCTCTTTGACCTCAATTTCCTCATCTGTAATAAGTGATCTCTCAGATATCTTCTAGTCTGCATACTAAAGTTCTATCCTTTCTATCAGTCATTGGGTAAGTAACTTAAATTCTTACTGCCTCAGTTTCCTAATCTAGGATATGAGGGATTATACTACATGATCTCTAAGTTTCCTTGCAGCTCTACTTCCAATGACCTTTTGACCAACCTTGCTGTCTTTCAGAAATCTAAGTGTCCTGTCATAAGATTCTTTTTTCTAAGTTGCTGGGATAGCCTCTCTGTATAGTTAACAATGCTTAGTTCCTAAGCAAATGTAACTGAATGTTGCCATGTCAACAGTAGCATCCATAATAAATGTAGAAGGTGAGCTGAAGAAAAATATGCTTTTCAGAAAAAAATATATTGGTGTGAATCAGAAACCTTCTTGGCAGAGAAAAGAAAACTCAAGGGAGCTTGTTTGCTGTATTCATGTTGTGGGTAATTAATTATGGCAGATAAAACACCCACCCACCAACAGGTAGGAGGTTGCCAGTCCCCACATTCACAAATCCCTTTTTTGATTCCTTAGCCAGAATTTGACATACCTAGTGGGAGAGGTTTGACACCTGCCAGAGAGATCAGAAGAATTCCCATCTCAGGCAGCACAGAGGGAAGCAAGGTTGAGTTGAAGTTATTTAAGGTAGAATTCTCAGGGTGAACTCCACACCCCACTGAGCTTGTGTCATTGCTACATGAACCTGCACAACTTTGTTCATCATACCATGCCTCAATTTGTCCATCTTTGAAATGAGTTTAATGATGATGATTGGTATATTGATTTCTTGAAAGACACATTGTTAAAGCCAACTATTAGTACCAGAATGCTCACAAAGAGTGAGCTTCCAGAGAAACTTTGATGTGTGTGTGTGTGTGTGTGTGTGTGTGTGTGTGTGTGTGTTGGAGGGACAGGACCAAGAGAATGATTCATTCTCACTCTAGCTTTTGCATGCTTCAGGTCTTTTCGTATCTTCCTACAAGTTTTTCCAGAAATGTCTTAAATTTCTGAACCAGACATCTCAACTTATCTTTTAAAATTTTTATTCATTTAATTTAACATACATATTTTTTTAAATTTTGAGTTCCAAATTCTCTCTCTTCCTCTAGTTAGCCCCTTCCCACTGATTGAGAAGGCAAACAGTATGATACCCATTACATATATGAAGTCATGGAAAATATTTCTACATTAGCCATGTTGCAAAAAAGCAAGAAAAATTGAAAAGTGAAAAACTATATGCTTCAATCTGCACCTGAGTTCATCAGTTCTCTCTCTGGAGATAGATAGCATTCTTTGTCATGAGTGCTTCATGTCAACACACCCACATTTATACTATAGAGCTTCCCTGAAGGAATATCTCTAGAATACTCAATTCTTTTCAATTACTCATCAGCAAAGTTTATAAATCATCAGATGAGCTAATATGAATGAATGAAAAAAAGGATGGATGAAAAAGTGTTATTAAGCAGTTAAGTAAGATGTTCTGGAGCTACAAATAGAAAAATAGTACAGTCCCTATTTTCAAGGAGCTCACATTGTAATAGAGAGAAGCAACACATAGAGTTTAGCGGCAAATCAGATAGAAAGGCCCAGTTGTTAGGGTGCAAAGGCAAATCAGATGGTAATGCATCTTCATTAGTATCGTTTTTATTGATAAAACCATATCTACCTCTTATGTAGGAAAATCTGTAGATTCCAAGAACTTTGGTGGTGGTAATTTTCTTTTCTGGGTCTTGAGTATCTGTGACTTCAGAAAAGGCATACATACAGAAAGAGTTGGCAGGTTGAATTTCTATATGGGTTAGTCTTCTGGTTAATGGCCAAACTTGTACTAGAGAGTTATTTCAGAGTTTGTTTTCAGTTCTTTTCTGTCTTTTTCTGATTCTAACTTTGCCTCTATGTCTCAGTGTTTCTCACTTTTTGCTGAAATTATTTCCTTCTTCTTTTTTTTTAAAGAGCCAGTTGCTTTCATTGGTCAAAAACAGTGACTCCTTAAGTTTTAAGTGAGCTCAGTATGGGGAATTTAAAAATATGATACTAATTTATTTTACTGAAATAGAATAATAAATTTTAACGGGTTTTATTGTTCATGCAACAAGTATTCATTGAAGGAACACTTATTAAGTGTTTACTAGGAAGACCCCTGTAGGAAATATGTAAATGTGTGTGGCCCAGTTCTATGAACTATGATTAATGTCCAGACAAAATGGAAGTGAAGGTAGTGGGATTCTGGAAGATTTGAATGTCAAGTGAAGAGAAGACTAGGAATGAAAGAAATGATACCAGTATATGCAATGGCAATGTGAAGACAGACAAAATGCTTTAAATAAAAGCACACTGCTAGGTGGTGACTCTAATTTTTAGCAGAAGTAGAACTGTTGGTAAGTGAAAAAGGAATGAGCACCATATGTTCTTTCCAGTCACAAAGTTTTTGATTCAGTCTCCTGGGACATCATTTCCAGAGGAATTCATCTCTGATTTTATTCTTGAAATCATTAGCAAAATAGGATTTACTTTGCAAAAAAAAAATTTACAGATATTAGACTCTACTTCTAATCTTACTTGCTTATCATCTTATTAGATTAGAGAAGAGAAAATAATACAAATATGAAGCACTTTGGGAATTGTAAAAACTGGATGCCTATCAATTGGGTAAAGACCGAACCAGTGTGTGAAGATGATAGAATACTATTGTGCAAATTATGAGAAGGGTGGTTTCAGAAAAAGTTGGGAAGATTTATATGAACTGATATAAAGCTAAGTGAGCAGATAAGGTAAAAAATCTATGCAGTAAAAGCAATATTGTAAAAATAATCAACTGTGAAAGAATTAGCACTGTGATCAATATAATGATACATCACAACTCCAAAGGACTTATAATGTTAAATGTTATCCATGTTCAGATAGAGAACTGATGGATTCAGAGTGCAGAGTGAAGCATATTATTTTTCCTTTTATTCGTTTTCTTATTTTTTTAAACATGGTTAATACATAAATAGGTTTTGAATGACTTCATATGTATATTATAATGTGTATCATATTTCTTACCTTCTCAATGAAGGTGGGAGGGGTTAGAAGGAGAGAGAATTTGAAGCTAAAACTAAAATAAAAATATTTTTTGAAGTTTCAGAAAAGAGAGGAAATGATAAAAATGGACGTTGTTGATGTGGCCATCACCAGTTATGACATGTTTAAGACGTAGTTGCTAACTTTCAAAAGGAGTCTTTTACAGAGTTTAGGTTTCAAAGTCTCATTAAAAGTGTATTTTTCCATCAACATAAATTGGTATCTCACCATTCTTGATGAAACAGAATTGCTGTAGGCCTTCTAGACTGTTGACTGTATTGACTTCTGGTCACTTGGTGACCAGATGATCAAAGAGGATTGATATTCTTCTCTTATGCATCTGAAGTAGTGTATGAGCTTCTCCAATGCTGAGCTATTATTCTCTGATATCCCCTTTGTGCAATCTAGCATGTGTGGAGACGACTTTTAGAGTTGCAAGCTTTGGAGGCTGAACTTTGTCAGACTGTGTCAAAGTGATCAACTCATTCTGAGGTCGAAAGCCTCATTAATACTTCAGTTTTCCCATATAGTTCTGGGAGAATTTGATGGACGTATTTACAAAAGAAAGCATTGTTCTCAAGATCCTTTGCTAGTAAATAGCTATTTATTAAAATTGCCAAATCTTAAATGCCAACACCCAGGAGCCAGAGAAGAATTAAACTATTTTTAATTAGAGAAAAATAATATAAACCTGATCTCTGATTTAATTGATATAGGGAGTTCCCTATACCAATAGGGAGCAGTTTCCTCTACCGTTGTAGATCAGCACTTGCCCTGTGTACACTTAGAGAGTTGCATTGAGGCACTGAGATGTTAAACTTCTTATGTACGGTTGCTAGGCAGGTATGTGTCTGAGGTAGGACCTGAACCCAAGTCTTTTTGATTCTGAGGCTAGCTGTCTATCCATTACAAAGGATTTTTTGACATCTGAATCTCTTACTTCTGGCTCAGAGATTGAGCTATCATAACCTGATGTGATGGAACTAACATCCTTTTAGCCACCTAGATTCCCAACCTCAGGGCTGCACTCCACTTTTTACTTCTCTTCATTCTATGTCCAGTCTGCTATATATTTCCAGCAGTACATCCACAACATCTTTAGTGTTTGCCCCCCCTATGTTAATTATATAGTAAATGTCCTAGTTTAAGCTCTAATCACCTCTGTCCTGAATTGAAGGTTATTGCACATGCATGACCCTATCACACCTCTACTTGTGGTTCCCTATTCTTCCTTCGATAAAATATAAACGCCCTTGTTTTACACCTAAAGTTCTTCACAATCCAGCTTATCTACCTTTCCAGACTGATTTCACATGATATGCTTTCATGTACTTGACATTTCAGCCAAAGTAGCTGACTTGCAGTTTGTGAAAATCCATTTGCTCTGTGCTTTTGCACTGAGGCCCTGTTTCTTCTTGCTGCCCCCCTTCCTCAACACCATTTCTGGAATGCTCTCCTGCCTCACCTTTGACTCTTAGAATCCCTAGTTCCCTTCAAGGTTGATCTCAGGTGCCAAAAAGAAGACTATGTTGGCTTTTCTAGCTATTTCTGCTCAAGCTAAATATATTCTTGTTGCTAAAAAGAGGAATTCCTAATCTTTTTTTTTTTGAGTAATGGACCTTTATGGAAGTCTGGTGAAGGTTCTTTATCCCTTCTTAGAATGATGCTTTTAAAATAATTTATGGAAATGCAAATTTCAATTAGATGTTAAGGAAAGTGAAGATGTAACTTTTTCCAATCCCAGTTAATATACTCTGCCCCTCCTCCCCCCCATTAACCTATCCAAGAACTTGTTCTGGGCTGTAGGTGGTGGTAGTGGTTCTATTGATCCCAAGTTAAGAACTTTTGGATAAGAGTAGGTGTGGGGAACCCATAGCCTCAAGGCCACATGTGGCCTTCTAGGTCCTCAGGTATGACCTTTTGAATGAGTCCAAGTTTTATAGAACAAATACTTTAATTAAGGTGATATGCTCTGTGAAGTTTGGATTCAGTCAAAGGGCTGCCCCTGAGAGCTTAGAGGGCCACATGTGGCCGTGAGGTTCCTCACCCCTGTTTTAGAGAATGTGATAGATGTCAGTCTATGCCCACCTTTAGATTTCAATTTCTCTGTTTCTTAAAAGTAGATATAATTTTCCCATAAATCTTTTCCAAAAGCTTATTTTCCACCCTGAAAGTCACAGTAATTCCAGATAGATAGTAATCAAATCTTTAAAATGTTGCCACATTCCTTATCATCTAAGGTAGGAAATGGAAAACCAGTGCTTCATATCTTTATTAAAGCTACCAGGCATGTTATCAGACTTTATATCCTTTTCCTTGAACAAGTTCTTTCCTAAGCATGCCTTATTCATGACAGTACTGCAACTAATTGAACCCCCAAGTCACTATAATAAACAGCATGCATGTAGGATTATTCCCTTAATGGAATCTCATAATCACTAAAGTTCTAATCTTCAACTCCCGGGTAAATTGAGAAACACAACTATTTTGCCCTGAGTTCCCATAGCTATAAGACAAATGGTGGTGACAATAATTGTGATAAAAATGCTTCAGGGTGCCAAAGGAATATATAAAAGATATTTAAGAACAGAAGACTTAGAGAGGGGGTATAATTGTCACCTTTAAATATTTTCAGGATTGCTGTGTGGAAGAAATATTAGATTTATTTTGCTTGATCTGAGGGGGCAGAAGCAGAATTAGTGATTAGAAAACAGAGGGAGCTACCAGACATTCTAGCCTAATTAAAAAAAATAACTACTTAAACTGTTCAATAGTGGAATGTGTTCTCTTAGATCAGGGGTTCTCAACCTTCCTAATGTGACCCTTTAGTACTTGTATGTGGGTGTATCTGCATGTGGGCAGACCGCCTGGAGACGGATAGTGGAGCGGTGTCTCGGTTCCTGAGACCATCAGACATATGTGTTTTCCCATGGTCTTAGGCAACCCCTGTAACCCCTGTGAAAGGGTCATTTGACTCCCAAAGGGGTCATGATCCACAGGTTGAGAACTGTCATTTTAGATGGTAGTGAATTCTTTGTCATTGAGCATCTTCAAGAAAAGTCTGGGTGATCTCTTACCAGGGATGTTAGAGAGATGATACATGATCCAAACGGAGTTTGGCCTAGATGAACTGTAAGGTCCCTTCCAATTCTGGAATGTGATCATTCTTAAACTCTCCACAATACTTTTGTCTCCTCATCATCATTGTCTTATCAAATCCTTTATTAAACACCTACTAAGAATTATTTAGGCAAAACTTCTTCCCTCTTGGAGCTTACAGTCATTACAGATGGAAAACTATAACAACAAAAGATTATTTAGCCCCTTTCATTTCACACATAATAATAATAATAATCTTAACTCTAAGTCATTTTATTTTACCAGCCATACTCTATTTTTAATCACATATTGAATTTATATGTTAGCTTTTAAAATCATTATGCATAGTGTCATATCCCAGTGGATCTGTGCATTTCTTCCAGTGATGCAGGCAGCAAGTTATCCAAAAATTCTCACCTTAAGCATTTCTTGCCCCTATCTTCCCATAAATTCCCCATTGGGTGATATCCATCTAATATGCTAGAGGCCTTGCTCACATTCTCTTGATATTTTGTGGATGCTACTTGTACACACAGGCTATCCACCCTGCCTTCTTATTACATAAGTGGTTCATAATTTTTTTTCCTTTTCATCATCTGTTTCCCTAGTGATATCCTTTATACAACTTTTATGTTATGTTGTAATTCCTCATTTGCAATTTAGTATAGCCTATTCACTTCCACCTGGCATCTCTCAAAAACCTTTTGGTGATCTGCAACTTCAATTCTTTGAAGATTGTGGTATTCCATGAATTGTAACTATATGATATCTATGGCAGAATATTGGTGTTAAAAAGATGGAACTGGGCTTCATAGAGAATTGTGGGGTCTTTAAAAGAACTGTACAATTTCCCAAAGGCAACCTAGCCTATTCTCCTCCTTCTCAATTCTGGATGAGTTCACATCCTTGTCTATTTGTAGTGTCTATTACATATGTGTATTTCTGTGTGTGTATGTGTAAATGGATTCTCTATAGTTTGTCCGTTAATCTGAGTGTGATAGACATTTTTTATCACTTGGTTTTCCATGTGTGGATAACTGACCTAAGTAATTATGAATCTCATTTAGGAAGTTTTGCAATTGTCTGTGATTTTATGCAATCAGAACAATGTCATCAACAAACAAGAATATTTGGATTATTTGACATCTGCAGGGAATCCCTTTTTCAGTTGGGCTCAGTACTGGACTTCCTCCATAAATTAATACCTTGGTGAGCACATATCTAGCTTGATATTAATATTCCAAAGTTTATCAAAGTTATTTGTTTTGTATCTTTCAAGGAAAATTGTTTGATTTTAACATGTATGGAGGATTAATTTTTTGGAAGAAAGTATCAATTTAATTTTTTTTAAACAAACAAAAATTGACAGTGTCAACTAGGTATCAGCAGATAGATTGCTGGGACTAGAGTTAGGAATATTCCTCTTTGGGAGTTCAAATCTATCCTCAGACACTTACTAACTGTATAACTTTGCAAAAGTCACTCATCCCTGTTAGCTTAAGTTCCTTATCTGTAAAATGAGCAGGAGAAGGAAATGGCAAAACATTCCAATATCTTTGCCAAGAAAACCACAAATGGGGTCGTGAAGAGTCAGCCACGACTGAATAACAAAGCAACAGAACAACAGCAAAATGATCACGAGAGGATCTTGTATCCTTATATTTTTCAATTGATTATGTGAATATAAGTATATTAATTACCTTGCAATATTGCTGGGAGAAGCCTACCTGTTCCCTTCCAATTTCCTTATCAAAAATTCACTCAATTCATATGTAGGTATTTTATAAAATGCATAGAATGGAAAGTAGAAAAATGGTAATTGTTGAGCTTTCTTGGTTGCCTTTTGGAGAGAATAATAATCAGATCCAAAGTTTTCCCCATGCTTTTCATGTTCTCCCTTCCCTCACAGAGCATGAGAATTGAGACCTTTATGTATTTCAAATTTTCTTGCCTCCAACCAGGGACTTTTCTGTGAGTAGCTGTTTTAATGTAACTGCTTTTCCCATTTTTTCAGGGCTATTTCCACTTTCTTTGTCAGCTTCATTGCCCATGATGATGAAATAAATTTATTATAAAAATCTTTATAGATTCTGCTTTTCATCTGTTTGATTTTTTTTTCTTTCAATATAACCCTGAAACATCCTTAGACAAACATTACTTTGGTCTTTCATTGTTTTCTTTAAATTGGCTTTACCTTTTACTTAATTTCACTGCTGTATGAAGTGATATTGCTCATTATCTTCCAAAATTCTTCTGTGTAAAATTTTATAAACGAGTTTATATTCTAAGCCAGTGTTGTCATTGGCTACCATATCTTAACAGAAGTGCTGGAAGCAGGAGTGGGGTACATCTTCTGCAGTTTCTACCAACTATTCATTCTAGTATGCCACTAAATCTATTAGAATGTCAGGACTCCTGAGATCTTTTAGTTTTGGTCTTTGAGTGCCTGAAAAGCCAAATTGTGTAGTTCTGTTCTTGAGGAAAAATATTTAACTAATGGGGATGACTGGCATATGAAGTATAAGAAAATCTAAAAGAACATAGATTTAGACCTAGAAATAATCTCAAAGGCCATCCAATCTGGGTCCCTCATTTGAGAGACATAGAACAGAGTGCAGAGAGGTTGTGACCTGTACAAAGTCACACAATTATTTAGCTGGCACAATAGGATGGCCATTGTTGTTGTTTAGTTGTTTCTATCATGTCTGACTCTTTGTGACCCCATTTAGAGATTTCTTGGCAAAGATACTGGAATGGTTTTCAATTTCCTTCTCCAACTTAGTTTAAAGAAGAAGAACTAAGACAAACAAGGTTAAGTGACTTGCCCAGGGTCACACAGCTAATACATGTCTGAAGTCACATTTGAACCCAGGAAGATGTCTTCTTGACTGTGCAACACTCTATCCACTGCACCCCCTAGCTGCCCAATAATTATTAAGTAGTGGAACTAGGATTCAAACTTTTGCCATTGTTATTCAGTTGTGTCCAACTCTTCATGTACCCATGGCCCTTATTGTCCATGGGTTTTTCTTGACAAAGATACTAGAGTGCTTTATTATTTCCTTCTATAGTAGATTAAGAGAGAGAGATTAAGTGATTTACCCAAAGTCACATAGCTAATAAGTTTGTCTGAGGTTAGATTACAAAGCATTTTACATATGTTGTTTCATTTTATCCTCACAGTTACTCTACTGATACTTGTATGACCATAGGTTACTGATTTAACCTCGCCAGGGCCTCTGTTTTCTTACTGTATAAATAGGGATTTCAAATAGACAGAAATAGTTAAAGTCACTTCCAGCTGTAAAGCTGTGTTCCTATGAAGTAGGTAATATGGTGCCTGCTATTGCTATTATCTGGGGAAAACAGTGGGGACGGAGCCAAGATGGTGGCATAGCAGCAGCAACATATCGCGGCTCTCACATAGCCACCCCAAAGTACCCATAAAATATGACTCTAAACTAATCCTAGAACTCCAAAATGCACACAAATATACTTTCCACCAAAGTCAGCTTGGCTACAAGGAACCATATCAGCACTGGGAACTGAAACCAGCCTGGCCTGAAGCCCTGACTGAGCCCCGGGGGCGGCTGGACGGGAGGAGCGGAGGAGCCTCGGATTAGCAGCAGCTGCAAGCAGCAAATTGGGGGAGAAAAGCATCCTGCCAAAATGCCTCCAGGGCAGGAAAGTGAAAGGCAGAGGTTTTGCATCCACCTCTACATTGCAGCTTCGGCGCCAGCAGCTTGCAGACAGCAGGGAGACTAAGCGAGTGTTCAGAGGTCAGTGCTCTCGCGTTGAGCGGCCTGGATCCGGATTGCGGTCTTGGGCTTTTGGTCCTGGAGTCTTCATTATCCAGTGAGCCAGAAGTAAGTAGGAAAGGGACCCAGCACCTTCCTGAGATCTATGGCAGCCGGGAGGACCCCAGCGATTTGGGACAGAGCTTTCCCTTCTGCAAGCAGAGCCCCATAGAGATTAAATAAAAAAAGTCATGGACTGACCAACCGTGAGTAAGAATAAGCATAAGAAGCAAAGTAAGAACAGTAACCAAACCCTAGATTCCTTCTTTGGGGAAAAGAAGGATCATGGCAAAGAGAGGGAGGAGGAGAGTGCAGCCAGAGCGCCCCGACCAGGGGCCTCCAATAAACATGAAGAATGCCTTAAAGCTAGAGATGAGCTGAAGAAGGACTTTGAAAACTGAATCAGAGAAGTGGAAGAAAAATTAGGAAGAGAAATAAGAATGTTGCAAGAAAATCATGAAAAGAGAGTCAGCAATATGACTGAAGAAAT
>CM053581.1:299789421-299824869 GCA_028627135.1 Pseudochirops cupreus | reverse complement strand
ACAGACACAGACACAGACATAGACACAGACACACACAGACACACACACAGACACAGACACAGACACACACACAGACACACGCACAGACACAGATACAAACACAGACACAGACACAGACACACACACACACCCAGACACACACACACACAGACACAGACGCAGGCACACACACAGACATAGACACAGACAGACATACACACACACACACATATCCCAAGGACTACAAAGACAGCAACAGAGATCCAATACATACTAATATGTTAAGGTCATATCATTTTCTTAATTGCTGTTGGAGGCTTTATTTACTCATTTCCTATGTAGGTCTATGATATGCTTACAATGCAGGAAAAAGGGAATGGAGGCAAGATGATACAGTAAAAGCAAGGACTTGCTTGGCTCTCCCCCCAGATCCTCCAAATACCTGTGAGAAATGACTCTAAACAAATTTTAGAGCAGCAGAACCCACAAAATAACAGAGTGAAACAAATTTCCAGCCCAAGACACACACACATATGGTGAGTTGAATATGAGGGGATGATATCTAAAAATAAAATTAAGGGATAAGAGAGGAATGTACTGGGAGAAGGAGAAAGAGAGAGGTAGAATGGGGGTAAATTATGTCATGTAAAAGAGGCAAGAAAAAACTTTTACAATGGAGCAGAGGAAGAGGAAGGAGAAAGAAAACGAATGAGCCTTACTCTCACGGGATTTGACTTAAGGAGTGAATAACAAACACACTCAAATGGGTACGAATATCTATCTCACCCTACAGGAAAGTAGGAGGAAAGGGGATAAAAGAGGAAGGTAATAACAGGGAGGGCAAATGGGAAGAGGGGGTATTTAGAAGCAAACACTTTTGAGCAGGCACAGGATCAAAAGAGAGAATAGAATAAATAAGGGGCAAGATAGAATGGAGGGATATATAGTTAGTCTTTCATGATTGTTATATAAGTGTTTCTCATGGCTACATAAGTATAGCCTATATCAAATTGCTTGCCTTCTCAATGAGGGCAGGTGGGGAGGGAGGAAGAAAGAGAATGTTAAAAATTGTTTTCACATGCAATTGAGAAATAAGATATACAGGCAATGTGGTACAGAAATCTATCTTGCCCTACAGGAAAATAGAAGGTAAGGGGATAAGAGAAGGGGGCAGGGGTAATTGGGGCAACTAGGTGGGTAGAGTACCAGCCCTGGAGTCAGAAGGACCTGAATTCAAATCCAGCCTCAGACACTTGATACTTACTAGCTCTGTGAACTTGGGCAAGTCACCTAACCCCAACTGCTTTGCCTTGCCTCCTCCAGAAAATAAAAAAGAGGGGGAGTGACAAAAGGGAGGGCAGATTGGGGGAAGGGGTAGTCAGAATTCATGCCATCTTGGAGTGGGGAGAGGGAAGAGAGCAGGAGAAAATTTGGAATTCAAAATCTTGTGGAAATGAATGTTGAAAACTAAAAACAGATTAATTAATAAAAAGTTAAAAAAAAATATGGGAAAGAAAAACCTTAAAAAGTTTTTCTTTTTTTAAAAGTATATATTGGAGGTGAGAGAGAATGAGGAGCTGAGGATGATACCTAGTTGGGAGCCTGGGTGATTAGGAGAGTGGAGATACCCTTGAAAGTAACAGGAAAATTTGGAAGATGGAAATGTTTTAATTAGAGGGTGAATTCCAAGATTTTAAAATGATATGGGAAAGATATAGATATATAGAGACTACTGAAGCAGGAATGGAAAACTTGATGGAGAACTTCCTAAACTATCTCAAAGAGGGAAATTCTGAATAAAAATAGTACTTGATAAGTGTTTTAATGTTCAGAAAGCACATTCAGCAAACCACCAAATGAGACAGTGCAAATAATATTATCATGCCCATTTCACAGATGGTAAGATTGAGGATTAGAGAGTTTAAGTGACTAGCTTGTTGTCACACATATTAAGTAACAATGACAAAAAATCAATAAGTATTTGTTAAGTGCTTATTATGTACCAAGTATTGTGCCAAATATTAGTAATATAAATAAAGGTCAGATGTCCCTCCTTTCAAGGATCTTGCCTTCTAATGGAGTAGACAATATGTAAATAATTAAGTATATATAAGACAAATGCAAAGAAAATGGAAGATAAGTAGAGACAAAGTTTTAACCCACTCCTTCTGACTCTGAAATTCGCACTCATTTGACTTCATTATACCATTACTCTTCAAGAGTAGTTCCTGAGTCACATAAATGGTGATGTTTAGCAAATATGTGAATACCATTCTTTGGCTGAACAGTAATACACTTAAAGGCCTATGTGATTGCCTACCCTACTTGGTAATGTATTCTTTCAGGTAATGTATACACAGTCTTGGTGCCTGACCTATTTGACAAACAGAGGATCTATATCTATGTGTATGTATATGTACATGTATATCTAAATCTGTATCTATATCTATCTATTCATCTATATCTATATCATCTATATCTATATTTATATCTATCTTTGTGTGTGCCATGTACACATAATTGTGTAGCTATGTGAGGTGTCTATTTTCCAGGATAACTCTGGATCTTAAAGCTAATGGTATGTATAAATAATTGAATGGTAAATAGGCATAGGAAACTTGTTATAGAGCCAGAGACCATATAATTGGTGTCAATGAGAAAGCTAAGGGAATACGCCACCTTTGATACTTTCCATGGATCCATAATCTTATTGAAGGTTCTTCCTCCAACAGGATAGATCACAACTCCTCATAATTTCTCATCCTTTGAAAGAGTGTCCTGTAAATTTTCTATAGAAAGTCCACACAATATGTAGGAGACCTGTATTTAGATAATGATAATGTTAATACTATTTATACAGCACTTTAAAGTTCGCAATGTGCTTTTAAAAATATCTCATTTTTTCCCCTCACAACAGTCAGAGGAGATAGGCACTATTATTATCCTCATATTACTGATAAAAAAAAAACTGAGGCAAATATGGGGCTGTGATTTAGCCAGTGTCACATAGCTAGGAGTTATCTGAGGCCAAATTTGAACTCTGGTCTTCATGATTCCAAGTCCAGAAGTCTCTATACTACGTCAGCTTGCTGCTTCCAACATACTGGACTCTCTTGACATTTTGGGCATAGCAATAGAGCATGGGGTGCTATTTATCTATTGGCCCTTTCTTTCTTGATGTGTCTGGTCGTTTTCCTTTATGATGATTTGTATTAAACTGTTGATGTACATTTCTTCATAACCCATGAAACTGTCAACTACTACATGGGCATATAGGGAAGTGTTGCAATCTAGCTCATAGGCATTGGTTTAGAGACTGAAAGACCTGGTTAAAAATTCTTTACACAGTACTCATCAAAGACTATCAGATTTTATGCTTCCCTCCACTCACATCTATTCCCAGTGTACCATTATGTTTAGTGGCTTGTCATGCATGCTGGTTCCCAAATGTTTTTGAAATAGATTAAAAAACAAACTTAAAAAAACTGGCAAAATATGATAGCAGTGATTTGAAAATTAACAGTTACAAGAGGAATAAAAATGAATTCTGTTGATAGTTTAGATAGATGGAATGTTGGTCAAGTGGAAATAATCCTAGAAGATATCCAGATGGCTAAAACTATAGAGGGTAAAGCTTGAAGCAAAGGCCACATTTGGAAAGTAAATTAGAAACAGTCTATAAGAAGGTATCACAATTCAGAGCCAGTTGATTTTAAAAAGTCACAATTAACACTAAAAACTATTATTTATCTCCTTTAGCATTTGAATAGGAATGCCCTTTGGTCATTAAAATGTACCATATCTTTAGATGTGGCATATCTTTTCATAAGGCTCTGATAGAGCAGTGCCTTGGTATTTGAGGTCTTGTGCTATCCAACTCTGCCCAAAGAATGAAGTGCTTCCTTTTGTTGTTATACAAGCAGCCCCAGCCCTATCACAGATCAGTAATGTGGCAATGGAAGTATTTGAGTCAACATGAAATGACCTTGACTATGCTGCTCATAGGTTTTTCTGTGCCCCATATATTATAGGTAATTACCCATTAATAGAAGAGAGCTTCTTTCCTTCTGAGTCATCACTGGAGAGCAAGTGATTTCACTTAGGGCTGCACTGCAGTAAGGTATATTAATATAAGCTTAATTTGTGGTAATTGAGGGAGCAATAAAGAATTATCTCTGAAATATTTTATTCCCAGGACTGTCTAACTGTTTAAATTCTGAAAGTCCCCTTTTGGTCACAGTATAAAATATCCCATTTGAGCCCAACAGGATCTGGGCATAATTAGCTTCTGGCAGTCAACAATGCTGTGCGCAGTCATTTGCTGCATCCCTTGGATGCATTTTTATTAGCCAAATCATCAAGTAACCTTATTTATTATTCCAGATAAAGGCATTTTGATCTCATTAACATGGATAATTTTATCCAAACTTATATAGTCAAACAACAGCCAAAATTCCCTTTATGACAATTAAGATTTTTTTTCCTGGTGACCTACTGTACAATTAAGATACCATTCAAATCAGTAAATTTATTAGAATATTAACACACTAATTAGATTACAAACACATCCTCTTATTTCTGAAATGGTTATGATTTAATTGACTTGTTTAAACTAATTTTAATTTCCCAGTGCAATTATAATTCATCATTAATTGAACTTATTTACACGTGCAAGTGATATTGCACTCTCTTATTCCATCTAGTACAGGGAAAGGTATGAGAAGCAAATCATAGGAGTAGATTAGAGGCTTCCTTTGTGTCTCTCAGTCTCTTACCAGACATGGTAGTGATGATGGTATAATATTCATTTCCTACAACAGTTCTGGTGTACAAGCTGGTTGGGATATCTTTCGGAGTAAATAAAATAGGTTCTATACTGCAATTATTTAGCATTTTGCAAGCAGTAAAAATGTTCTAAACATGGTACAAAAGTGAAGAAAGTCATGAATAGACTGGTTTCTCATTTTGTCAGGAATATTTAGAGTCTTTTGTGGTAGATACAGAGGCCAATGATATGGACACAGAAGCATATGAATGGGGAATGTGTACAGAGTTCAGAATGTTGGCATTTTACCTTAATGTATAATATGACTGATTCTTTAGTCAAAGTAATACAATGGATGTAACGTTTTGTGAAGGAATGTACCAAATATTATTTATGAGAAAAGATCTCAACTAGTCTGTGTTGTCAGATTATGATACATATGACTCTTTTGTCTTGGTATTAATTGGCTGAGATGCTTTTAGATTACAATCTCTTTAAGGACAAGTGCCTTGTCTTCTTTCTATTGGTGTAGTACCCTCCCCATTATTTCATCAGGCACTAAATCAATATTTGTCCCATGAATTGATGCAAACATTATTGTAGATGTGATTGATGACTTGGGGGAAAAAGCACTGAAATTCTGTGGGGAGCTTTAACTCCCCTAGTTCTGGCCAGGTGATAACTTGAGGGGTTGTCTTTCCTGTCATCACCTCTTACTTTGTCCTTCCTCTCCACTACTCCCATCTTCCTATTATTTTTCTTCTCCTTAAAATCTATTGTAGTATATAGAGATTTAAGAGGGAGATGAAATAGGAAGAACAAAATAGGAAAGGGGCAACAGTGTGCAAGTGGGGCCATTTCATTTCCTTTCCTCCCTAATATTTTATCTTTTAATCTACGAAATTTGTGATTTTACAAAGTAAACAACTCTTAAGTGGAAATCTGGAGACCTGTGTTTGAGTCCTAACTTTACCCCTAACTGGCACATGGAATTCGGTAAATAATTTTACCTTTCTTGACTTCACTTTCTTCATGTCTAAAATTAATTGGAATAGACGATATCTAAGGTAACTTATAGCACTAACATTCTATGATTTTATAATATTCTGAAGTGTATATAAATTCAATATATGGCAGAGGTACTTACATTGATTTCAGGAGGTCTTTGAACTTGGATTGGAAAAATTATACATTTTTAGTTTCATTTTAATCATATATATATATACATATATATGTATATATACATACACATATATAATTATATATATATATACATACATATACATATACATATACACATATATATATGTATATATATATATAATTTAAAAACATTATTCTGAGAAGGGGTCCATGGGTTTCATCAAACTGCCAAAAACATCCATTGTACAAAAACAATTAAGAAACCCTGATATAGGGAAATAAATGATAAAATATGAGTTGTTATTACTTTCTAATCTATTAACACTGGTATATACTGCCTTCTGTCCTCTGACACCACAACCACCTTTGGTACAGACCCTCATCCATTCACACATGGATTGTTGCCATAGCTTGTTGGTTGGTATCAAGTCTTTCCCCACTCTAATCCAATTTTCCACTTACTTGTCAAAAAGAATAGGTTTGATCATATCGCTCCCGTACTCAATAATCTTTGATGGTTCCCTATTGCTTTCAGGATCCAATTCTCTCTATGGTATTCAAAGTCCTGCATAACTTGGCCTCTCCTTTCTTCTTACTCCCCTACATGTACTCTGCAATCCAGTGACACTGGCATCCTTGTTCATTGCTCTGTCTCCCAACTTTGTGAATTGTCACTGGCTCTTCCCTATGCCCAGAGGTCTCCCACTGCCATCTCTGCCTCCTAGCTTCCTTGACTTCTTTCAAATCACAAGTAAAATACCATTTTATTTCTGAGTCCCTCCTTAATCCTAGTGCCTTCCCACTGAGTACATCCCTAATTTATTCAGTATATATCTTTTTTGTCCGTAATTTTTTTGCGTGTTTTCTTCTCTACTAGACTTTGAACATCTTTAAGGCATGACCTTTTTTTGCCTTTCTTTGTATCCTCACTTTCAGCACAGTCCTTTGACACATATTAGGCACTAAATAAATGCAATTTGACTGACTCCCATTATCTTGCATAATCTTTTATCTCTGTATTTAAATCTTTCCTTTAAATAGAGGAAATTTGACTTCATTGTTGCCAAACATTACTTTAAATAAAGACATTTAAGAGGAAAAAGACAGTGAGATCATGGTGAAGAGAGATCATTTCCATCCTGTATTGGTATGGCTTATTTGGGCAGTCCCCTTTACCCCTAGGCAGATCATGCTGTTTCAAATAAATCTGTTATACTGTGATCATATTTATCAATTTCACCAGTTCATTCAATTTAGCTCATATGAAATCCATTTGGAGATACTAGAGAATGCTTCTGTAATGCATGCTGTTGATTAAACGGGGCACGATAGCTATGGACCAGAATTGACAAGAAGTGATAGAGGGAAAAGGCAGTAGAAATTGATGTGAGTAATGGTGTCCATCCATGCTGTGAGCAATCCTCTTAAAATTACACTATTGAGTGGATGGGAGAACATACACGAAAAGATCATCTTGAAGTTGCTATCAATCCTGCCTGGATTGCTGTACTCTGCATTACAACAGCCTGTCTCCTTACACACATCCCACTTCTGTACCATCTAAAGTTATGGAATAGGTTGTATGCCTGCATTCAATCAGAGATGAACATGACAGTCCATTCAGGAGTCAGTTGAAAAACTATAAAGTTACTGCCCCTCAAGCAATTTTACAGAGTAGGAACCTTTATACAAAATATCTAAACCCACAGAGAATAAAAGAAGTTTAGGTATTTTTTTTTTCTGTGAACAAGGGCAGGGTGAGGAAAACTACCACTGAAGAATAAAAACCACAAAAGTAATTTATTTATTGTATTAGTTTCTAAAAGGGACTGAATCTTTTTTTAGAACCAGTTTTAGTGAGTTCCATTCCTCTATGATTCAAAAGCCACAGAATTTATCATTTATCCATACCCCTTAATAGGTGTGTAGCCACTGAAGAGTGCCACAGAAACAAATGTTGACTGTTGTACAAATGACTAAATTCCCAGACAGGGCTGAATCTCTCCTCTTTGGATTCTGGAACTTTGTCCTCTCACCTCCCATCCCCATGGTCATCAAAGATGCCTGAGACCTCCTCTTTTCCTATTCAAGAGCTTTGACACCCTTCCTAATGTTGTCAGATCCTTGTCTCCTTTGCTAAATTACTTAGTGTCAATGTGCTGGAGAACTACCTCATTTAATCCTGATACTTCAAAGGAAGCTGACAAGTGGG
The DNA here is from genome assembly GCA_028627135.1 of Pseudochirops cupreus. Lineage (NCBI taxonomy): Eukaryota > Metazoa > Chordata > Mammalia > Diprotodontia > Pseudocheiridae > Pseudochirops > Pseudochirops cupreus. The sequence continues at coordinate 299,816,770 of CM053581.1, read as the reverse complement.
GCATTCTAGCTAGCCACCTGTCATTCCCTGCTCTGGCCATGAAGCCATCCCCTCTTTTCTTCCAGTCCTACGATTCCTTAATGACCTCATTTACTCCATCCTATATTGGTTATTTGTGGCACTTTGCTCATGCCCACCATGTACTGTGCCATTGCCCTCTGTGTCAAGTCAAATCAAGTTAAGAACTGTTTATTAAATACTTACTATAGTTAAAGAAATCTCTTCAAGAAGATTATAGCTATCAAGGAAAGTTTCATGCAAAAACGGGCATGATAAAAGACAAAAATATTAGGGACTTAACAGAAGCATAAGAGACTAAGAAGAGGTTGCAAGAATACACAAAAACTACAAAGAAAGAACTTAACATCATTGATAATCATGATGGTGTGGTTTCTGATGTAAGGTCAGATGTGCTGGGGAATGAAGTCAAGTGGGCCTTAGGAAGCATTGCTAATAGTAAGGCTAGGGGAGCTAATGGAATTCCAGCTGAGCTATTTAAAATCCTAAAAGATGATACTGTTAAAGTGCTGCACTTAATACGCCAGCAAATTTGGAAAGCTCAACAGTGGCCACTGGATTAGAAAAGATTAGTTTATGTTCCAATGCCAAGGAATGTCCAAATTATCAAATAATTGTGCTCATTTAGCGTCAAAGTTATGCTTAAGATTTTGTAAGCTAGGCTTTAGCAATATGTGAACCAAAAATTATTAGAAAAGCAGGCTAATTTTCAAAGAGGCAGAGGAGCTAGAGACCAAATCGCCATTATTTGTTGGATTATGGAGAAAGCAAAGTAGTTCCAGAAAAACACTTATTTATGCTTCATTGACTATACTAATGCATTTGACTGTGTGGATTACAACAAAATGTGGAAAGTCCTCAAAGTGATGGGAGTACTAGATCGTCTTACTTGTCTTCTGAGGAACCTGTATGTGGGCCGAGCAGCAATATTTAGAAATGAATGTGTTAACACATGATTGGTTTAATATTGGAAAAGGAGTATGACAAGGCTGTATATTGTCACCTTATTTATTTAACTAAATGCAGAGTATATCATGTGAAATTCTAGTCTAGAAAAATCAAAAGCTGGAATTAAAGTTGCTGGGAGCAATATCAACAATATCAGATATGTACATGATACCACTATGATGGCAGAAAATGAAGAAGAATTAAGGAGCCTGTTGATGAGGGTGAAAGAGGAGAGTGTAAATGGTAGCTTGAAACTTAACATAAAACAAAACTAATTAACTAACATCTTGCAATTGGTCCCTTCACTTCCTGGTAAATAGAAAAAGAAATGGAAGAAGTGTCAGATTTTATACTCTTGGGCTCAAAGATCGCTGCAGACAGTGCTATGAAATTAAAAGACACTTGCTCCTTGGAAGGAAAGCTATGGCAAGTCTGGACAGCATACTAAAAAGCAGAAACATTTCCTTCCTGACAAAAGTCTGTATGGTCAAAGCTATGGTTTTTCCAGTAGCAACATATGGCTTTGAGAAGCTGGAGTGTAAGGAAAACCTAGCACCTCAGAAGCAGCACTTTCAAATTGAGTGGGGTATTGGAGAAGACTTTTGAGAGTCCTTTGGATAGCAAGGAGATCTAATCAGTCAATACTTAAAGACAGTAATTCAGGTTGTTCCCTGGAAGGTCAAATACTGAAAGTGAAGCTTAAATACTTTGGCTGCATAATGACAAAATGGAACTTGTTGGAAAAAAAGCCCTGATGCTGGGAAAGATTGAAATCAAGAAAAAAAAAGATGATAGAGGATGAAATGGATAGATAGTATGATGGAAACAATGAAAATGAACTTGGACAGACTTGGAGGAACAGTGGAGGATAGAAGGGCCTGGCATGCTATGGTCCACAGGGTCACAAAGAATTGGAAAGGACTGAGCAACTGAACAATACATATTCTAGGCAGGGCAGCTAGGTGACACAGTGGATAGACTATTGGGCCTGGGGTCAGGAAGGCCTGAGTTAAAATATGGCCTTAATACTTAATAACTATGCAAATTACTTAACCCTGTTTGCCTCAGTTCCACATGTGTAAAATGAGGTAGAGAGAGAAATGGAAATTCACTGTACTTTTTTGCCAACAAAACCACAAATGGAATCACAAAGAGTCAAATATGATTTAAAATGACTGAACAATAACAACAAATATTTCAGATACTGTCATAAGTTGGGGAAATACAAATAAAAGGTCTCTGCTTTTGAGGGGATTACACATAAAGAGAAGGTGAAAAATAGGGAAGCATGGGGTAAGGAGAATATGATGAGGAAAAAGCTGGAGAAAGGTACAGAGACTCAGGAGGGGAGCCACAAGAGGAATGATGGCATGAACATGGCTGGCCTGGGCGCTTCCTCAAAGTGGAGTTGTGAGAGGAATTGAACAACCAGAGAAAGGTGCTGCAGTGGTGAGTGTATCTCCCAGAATGAAAAAAGCTGATGGTCTTGATCATGGTGAATAGTTGCGTAATGTTGATTTTTAAATGGATGAAAATGAATGGGTAGTATAGATATCCTATATTAAAGGCCTGATGTGTTTTATGGGTTATCCTGGGACGTTTACCACCACTTACAACCTTGCTTGTGGGAAAATATTCAAAATAACTGACTCAGGAATGGTTTGTATTCCAAAAGTTTGCTTTTGTCCTTGAAAACCAAGGGACAAGAAAAGAAGGGAAGGAATCACGGGGAATCCATGTGAAAAAGATAAAATGTCATTGCTTTGAACACAATTGTATGTGTGAACACAATTGTGCCTCTGTTTGTCAAGGGAATTAAAGAACATCATAGCAAAGACAGTGTTTGCTGGATATAGGCTGGTTGTATGTTTGGAGGTATGGTGATGAAAAGGTGACAAACTAAGTTTTTCAAAAGCATCACCTCATTGTCAAGATTAAGTAAGGAAGATCTGAAGAGTTCAAGCCTAATGGCTTGACTCTCTGTGACAAATGTGTGTTTTAACATGGATAGAAATCAGTATAGGACAGACATATGCTTCCATAAGTTCACTATTACATAGCATCTACCTAGCATGTTGGAGGCCTTGCAAAGTTTTCCTGACATTTTGAGTATGCCTGGGGAATATTCTAACTCTCTGTCTGTCATCCTTTCCCCTTATTCCATGAATACTATAGTGTCCACCTCCAGGCCACATCATTGGAGGGAGCATCCAAATCTATGTGATCACAGATTCCTTTAAGTATATTTTATTATTGCTTTTTCAGAAACGTTTAATAATAAAGAAGGCAAAAGAAGCATTAGAGAAAGTTAAAAATGAAAAACAGATTGTGATCATAGGACACTGTTGAAGTTTTATTCTTTATTTTACTTACTTCTCTTGTGCATTTTCTATCTGGATGTAAGCATTCTGTCAGAGGATAATGTAGGGTGCTGTTTTCCCTAATGGTTGAAAGAGCATATTTATGAAAATACAATATTTTGCTACAAAAATGGCATATAAGATTACACTGTAATGGATTTCTACAGTGTCTTTAGGTGTACAGATATGCTATTTGGTTTTTCTCAAACCTTGTATCTCCTATTAAATAAAATAACATGGACATAATATTAAATAAAAGAACAAGGGTGAAGATAACTCCACAGTTTGCATCTGTGGCATTTTCTATTACTAATCTTGGAAAGCAGTTAAAGCATGGCTTCTGTTGATTCACGGTAGGAAATAAAAGTTTAAGAAGCTGACTGTGTAATCCATCTTTTCATACACAAATTAAATATCTATCAAGATATTTCATAAAGCTTATTGTTGAATATAATGGGATATGCCCTATACTATATTCCAAACTAGTTTTCACTTCATATTTAGCTAGATGATAGTTGGGTTATAATGACTAAAATTAGCTCTAGCAGTTTGGCAAATAGAAAGGCACAAACTATTCTGTTCTAAGGTCCTTGTGGTTTCACGGAGAGAAAGTATTAGATAAATTCAAAGCATTTCATTAGATGATATAAGATATTTTGCCTACAGGTTGGCAATGGAGAATGATTTTGCTGGGGGTGGCAGAATAGAGAGGGCAGCAAAGAGGAGAGGGGCAGAAAAAGAAAACAGAAAATCTATTTATCCCATTCATGATTCAGTACTCAAACTCCACTATTACCAGGCTCAAATAGCTGTTGGGAATGAAGGAAGAAATATCCTCTTGTTTACCTAGAAATGACTTATGAATAAGGACACTGGAATCTCAAAAATGTGAAATGCATGTACAATGTTTCTAAATCAATGATTAATTTTTTTTGTGTGATACAAACCTCTTTGACAGTCTGGTAAAGGCTATTGACCCTTTCTCAAAGTAATGTTTTGAAATATGTAAAATGAGAAACACAGGATTACAAAAACACAATTATCCTCCAATACAGTTATCAATATGTTTAAAAAAAAAAACAATTCAGAGACCCCAGATGAACAAATCCTGATCCAGATGAAACCAAGAATAATACTATTAGTTCTTTAAGTGTTGTTCAGAGAATAAGAGCGAGCCAAGACCTGGGTTCAAGGTAAATTTAGGTGTGGATTTATTGATCAAGCACGTGGCTACCCCGGAGTGTAAACTCAAATTGGGGGCCTCAATTGGAGGCAAGACCACTGTTTAAAAAAGGCTAAAACCACAAAAGTCACAATCAGGGAGGAGAGCTAGCAGAAGCAAATGATGTACAGAACCCAAGAACAGCCACTGGTTACTTTTATAGCTTAGGGCTAATTTGAGAATATGGCGCAAGGGTACAAGGGTGCAACCTTCTTGTGGCATGGGGGTCCCTCCTAGAACAGGGTGAAGGTCACAGGGTGAAGGGTGCAAGGGGAGGGTCATTGGGTAATGGGGGAATGGGGAACAGTCAATCTCCCAGAATAGACCAGGGTCATGTTCTGGGTGAAGGGTGTGGAACCCTGCTTGGTCAGCAGAACAGGACAGGGTGGTCTCTACATAAGATAGTCTTGCACCATAACCCTAGGCTGATCCTTGTATACTATGCTGATTCAGGGAGAATATACAGTATGCTGATTTGAGGAAGGAGGGGGCTAGGGGACTATGCGTTGGACAATACCCAGGACTATGCCTTAAGCTGTTTCAAGCTATTACAGGGTGTAGGATAGAGACAAGGACAAAAATATAAAGGGGCTTAATGGTGGGCCACAAATCAGGTGATGTGTAGTGACCAGGGATTTTGGTTTGGGCACAACATTAGGATTTGTGATTTCATTTATGGATACAAATCTTGCTTGACAAAGATCACAAATCTTTTAAATTTGTCTTTGTATGGTCTTTCAGAATTGCTCAACCTGAAAAAGTCATCATGTAGCCAAATTGGTGCTCTAAAAAGATCTAAGTTAGCTTTTTAAAACCAACATGAAGTCTATCCCCTGTTCTCTACTTGAAGCCTTTCCAGCTTGGCAGGATCAGTCAAACCTTGTTCTCTGCTTCCATAGCCTACAAGAATGTAGGATTACTTCCAAAACACAGTGGGACTTTGGAAAAGGGCTATGGTGGTGGTTAAATGTTGTTCACATTTAATATTCACAAATTGAGGCAGCATGCTGTTAAGTGAATGAAAGGCTAGCCTTCCAGGTAGAAAAATCTAAGGTTAGGTTCTGTCTCTTACATACACTAGCCATGTAACTATGGGCAAGTTATTCATTGCTCAGTTCTCCCAGAAAAGTTTCTAAAAACATAAATTGCAGATGATTAGTTGATTTGTGTTGGGGAGGAGGGGAGAGGAATACATAGTGGAAGGTTTCTATAGTCACGATATAGCTGTTCCTATAAAAAAAAACACCATAAATCTCTATTCATATAAATATATACTACTGTGCTCAACCAATTCATAAAAAGATATTTCCAAACATTTATTAGGTACCTACTATGACCAAGACATTCTTCAAAGCATTCTAAACTACATATAATGTAGTCTTGTCAATAGCTTAAGAAAATCTCAATCCTTTATTGCTGGTCTCAGAAGGAACATGTTGTTCCTTGTTTAAGAATGTTTTGTGATCAAAGTGAGGATAAAGTCACATTACAACTGGGTTATTATTATACTGTAAGTGCAGGCTGAGAAATGATTCAAAGATCCACTGTGAATTTATAATCTATCCAAAGATACTTACATGGTTAGAGACCTGAATCTTCTGCCTAGAGAGTTATAACTTTTAATTTGGTCTAGATGTCTACTGTACTTGAATGCAACTAGTTTAGCATGTCAGGAGTCATCCTGTTATTTCCAGTGAGAATCAAAAAAGCATCAATGAACTGAAATGGTTATTCTTATTTTAAATCTTTCAAAATAGAGGGATGAGAGTGAGGGGGGAATGTCAGAGAAAAATTAAATATATTTATCAGATTCACCTAACTCCAAAAGTAAGAGATATTCTCTCTGTGTGTATATATACACATGTGTGTACTATATGAATTTATTTATAATGTTTATGCACATATATTTATGTTTACTGATAGGTGTGCATATCTACCCCTTTTCAATTGTGTGTGTATTAGACCCATTCCCAAATTTTACCTGAACTTTTAACAGGGATCTAAGTGAATACACACACACACACACACACACACACACACACACACACACACACACACACACACTGAGCCAAAGTTATAGTTCAACAGGGACATATAAAAACTGGAAACCTCTCCTCCTTTTTTCCATTCCCCAACAAGTCATTTTAAAGGAAGCTCTTCAGTTTCCTTACCACTAGCTTCCAGCTTTTAGTACCACTGTTCCTTAAATTGACAAGCACAGATACCACTGACCCATAAACAATCCCATAAGGCCACATTTCAGAGCACAGGCCCCCATAACAGAGATAAATGCATTCTGCTTCAACCCTCATCAATTTGGAAAGCCTTGGGAATATTTTCTCTTTCTTGCATCTCAACTTTATTTATGAGCATAAATTGCTTAAGTGAGCAAATTCTCTAAATACTGTATCTGCAAAATGGTTCTGATAACAACAGCAAGCTGACACTGAAGTCTTGACATTTTATGATGATAAAATGATACTGTTATCTTCCTTTGGTGCCTGTGCAGTTATTTTCATAGACCACCAATTCCAGAAGCCTTGTGATATAATTTCCTTAATGGAGGACCATAGACAGGAAGGTACTCAGTCCATAAAGGTATGGAATGCTCATCATTTTTCTGTTGTTAAATTTTAGTTCCTATTGATGATACAATTACCAAATCCTTTGGGACTTTCCTGAACTACATGGTTGTAATTGCTCATTTATATCCATGATTTCCCTCTGTTTCTTCAATCCTTTGATAGCTATTTTGTTTTATTTTGTGTCTGTAAGATTTTTTTTCTTTCCTTTTTCTTTTATTTTTCTTCCATTGAGGATAGTTTAAATTAGATCATGCTTTAATCAAAGAAATATTTCAAAAGAAAAGCATTTTGATTTTTTTTTTGCTTTTACAAATAGATATGGACTTGTTAAAAGGACTTTTCTTTAAAAATTTTTTATTGATGCATTTTTCTCTTTTCACACATCACTATTATTTCCCAGACACCTTTTCAGACACCCTTCTCTCATTTCTCTCCTTGAAACAAAGATGGAGACTTAAACAAAAGTATCATGATTCATGGGCCATATGTGACATGGACTCACTCACCTCACTGCTTTTCTTCTGAAAAAAGTCCTTATCAGTCCTTTGGAATCCAAGATGGTCATAGTACAAGTTTAAATTCTGTTTTGTTTTGTTTTTTAAGCTTTGCTTTCCTTTATATCATTATGGTCTAGTTTCTTTTCCTTGTATTGGTTCATTTAAGTCCTCCCAAGTTTCTCCAAATTCCTCATATCAATCATTTCTTACTGTGTGAAGGCAGACACTGTATAAGATGGCAAATTGTGTTTTGCAAAATATGACTCAGGAGTAAGGAACAAGAGAGTCCTTGCACCTATTTATGATGATTTCTTTCTTTGAGAACAGAGTTAGGAAGTTCTGGACACAAGAACCAAGTAGCATTATAAAACATAAAAAATAAATTGCTTTTATTTCAAGAGTCAGGAAATGAGTCATTGATGATGTGAGAGCCCTTTTTGAATCAGCTGTCTGTGTGCAGTTAGACCACCAACTTTTTCAGAGCACAAATTCAAATTAACATGAAAATGAAAGAATAAAAATCAGAGCAAAGATATAGAATACAGTTAAAATAATTCCAGTTTGACTTATTTAAATAGTTATTGACATCAAAAATTGGGAACTGTGTGAAAGAATGCAATATGACAATTTCATAACAAATTTTGACTAATATGAATCAATTACCGAAAGAAGAAAATGAAAGAACCTAGAAACTTCCTCATTCAGGAAGTACTTTTATTATATGGCTCACTATGAGTCATAGAACTCATAGAATATAGACCATAGTCATAGAACGTTGAACATATAGTCCATGAAACACTGAAACTTAGAATCTTTTCAAAGAACAATTAGGAAGTAAGTGATGGATGTAGAGAGGCATTACATGGAATAACTGATAAAAACCAAGGAAGCTAACAAATAAATGTATGACTGGAGGGGGTAAACAGATGAGCTGGTCAATCAGTCAGCAAGCATTTAACAAGGATCCATTGTGTGCCAGGATGAACAATCAAGATACAAAGGTAGAGAAAAGCAGTCTCCCACCCTCAAAGAGCTTACCTACATTCTACGGGGGGAGACAAACATGGCGATGCATAGGCATAGACAACATACATGCAAAGTAGACCTTAGAGGTGAAGATATTAGTAATTGCTGGGACCCAGAAAGACCTCCTACTAACGGGATGACTGGAGCTGAGGTTTGAAGGAAACGAGGGATTCTAGAAGGCTTCAACAAGGAGAGGCAGAAAGCTTCGTACGTAGATGCCAGCCAGTGCAAAGGCACAAGGGAGATTGGAGTTGGAGTCCGGTGTGAACAATAGCAGGTGGGCTAGTATGGCTGGACTAGGGAGTATATAGAGAAGTGTGTCAGAAGACTGGAGAAATAGGAAGAATTTAGGCTGTGGAGAATGTTAAAGGTCAAATTAAAAGGCCTATAATAAACACTGGAATTTCTGACTGGTAGAGAGTGACTTGTCAGATCTATGTGCAAGATAGCTTTCTAATTAGTTAATTTATTTTAGTTTTCAGCATTCATTTCTGCAAGATTTTGAGTTCCAAATTTTCTCCCCAACTCTCCCCTCCTTCCACTCCAAGATGGCAGGCATTCTGATTACCCCTTCCCGTAGTCTGTGCTCCCTTCTATGATGCCCCTCCCCCCTTACTCCCTTGCTCCTTATTTTCTTGGAGGACAAGATAGTTTTCTAAACCCCATTCATTGCCTGTATATCTTACTTCCTAGTTGCATGTAAAAATTTTTTTAACGTTTGCTCTTAAAACTTTGAGTACCAAATTCTCTTCCTTCTTCCCTCCCCATCCACCCTCATTGAGAAGGCACACAATTCAATATAGGTTATACATGTGGAGTTATGCAAAACACTTCCATTATAGTCATGTTGTGAAAGACTAACTATATTTTCCTCCATGCTATCCTGGCCCATACTTATTCTATTTCCTCCTTTGAGTCTGTTCCTTTTCAAAAGTGTTTGCTTCTTACTACTCCCTCCCCAATCTGCCCTCCCTTCTATCATCTTCCCCTCCCCAATCCCTTTCCCCTTACTTTCCTGTAGGATAAGATGCCCAGTTGAATGTGTATGTTATATCATCCTTAAGCTAAAGTCAATGAAAGGAAGGTTCACTTATTCCCTCTCACCTTCCCCCTCTTCCCCTCCATTGTGAAACCTTTTTCTTACCTCTTTTATGAGATAATTTATCCCATTCTGTCTCTCCTTTTCTCATCTCAATACATTCCTCTCTTACTCCTTAATTTTATTTTTTAGTTATCATCCTTTCATATTCAACTCATCTTGTGCCATTTATCTATCTATCTATCTATCCATCTACATATACATATACACATTTACATACACATATACATGTACATACATATATATTTCTTCCAACTACCCTAAATCTGAGAAAGGTCTCATGAGTTACAAATATCATCTTTCCTTGTAGAAATGTAAGCGGTTCAAGTTTAATAAGTCCCTTATGATTTCTCTTTCCTGTTTATTTTTTCATAGTTCTCTTGATTGTTCTATTTGTAAGTCAGTTTTTTTTTTTCCATTCAGCTCTGGTCTTTTCATCAAGAATGCTTGAAATTCCTATATTTTATTGAATATCTGTTTTTTTCTCCCTGAAGTATTAGATTCAGTTTTGCTGGGTAGGTGATTCTTGGCTTTACTCCTACCTTCTTTGACATCCATAATATCATATTTCAAATCCTTCAATCCCTTAATGTACAAGCTGTTAGATCTTGTGTTATCTTGATTGTATTTCCACAATACTTGAATTGTTTCTTTCTGGCTGCTTGCAATATTTTCTTCTTGACATGGAAGCTCTGGAATGTGGCTACAATGTTCCTAGTTTTCCTTTTGAGATCTCTTTCATGAAGTGATTGGTGGATTCTTTCAATTTCTATTTTACCCTCTGGATCTAGAATATCAAGACAGTTTTCCTTGATAATTTCTTGAAAGATGATTTCTAAGCTCTTTTTTTGATCATGGTTTTTAGGTAGTCTAATACTTTTGAAATTATTTCTCCTGAATCTGTTTTCCGGGTCAGGGAATATCCAATGAGATATTTCACAGTGTCTTCTATTTTTTTTTTTTCATTCTTTTCTTCTGTTTTATAACATATTGATTTCTCATAAAGTCATTAGCTTCCATTTGCTCCACTCTAATTTTGAATGAATTATTTTCTTCAGTGAGCTTTTGGACCTCCTTTTCCATTTGATCAATTCTGATTTTTAATGCATTCTTCTTCTCATTGGATTTTTGGGCCTCTTTTGCCATTTGGGTTTGTCTGCTTTTTAAGGTGTTCTTTTTGTCAGTATTTTTTGGGTCTCCTTTAGCAAGCTGTTGACTAATTTTTCATGATTTTCTTGTGTCACTCTCATTTCTCTTCCCAACTTTTCCTCTACTCCTCTTATTTGATTTTCAAAATCCTTTTTGAGCCCTTCCATGACCTGCAACCAATTCATATTTTTCTTGGAGGCTTTTGATGCAGGAAATTTGACTTTGTTGTCTTCTTCTGGTTGTATGTTTTGATCTTCTTTGTCACCAAAGTAAGAGTCTATCATCTGAGGTTTTTTTTTGTTTTTTGTTTTTAATGCTGTTTGCTCATCTTCCTAGCCAAATACTTGACTTTCTAACTCTTTGCCAAGGCAGGACTTTGCTTCCAGTTGGGGTGGAGGTGGGAGTGGGAGTGCTGTCCCAGTCCCTAAGGCTTCCATTTCAGTCACTTCTTTCCCCACTGTCTGTGGATCCAGAGCTCTGGAAGCAGCCACTGCCACCACCACCAATGCTGCTGCCCTCAACCCGGGGCTGGACTCTAGCTGGACCACCCTTCTCTTTCACCCAGTTCCTACAGAGTTTTCCCTCTGACCTTCTGTGATGTCTTTTGTATTTGTGGATTGAGAAGCCTGGAAACTGTCAGTGATTCAGTCCTATGAGGCCTATTTCAGCCCTGTCTGTGCCAGCATGGCCCATGCCAGACTGTGCTCCACTTCCAGTCTGGTAAAATAGACCCTTCCTGTCTGCCTTCCAGGATGTCTTGGGCTGGAGATGTATTTCATTCTGTCATTTTGTGGGTTCTGTAGCTCTAGAATTTGTTTAGTCATTTTTTACAGGTATTTGGAGGGTTTGGGGGAGATCTCAAGCAAGTCCCTGCTCTTACTCCACTATCTTGGCTCCGCTCACAAGACAGGTTTCTAAAAGATGTATTGGCATAGGCAGGGAAACAAATTAGGAGGCTGTTGCATTCGTCTAGGCAAAAGTCTCTGAACCCAAGAGATTACTATGTGAGTTGAGAGAATGGGTCTTATATGAGACATTATGGAAACAGAATGATGAGATTTGGCAACTGATTGTATATACAGAGTGAACAAGATGAGAGGTTGAAGATGACACTGAGATTATAAACCTGGGGAATTGTTGTGGTTGTAAGAGTAATAGGGAAGTTTGGGTGAAGAGCATGTTTGGAGTTTAAAAAAAATAGTTTTATTTTAGACATATTGATTATGAGATCACCAAGTTCAAAATTGTAAGAAACCTCATTGATATGTCATTCAACCCATACAAGACAGGAACACCCACTATGATGTATACATTCAATAGGCAATTTGCAGAAATGCAGAAATAGAACTCATGAAAGAGACCAAGGCTGGACCCTGGTTATGTGAGATAATTTCCCCTAATCTTCCTTTTTCTCCCTCTCCTACCCTGTGTATCCCTCTTCCCTATGTTTTCCATTCTTTTTGTAAAGAACATACAGACATACCAGAACCATTACCTGGCCTAGTTTAATTGAACTCCCTCTATGAACCTTGATGATGATAGAGTTCAGAGAAGACACAGGTATATACCATCTTCCTATTTTTTAATGTAAACAGTTTTCCCTTCTTTAGTCCTTTAACCTTGTTACTCATATTTGCCTTTTTCTGTCTCTTCACTCCTGTGTTTAACCTTAAAAGGTTTTTCCATACCTCTAGTCTTCTCATCAGAAATGCTTTAAAGTTCTCTGTTTCATTAAAGGTTAATGTCCTCCTGTTACGTTATATTCAATTTTGCTGGGTATTCTTGGCTTTGAGCTCATATCCATTCCCTTCTGCAAAATTATAATCCAAGTTCTCTGCCCTTTATAGTGGTGGGTGTGATATAGTGTGTGAGCTTGACTGTGGCTCCTTAATACACTAATTCTTTCTTTTTGGTTACTTGACTATATTTTTTTCTTTAACCTGGACACTCTGAATTTTGGCCATGTGTTCCTTAGTTTTCATTTTGAGGTTTCTTTCAGGAAAAGATCAGCAGATTCTTTTTCTTTGTCTTCTGGTTCTAAGACATCTGAGAAGTGTTTTTTTTTCCCCTAAGATTTCTTGAAATATCATGTCTAAGGATCTTATTTCTTTTTATTTTTGTTAATAACATTCAGATGATTCTTAAATACACTAATACTTAAATTTCTTTTCCTTTATGTTTTTTCCAGGTCTCTTTTTTCTTTTGTTATGAGATACCTTACATTTTCTTCCATTTTTTTCAGTCTTTTGAAATTGTTTTAATATTTCTTATTTTGTCATGGAGTCATTGACTTCTCGTTGGCCCATTCACATTTTTAGGAATTTTGCTGCTTGCTTAATGTTTCCTATCTCTTGTGCTAATCTGTTAATTCCCTTTCTAATTCTCTTTTTTTCATAACTCTTATTTCTTTTCCATTGTCTTTCCCCCCTAGAGCTCTAATTCCATTTACAAAATGAAAAAGTGTTCATTTTTAACTCAATTCATTTCTTCCAGAAATTCTTGTTGATTTTGTGACCAAATTGTATTTTTCTCTCAAGAATTCCTTTGAAATGTTTTGGAGTCATTCTATGTTTGTGTCTTGAGCATCTATACCATAATACTTATTCATTATGGTAGGGCTCTTTTTTTTTTTTTAACCCATTTTTCCAGCTTGTTTCTCAGCTTTGGACGTGGTTGGACTTTTCCACATTTATGGAAAGAAAGCCTGGACTGGTCCTGTTTTGTTTTCTTGGGATATTTCATATTGTGTTCTTCCAGGACTCAGGGACAGACTCAGGACCTGCAAGCTTTCAGTACTTCCAAAGTGGTCTGAATAAGACCACAATAGGACTGTTGTCTCCCTGATTTGAGTTCTGAAAGTTCCTGACCTGGGTTTGGGTCTATGCTAGAGTAGACTTCTGTTGGACTCTGCTTCTATCAGTCAGCTAGAATGCCCTGTTGGTTCAGAGTGGCAGAACTATAGGCTACTCTTTGGTTTGGTACTCCTATTATTACTTTTCTGCAGGCTAAGTTAGATGCTGGAGATGAGACTGTTCTCTGTGCTAGTGCCTGAGACATATCACTGCTGCTGCTGGCTTCTCAACTTCCTCATTTCTCCACAAATAGGATAGAACCAGGAAAGAGCAGAAAATTCTTTTCTTCTTGCAGTGAATAGCAAGTGGTTCAGTTTAGTTGAGTCATAATATCCATTGAGAATAGGAGTGTGAAATAATACTGGGAATGTAGGTTGAAACCATCTCTTCAAACGGCCTGAATGCCAGGTCAAACAGTCTGCACTTTATTGTACACAACATAATACAAGATACTAGTTTAGAGGTCCCCATAAGTTTTCAGCTTATATTGCTTCGAGGAAAGATATGACAGTTATAGTTTGGCGATAACATTCTAACGATGAGAATTAGCAGTAGTAAAGTGAATAGATAGTCAGCCTGAGAGTTAGGGAGACTGGTTTTTATTTTCTTTTTCTAATACATTCAACATGTGTTACCCTGAACAAGTCACTTGACCTCTCAGGTGCCGCTGGCAATTCTCTGAGATTATAAATTGTAGAACTGGTGCTGATTTGCTTTCATAAAAGGAGTTTTCTCACCAGAAACTCCTTAGACTAATAAAATTTTGCATACACATATTCATATACACCTATTAATTAGAATGTAAGCTACTTGTGGTCAAGAACTGTTTTTGCTTTGTATTTTCAGCACTTAGCACCAGTGCCCATCTTATAGTAAGTACTTAATAAATACTTGATTTATTAAAAATAAGAAGTCTGGTCTCTGCAAAAAATTCTCATTGGGTACACTCCTAAAGTAGAAGTGTAAATGTGAATTTACTCTTTAATAGGAAAACAGGAAATGTTTCCAAGTGAGTAATGAATGACAGAGATAAAGCAGGTGGCTTATTTATACAAATGCGTGAGTACTGTACATTGCATCAAGGACAAAATAATGTCGTCTCTTCAAAGAGAGGCAGGTCTCTCTAGATAGCCTTCAGGAATTAACACATGCATTCTTTCACCATAAAGTCTCACTTTTTATGGGCATCAAGGGCATGGCAGGAGAATATAACAGGGAGACAAAGCGCTGGAATAATTTCTGAATTGTAATTGAAGTGTAGATTAATTTGTATTATGATGAGAGATTAGCAAACTGTCAAAACCAAATTAAAACTCACATACCCAGCCCCTTACCTAATTGTAGTTTTTCCCAGAGAAAGCATACTCATTCTGATCAAATTACCTCAGGCTCAAGTTATACTCAGGCTGATCATCTGTATTTCAAGCTGTTCTTTGGCATTTGAAACAATGCTTTCCCCATAGGAGCTGCAACTTATTCTCCCATATATATTCCAATATGTACCTGGAGATTTCATACACTACTTGTAGAATGAAATGAAACTCTGAGATCACACTTTATTCAGTCTTCTCACGCTATCTATAAGTCACAACAGTTTGCCAAATAGCACAGGATATAGGTAACACATAATTTCTGCTAAAAACTTGATGACAATTTTATCCATAAATAAAGACTAAAAACAAGTGAACATACAAAATCTCTAACTTTTTCTAGAGTTCCAAACTGACAAAGCAGAAAAAAACTAGTCAGCAGTTGTTTAACTATTTCATATTTATCTTGCACGGCATATTATGAAGTGCTAAGAGAAGAGCAAATGTTTTAATTAAAATGAACAATTTTCTGAGGGAAGACAATTGCTATGTTTGCTAACTGAATTTAATGTGTTACACAGCCAAACCAGGTCCTTAATGAATGCTAACTTTTTAAACGCCACATGAAGCAGCAATGGTTGTTCCTGCATATTTATTCAGGGTAATTGATAGAAATGTTTAATTAAATATTGTGAAGGGTAATTCTTTAGCTTTCTCTGTCAGACAAATTGAAACCATGAGATTCTGAGATTATTTGGCTGAACTTTCTGGTTTAATTAACTGAAAGCTCAAAAAGAAAGGGAAGACAATGAGGATAGAATTTAAGGTATTTTTAAAAATGCATATATTCCTGGGAATCTGGTAAAGTCACACATTTTTTTGCCCTAACATCTTGGTGTGTGTGTGTGTGTGTGTGTGTGTGTGTGTGTGCGCTCGCACGCGCGCGTGTGTGTATGTGTGTGCATTTGTGTGTGTATGTGTGTGCATGTGTGTGTGCATGTGCGTATGCGCACACACGTATGTGTATGTACATGTGTGTGCATGTTTGTGTATGTGTGCGTGTGCGTGTGTGTATACACGTGTGTATGTATGTGCGTGTGTGAATGTATGCATGTGTGTGCATGTGCGTGTGTGTGCATGTGTATGTATGTATGTGTGTGTGCGTGTGTGTGTGCGTGTGCGTGTGCGTGTGCGTGTGCGTGTGTGTGTGTGTGTGTGTGTGTGTGTGTGTGTGTGTGTAGTGTGGTAGGGAAATAGATTGGGAAAAACTACCTTTTCAGTCAAAAAACCATTCATATTTGTTCTGAGGGAGGATATCGATATCTTTTTCATATCATATCCATTCCTCTACCCTATTTAGAAAGTCATCCTTCTTAACAATAAAGGTATATGATAAGTTGATAAATAGAGGAAAGCAGCTGATCAAAATAACCAACACATCAACTAAGTGTAATATTGCATATATATATATATATATATATATATATATGTATGTATGTATACACTGCTTGACACCCATAGGCTTCCACATTTCAAAAAAATGAGGAAGGTGCATTCTTACAACTTTTATTTGGATCCAAATGGGGATATTAAAATCATACAAGGTTCAATTTAGAGATTTTTGTTGTTGTTATATTTTCTATTTACACTGATATAATCATTGTGTGCATGGTTTTCCTGGCTCTGCTTATTTTATTTTTATTCTGAAAGTAATGATTAACAGAAAGTACATTTTATGTGAAAATTGCCCCCCCAAATCTGTGCATATAAAATTGTGAATTTCTGTTTGCAGGGATTTGCTGAAGGAATCAAATATACGTCTGGGCTTATATATAATATAGTTGTATTCTAACATGATATTCCAGGAGTCTAGTAGTATTTAAGGGAATTGCCTTTGATAGAAAGAGACTGAGTTCTTTCTCTCCTCCTACTCCCCCATAACCTTGTAAATTTCAAAAGGTCAGAAGATTTGGACTTTCCATCAATGCTGGTAGGAGTGCCTCCAGAACAGCAGTGTCTAGTGGCAGTGTGTGTATCAGGAGTTGAGAGAAATGCTGAAGACAAACTAGTTACAGGAAAGAAATGTAGCTTCAAGTTTCTATGTAAGTACTGATTCTGAGTCTAGCAGGGATCCTTATCCAATAATAACTTCATGAGGACTCTATGAAAGGAGAACTTGACTTCTAGTAAACAGAAACTATGAGTTATGCTTTGTGCATATGTGTTTCCTAAATTTGAGCCCCCTTTCCCCAGGGATAATATTCGTTTTGTACGTACCTTCATTTAGATTTACAGTGATTCTCAGTCTTCCTAATGCCACAATCCTTTAACATTTAATATTTATGTGTGGATGTATCTGCATATGAGTGCATGTGGAGAAGGATAGAGGAACGGTGTCTCAGTTCCTAAGACCATGGGAAATACGTGTTTTCCAATGGTCTTAGGTAACACCTGTGAAAGGGTCGTTTGACTCCCAAAGGGGTCACAATCCACAGGTTGAGAACCTATGGATTAGAAGAATGGTTTATACCAGTTTTTCTTACTATATCATCTAAATAAATATCTTTTTTGAAAAAGCTAATTAACTCTGGCTGATTCATTGATAAACAATGGGGAACACAACAGATGGGGGCTAATAAGAGACAGTGATATGACCATAACCTCCCCACCCCTTCTATTCTCCTTTGTCAACTCCTAAGGGCTCTGAGAAATCGTCAACAGAAGTTTGTTAGCCTGGTGTGTTGGAGGGGGATTTGTCAGAGTGAACCCAGAGGGATTGTAGCACATCACTAATTACCAAATGAATTGAATAGATAAATAAATATTGTAATGAACTAGGGAGTAATGGAAATTTTCCATATAACCTGGGAAAAGCAAACCTAGCACAAAAGATTAGGGTTTTTTTTTTGAGGTGACAGGGGGGTGTCTTTAAGGAACTGATTCATCTAGCCTGTCTACTTATGTTTATGAATTTGACATAACTTGTTACTTTAAAGGGTGTAAGATATTTCACTGGCATCCAAGCTTCAACTCAGCACATGGCTCATAAGAATACCATCCAGGACATATGAATTTAAAATAGCTTTTTTCTTTGAAATTGGCAGCATTGCTTCTCTTGTCTTTTGTAGCTTTCATTTAATTAAGCTAGAAAGTTCAGCCAAAGGGTCTCAAAATGTCTTAGTATTTAGATTTCACCATTCAGGAAATATTTGTTAAATGCCTACTTTGCAAAATGCACTATGCTGGGCATTGAAAAATATACAAAGATAAATAGACAAAGGCCCCTGCTGCTGATTAGCTTTTTATTAAACAGGGGCAGATGAAATAAGTCTACACTTTGATGTTTTAATATACCTATGATTTCATCCACGCAGTTATACCCTCCAATGATGCGGATCACAATCAGGGGACAGTAGCTCTAGAGCTGGGAGGAACCTTAGAGATCATCAAGTCAAGTTCCTTCATTTTACAAATGAGGCCCAGGGAAATTAAGTAACTTGAACAGGTTCATACAGGTAGTAATTGTCAAAGTCAAGATTTAAACCTCAGTCCTTTGATACACTTTCCCACGGCGTATTTTCCAGAGTGTCACACTGCCTTCTTGCCTATTCATGTCTTTTCATTCAACAGAAACGACAATGACAATGATAATGATGACAGCAACAATCATTTGGCATGTATTATAGTACCCGCCGTATGCCAAGCTCTTCCTCACTCCAGGTTTGGTACTCTCTCCATTGCACCACTTAGCTTTTTGTCTGCATTCTGTAAAATCTTTCTCAGGGTGATCCACCCAAAGTATTGAGGGCCACCTCTCCTTTTAGTCATATCTTTTACTCTATTCTTAGTACACAATTTTTGGGCAGGGAGTGTAGTAGGAAAAAAATCCTGTGTCATGGGAGCAGAGAAAGGTCTTTTCTTAGAGTCAGGAAGATCTAGGTTCAGCTTCAGTCTCTGTTCCATATTAACTCTGTGAACTTGGACAAGTAACTTCATTCTCAGTGACCCAGGCAACTATTTAAAAAATGTCATTCATCTTGTGTTATCTGCATTGGTGCAGGAAATTTTTACATCAGGATTTTCCTACACTGGTAGAATCATAGGTCTGGACCTTACTTCTGTAAAAAGGAGCCATAGTTGATTTATTCTGCCTATCCTCATTGTCCTCAGTGGTATTAAATTGAAGACCAGCGTTGCAAAATGTAATTGAGGAATAATTAACAAAATAAATAGAAGCACAAAACAAAAGAGACCATGTTAATCAGTGGTTTTCTAAGTGAATGTGTTGCTGGAAGGAATCCATTTCTATTTCACAGTGTTGCTGGTAAACAACTTAAATTCTTCACTTTTTAGTTATATTGATACTGTTGATTTTTATATCCCATTAATTTCTGAATATATATTTCCCTTTTTCCCTTGTAACAGACAATCAGTTCATTAATCACATCTCATAGAATAAGCAACATTGGCTCAAAGTGTGTGTATCAAGGTATTTATTCAAAGCATTGCACAGTTTCCCAAGTATGTTCCAACCTTCTCTTCCTCCAGTGCACTTCTGGGGGTAACAAAAAACCCCAAATCCCAAAACTTTGTCCATCTCCAGCTTCTGTTGAATAAATATGTACTAAGACACTAGATGAGGATATAAATTAAACTGTATATCAAGAGAAAAGTAGAGAGTTAAATGTAATGAAAATTAGAAAATGATAAAAACATAAAAATAATCTAAATTGCTGTAAGATCAGATGAAGGAGAAATCATTAGAGGTCATCTGTTTTAATTCTCTCATTTTACAGGTGAAGTAGCTGTGCTAAAAATATTTAGTAACTTGCTTAAGGTCCTGGGCAGGAGTATCTGGATAAATATTTAACAACCGGCTCTCTGAAAAAAAATGTATGATATACTTCTAAGTATAATATGTATTATTCATATTTTCTACACACTCTTAAATTGAAACAATCAACCAAACAATAAATCAAACACTAAACTGTAGTGTTTGCCCAATTCTGAAGTATAAATGAAAATTTAATAATCAAGTCTCATACATAACACCTGTGTAGAAACAGAGTTGGAATTTGAACCCAAATCCTTTGGCTTCGAATCTATTACTTTTTCCACTACACCAATAAGACCTTTAAAACTGAAAAGGTTTTGTTGGTATTTCAAGGCTGAGTGCTATCACTTGCTCCTTTAGTTTGTTTCTTTCCAGAAAATAGTAACTAATTTTCTTTTTCTTGCAATCTAAAAAAAAAATCTAACATAACCTTTTTGAATGGAGAAGAAAAGTTTTTTTTTTCTTAAATAAAGCAGCATTCTTTTTACAGGTGCCATTTTCATTTACAGGAATGATTTGTTCAATGTAGAAAATTAATGCTTTTGCAAGGCCAAATCCTTTACCTTTATTATGTTAACATGGTGAAATTCAACGGTGAGACACCAAGAGGTCTATTTTGCTAAAGAAAAACTATTTTAATGTTAATGTAGATTTCAGACAAAGCTTGTATATCTTATGTGACTGAGTACTTATGACATATTCCAAAGACACTAGAATATTTTGACTTAACTGCTATATTTGTATCAATGACACAGCATTATTATTTTCTCGAAATATTTCTTTAGGTGGCAAAAATAGTAACTGTAACCTACTGGGGGAATAAAGGGATACACTTCAAGCTTTGCCTCTATCATTTAGTAGAATGGCCTTTCATCAGGTCACTTAACTGCTCTTTACCTCAGTTTCTATACCTAGAGGTTGGAAGATCATTCAGTGCATAAAAGACCTGTATCTCAAGTCGGAAAGACCTAAGTTCAGATTTGGCCTCAGATCCTTGTTATAGGACTGTTGGCAAATCACTTAGCTTCTGTCTGACTCAGTTTCCTCAGCTGCAAAATGGGGGTAATAATAGCACTTACCTCTGAGGATTGCTTTGTGGATAAAATGAGATAATATTTGTAAAGAGCTTTGAATAGGGGGGTCTGACACACAATAGATAACTTAAATTTTATTGAAAAAAATCTCTCAGGTTGTTGTGTGTGTCCCTGGTTTTCAGAGAGGACCATGGCATCAGGGAAATGATGACATGACTTACAGTTGACTTTTTGAGTGAGGGAGGGCTGTGCATGGTCACTAGTCTTACTTTCTCCTCCAAGTCATCTGGATCCAGTGACCTGATATCCATCAGGATGACTGGAGATGACCCAGGATGCAATGGGAGACCCTGGCTCTTTTAGGCTAAGGCCTTTACAGGTACTCACCATTCAATGAATAGGCCTGTTTAAGAAGTTAGTAAAGACATGGCCCCTTTATTTAGAAAAAGAAAAAAAAAACAAGCTGGGAGGGGAAGGCTCTCAGGGTTGCTATTCCAAAGAGAAACAGTTATCGTTGACATTCACTAAGCCAGAAGGGTCCCAAATATAGTCATTAAGTGGAACTTGAGCAGGGACCTGCTCCTTCGTTTTACAGATTTGAACACTGAGGCTCTGAGGAATTAAATGACTTGCTTAGGGTCACAAAAGTAGTGAACAGCCTGTGATTTCAGGTGTTGCACTCTTTCTACTATGGCTTTCCATCAGGTTGTTGTGAAGATAATGAGAAATGTGTGATGTGAACATATTTTGAAAAGTTAAAACTAGTATGAAAGTCTAATGTCATTATTAAATTAAAACAAAGGAGGAGGATGCTGGGAAGATGGTGGAGTAGGTCAGAAAGTTCTAAGCTTTCTGGATTCTGCCCCCCACCCAACAAGATAAAATAGCACCTCAGGGCAAATACAGAGCAGCAAAAAATAAATAAACTAAATAACTAGGGAATGAAGCAATGGTTTCCCTTTGGCTAGTCAGAGAAGATCTGAAGACAAAAATCCCAGGAAGAGGTTTTATTCCAGTGAAGAGTAAACTCCTGCTAGCTAGTTCTGCTTAAACAATAAGCAGCAAGACCAGGGGTTAGCTGGGTTGGGAGGCAACTAAAACCGTAATCACAGGAATTTTTACTGCCAAGGTCGGTGAGGAGAGTTGGGTCTGAGACAACAAAGACGGAGGGAACCTCTGCAGACAAGGAATGTTAGACTCATTTGTGCTGTGGAGATGCTGCCCTGAGTGAGAAGGAACCAGCACATGCCCAGTGACTGCAGAAGCAGTGGGGTGAGGATGCTGTGGACTGTGAGGCTAGAACTCATGGTTTCCATTCCAGGCCAGATGGGAGAACTAAAAGAGTATCTGTGGCCAGAGCACCATCCTCCATACAGTAGTGAGTGAGAGAAGTGAAAACTTCACACACTATACTCTAAAATCTAATAAGACTTCTCATGGGAAACAGGCCCAAGTTCCCCTTCCCTGGAAATCACATGATTTACAAGGACTCAAAACTCAGAGCAGTAGGGAGTCACCCCTCTCCTCAGTGACACCTCAGCATAAAATATGCCAAACAAGCACAGAAGTGCTTTCTCAAATGTACATCGGGTGGCCTACTGTTTCCTTGTTCTGGTACTTGAGGTAGATTGCCGTGCTTAGATCGTATACCTAACTTCCAGCCAATGGAAGAAAAGCATCAGGAGAGGGGTGGGGAAGAATTGTGCCTTAGGGCTTTATAACTTTGTCATTTCCTTTTGTAAATTACTTCTCCTCCTTGACCATTTGTCAGGAGGGTGGCCCTTTCTCGAGATTGTAATAAACCATTCTTTTCTGCTTCCTACCTTGAGAAGCCTCTGAGTATTATTTGGGTAAGGATTTCTGTTGCACACAGTTTTGGCGGGGCACACACTAGGGCTAGAGGTGATTACCAAAAAATAAGCTGCTACAAATTAAAAAAAATGGATAGGCAAAGGAGTTAGAATCCAATCATAGCGAGTTACTATGGGAATAGAGAAGACCAGGGTTCATCTTCAGAGAAGGATACTGAAGCAAAGAAACATTCACCTACCCCAAAAAGTAATGTCAAATGGTCACCTGCCCTAAAAGAGTTCATAGAAGAACAAAAGATTTTAGAAATCAAATATGAGAGATTGTGGAAAAACTTGAAAATAAAAACACCATTTAAAAAAACAACTGAAGAAAAACAACTAATTAGGAAAGCAGATGCAGAATATTAAGGAAGAAAATAACTCCTTGAACATCAGAATTAGGCAAGGAAAGCCTGAGATAAAATGAGAAATAATTAAAGAATATTGTCCTGAAGCATTAGAACAAGAGGGGAAAGTAGAAATAGAAAAAAATCCACTGATCATTATCTGGAAGAGATCCTATGAGCAAAACCCACAGGAATATCATGGTCAAATTCTGAAACCCCCAACTCAAGGATAAAATATTTCCAGCAAAAAAAGAAAAAAAAACATATAAGGTGGTGCCATAATTAGAATCGTGCACAAAACAACACTAAAAGTGGCAACACTAAAAGATTAAAGGTCTTAGAAAACTATATATAAAAGAGCAAAAGAACTGGGGTGCTACCAAATATCATAACCAGCGAAGCTGAGCATAATCCTGAATGAAAAAAATGAATATTTAATAAATTGTCAGACTTTCAATATTTTATTAAAAAAAACAGAACTTAATAGAAGATTTGACATACAAGAGCCAAGAGAAACATAAGGTACATACCAAAGACTAATTGCAAGGGACTCAATAAGGACATACTTTTACCATTTGTATTAGGAAATGTAAAATATATGTCTAAGATTGTTATTATTAATTGGGTAGTTCATAAGAAAAATTGGACTAGACCTCAGAATGATATTATTTCAAAAAGTAAAACTGTTTAGGAACAGCTAAAAAGAGTAATTATTTTATACAAATGAGGTGTGAAAGGAAGAAATGGCACACAGGAATTAGATGAGGGAGGAGGGCTGGTGGTTCTGGAAACCTACTTCCATCAGAAAAGAGTTTAAGAGGGAACAAAACACGTATATCTAGAAGAGTATAAAAGTCTTCTAAATTCAGAAAGAAATAAAAAGCTTAGGAGGGGATCGGGAGAGGAGAAGAGAGGGATCTTTATTAAAGGGGAGGGAAAACGAACACATTAAAGGGGGTATAGAAGGGTGTTTAGATTAATGGGAACAGGAGGATATGAGAGGGATCTTTGGGGTGATAGGTTAGGTAATAGAAGGGCAAGGTATTGGGGGGGAAGTAAAATGAGAAATCAGGAGGGGGTAGGAAATAAGAAATATGCACAAATATAGAATAAAGATCAGGAGTAGAATTGGTTAGGGGAAAAGAAGCAGGGGTGGTAATCAGGATCTTGCTATGTGTCAGTCATATTCACCAACATTGCTTTGGACAATTTATAATAACTTAACAGCATGAAGTGGGAATATTGTTGTGGTGTAGGAAACGATGAGTTGATGGACTTGGAATAACATGGAAAGATTTGAACTTACGAAGGAAGAAGTTATCTACCCTCAGAGAAACAGAGGACAAATAAGTATAGTATGGTGTTACACAGATGGATATGTATGTATATGTCTGTATGTGAGTATGATTATAGATATTTAAGGATATTTATGTGCAAGCATTTGTGTATGTATATATCTATATATGTGTGCATATTTCTATATGTGCATGTATCTGTATATATTTATGCATTTATATGTGCCTGTATGTGTGTCTATCTATCTATCTATCTATCTATCTATCTATCTATCTATCTATCCATCCATCTTTAATTGTAGCCTTGGTGGGAGGTGGGGAGGAAGGGGGGAAAAGAACAAAGTAAAAAGTGCACGGCAGAGAATAAAATTAAACCTACAAGGAAGCAAAGAAAAAATGGACGGCTCTCAACACAACGCATAGTGCACAATGTGTGCATATAGTGCGCAATGCACAAGCCTATTATATAGGCTTTCTTGAAAAGGAAATTTATTGCTATATATTTTAAATCATGTCATGTTCTGATGTGCACATAGCAATGTTTTTTCTCTTCTTATTTTGTATTTGTCTCAATATTTAAGCTTATATTATGTTTCTTTTTTCTTATTTTGTATGTTTTAGTATTTATATCTAAAATAAATAATTAAGACTTATAAAATAAATTAAAATAAAATAATGATGTATGATAAAATAATAAAGTACCAACAAAAATTGTGGTGCTATGATTTATCTCAAGAACATTTCTCTAAAAGGTGAAATGGGAAATTATTGTTATTACTAAGAATATTGTTAATTCAGTTTTTATTATTAATAATAATACTGTTCTTTCATACTATTGTTATTTTAAGGGAGACAAGAAGGCTTATACAAATCCAAGTTAGATGAATTCCGAACTTTATGGACATCTGGAAGGCAGATGAAAAAGTCACTAAAAGTGCAAAGTAAGTCATATCACAATAGAAGAGTGTAAAGAAATAAAATTATTATTTGGGTATGAGATTAGGAAAATTTCCTAACAGTTGTATATGTTTATAAATGGAATCAAAGGTTGTCTCTGAGAGTATTGGAGTCCTCCTTTCTATGTCTTCAAAAAGAGGTGCATGACCACTTCTTAGAGATGTTGTAGAACAAGTTCTTGGTATGAAATGGGGTAGATCATCTCTGAGGTCTCTTCACCCTCTGAGATTTAATGAGTAATCTTCTTTTTTCCACATGTGTTTATGTATATGTGTGCATATATGTGTGTGTGTATGTGTATGTATATTTTCACTGACTGCATTCTTTCTCATGTTTTTTTTTTTAACTTTTGATCTGTTTCTTCTTCCTCAACTCTGATGAATATGGAAAAATGTTTTTACATGATGGCACATATATAAACTATACCAAACTGCTTACCATTTCCAGAAGAGGGGAGCAGAGGGAGGCAGGGATATAGAAAAATTTGGAATGAAAATCTTCTAAAAAGAAATGCTAAAAATTAAAATAATAATAATAATAAAACAAAAAAACTTCAAAAAAAAAAGAGAAAAAAGAATATGCACAATGACCAAGAAGCATTTTTACCAATAATGCATGTGTGATTCAGTATTAGGAAAACTATTAGCATAATTGAACACATCAGTAACAACATTAACAACAACAACAACAAAAAAGCAAAAGTCATAAGACCATATAGGTAGATGCAAAATAAAAAATAAAGCTTGTGGTAAAATATAACACCCAGTACAATTAAAACCGTTAGAAAGAAGAAGACTGAATGGAAACTTTCTTAAAATGATAAATAATATCTATCTAAAACAAAGTAAGCATGAGCTATAATGGGGATAAACTTCATTACTGATCAAAAAAGATCAGAGGTGAAGCCAGAATGTCCATAATCACCATCATTATTTAATAGTGTATCAGAAATAAGTTATAGAAATGACCAAAAAATCAATGAAATAAAAGCAGGCAATGAGGAAAGAATATTATAATTTTTTGCAGATGATGATAAGGGAATTCTAGAAATTTAACTGAAAAAATAAGCTAGTTGAAATAATTAACAACTTCACCAAAATTGGAGTCTATAAAATAAACCCACTCTAATAATCAGCATATATAAATATTACTTACAAAACCAAGCAGAGATAAAAAGAGAAATTCCATTTAACATGTCCTTAGACAATGTAAAATATGTAAGGGTCTACCTGCAAGATAAACTTAGGGACTATATGATCACAATTATAAAAAAAATACTTTTTAAACAAATAAAGACAGAGCTAAAGAATTGAGAGATAACTGATTGCTCATGGTGGGCAGGCTGAACCAATATAATAACCTAGATAAGTCTACATAAGCTAGTTTATTTATTCAGTACCATACCAATCAAAATTACAAAAAATTATCATACTGAGCTAGAAAAAATAATAACATAATTAATCTGGAAGAAAAAACCATAAAGACAATCAAGGGAAGCAATATAAAAAAATGTAAAGGAAGCTGGCCTGGCATGACCAGATTTCAAATTGTATTTCAAAATGTTAAACATGAAAACAATCTAAAACTGGGTAAGAAATAAAATGACAGATCAGTGGACTAGATTAAGTACAGAAAAGACAAGAGCAAATGATCATAGTCATCTAATGTTTGATAAACCCCCAAATCCAAGCTTTTGGGTAAGAACTCACCATTTGGAACAAAAAAAAAAACCTCAGAAAATTGGAAAGAAGTTTGGAAGAAACTTAAAATAGACCAACATCTCACACTCTTACCAAGATAAGGTCAAAATGGATCGAATATTGTATCAGCAAGCACCCCAGCACACCCAGGGCGGCTGCTAGCACAGGTTCTTAGATCTGCTTTTCTAAAGGAAAGCAACTCAAAATGGGTTAACAATCTTACTTTAATCAAGCATATCATTTAACTAGTTCAGGGGGAAAAGTCA
>CM053581.1:299773492-299788921 GCA_028627135.1 Pseudochirops cupreus | reverse complement strand
GTGTTCCTGGAAAACAAACCTGGCGCCACAGGCTCCACGTGACCACATTCAGCCTATTAGGGAACAGAGTATACTTTCAAATATCCAAGGGTCCTCAGAGTCATGTAGCCACTTTAGCAAAGGGCCTAGGGGCATGGAAGATCTTCAGATTCCCATAACAAATATTTAGACACAAAAATGATATCATAATTAAATTAAGAGAGTATGGAAAAACTAACCTTTCAAATTTATGAATAAGGGAAGCATTTATGACCAAACAAGAGATAGTGAGGATCATGAAAAAGTAAATGAATAATTTTGATTACATTAAATAAAAAAGTTATTGCACAAACAAAGCTAAAGCAGCTAAAATTAGGAGGAAAGCAGAAAACTTTTGTTTTACAGCAAATTTCTATGATAAAGACCTTATTTCTCAAAATGTAGGGAAATGAGCTAGATTTATAAAACTAAGAACCATTCCCCAATTGATAAATGGTCATAGCAAAAAAACCAGGCAATTTTCAGAAGAAATTAAAGCTTCCAATACTCATGTGAAAAAAATGCTCCAAGTCACTATAGATTATAGAAATGCAAGTCAGATTAGCTAACATGACAGAAAGGGTAAATGACAAATGCTGGAGAAGATATGGGACAAACAAATGAGACACTAATGCATTGTTGGTGGAGTTATAAACTAGAGCTGTCAACCATCCTGAAAACATTTTTCAAGTGTGCCCAGAGGGCTATAAAACTGTACATATCATTTGGTCAAGTAAGACCACTATTGGGTCTATATCCCAAAAAGATCAAAAGGGGAAAGGATGTATCTATACAGAAATATTTTTAACAGTTTTTTTTTGTGGTGACAAAGAATTTGAAAATGAGAAAATGCTCATCAACTTGGGGAATGGCTCCACAAGTTGTGGTATATCATTGTAATGGAATACAAATGTGCCAGAAGAAATGATGAGCAGTATTGTTTCAGGAAGAAAAAAAAAACAAAAAAAAAAACAAAAAAAAACCTTAAAGAGTATTTTATGAAGTGACATAAAGTGAAGTGAGCAGAACCAGGAGGAGATGTTGTACATAGTAATACCAATGTTGTAACAATAATCAACTGTGAAAGTCTTAGCTACTTTTATCAAGACAATGATCCAAGATAATTCTGAAGGATTCATGACGAAAAATGCTATATACCTCCACAGCGACATTGATGAATTCTGAGTACAGATTGAAGCAGAAACATAAATGGAAAAGAGGAAATAAACATTTATTCAGTTCCTAATATGTGCCATGCACCCTGCTAAGTATTTTATAAATATTATCTCATATGATCCTCACAGTACCCTTGGGAATTAAGTGCTATTATTATCCCCATTTTATAGTCCAGGAAACTGAGTCAAATAGAGATTAAATAACTTGCCCAAGATCTAAGAGCTACTAAGTGTCTGAGATCAGATTTGTTTAGGTCTTCCTAAGTTCAGGCCTGGGGCTTTGGGTATCTACTTGCCTCTAATATAACCTGCATTGTATGTAACTTTTAAGATTAGCATCATATAAGCCAAGCATATTCTCTCAGGTAATATTCCTTAGTGTTCCCTATAAAGCTATGTATGAGCAGCTTTCCAGAGGATGGCTGCTGTGAACAGTTTTCAAGGTTCTGATTACATTCTCCCACCCCTAGGTCACAGTAAATCATGACCTTGTTAGTCAGCTCTAAGTACCCAAGGAAAGGTCCTTTCATCTTGGCTCAAGGCTGGCTCCCAGATTCCATGGTTCCTCTTCCATTCTCCCAGCTCTTGCCTGAATTCACCCAACCATCACCTGGATTCATGGGTAGGAAGGTCTCAGCTCCTTGTCTAGCTCCTCATCTATCTCTACATCCAGCTCCATCTTCAGCTCCATGTCCAGCACCATGTCCAGCTCCATGTCCAGCTCCACACCCAGTTCCTCTTCCGTATTGAAGCTCACAGTGACCAGTCTACTCCAGTCCTTTGCAGTTTCTGTTTCTGGGAAGACAAAGTTTAACAGAGCCACAACAGCATTCATGCACATTGTTGGCACTATCATCTCAATTCACTTTCTGCCTCTGAAATCAACACAAGTCAACAGATAGGGTATATCTGTCTGACAAAGTAACACAATTCAAAAGATAGAATGCTTCTATCTGACAAAGTAACACAAACAACAGACAAAAGCCTTCTGTCTGACAAAGTGTACAAATCAACAGACAGAATGCTTCTATCTGACAAAGTAACAAACAAAAATCAACACAGACAGAATGGACAGAGTACTGGATACCATAAATGTTCTCCTCAGTTTTGCTCTGTTCCTATTTGTGCTTTTCCTTTTATATGGTGGTTCTCCTCACTGTTCCATCCTTTCTGTTGTGTCAGCAAATTCCTTCAATCTTCAAATCACAAGGTGGGGCTCAAAGGCATTTGAAAAACTGAAACAAGGTGCTAAATACTTGAATAACTGAAACAAGGTGCTAAGTACTCCTTTGCTTGCCATTATACAGGCATCAAGATCATATCTGACATTTTTCTTTCTTTTTTTTTAAATATTATTTTTTTTCAATTATATGTAAGGATAGTTTTCAACACTTATTTTTTGAATAAAATTTTGAGCTCCAAATATCTTTATCCTCCCTTTCTCCCATCCCCTCTCCCCAAGATGGCAAGCAATCTAACATAGATTATAGATGTGCAATCATGTAGACATATTTCCAAGTTAGTCATGCTGTGAAAGAAGAAACAGAACAAAATGGAAAAGCCTCAGAACCCCCCCCCCCCCAAAAAAAAAGTTAAAATAGTATGCTTTGATCTACATTGAGATTTCATAGTTCTTTCTCTGGAGGTGGATAGTATTTTCCATGATAAGTCATTTGGAATTTTCTTGGATCATTGTATTGCTAATAAGAGCAAAGTCAATTATAGTTGGTCATTGCACAGTGTTGCTGTTACTGTGTACAATGTTTTCCTGGTTCTGCTTACTTCACTCACCATCAATTTATAAGTCTTTCCAGGCTTTTTATGAAATCTGCCTTCTCATCATTTCTTATGGAACAATAGTATTCCGTTACATTCATACAGCACAACTTATAAAACTATTCCCCAATTGATGGGCATCTCCTCAATTTTCAATTCTTTACCACTACATAAAGAGCTGCTATGAATATTTTTGTCCATGTGGGTCCTTTTCCCTTTTTTGCAATCTCTTTGGGATACATACCTAGTAGTGGTTCAAAGTGGTAGCTGGATCAAAGGGTATGCACAGTTTTATAATCCACATTGCTGAAATGAATGTTGGATCAGTTCACAACTCTACCAACAGTGTATTAATGTTCTAATTTTCCCACTCCTTCTTCAACATTTATCAGTTTCCTTTTTTGAGAAATTAGCAAATTTGATAGGTCTGAGGTGGTACCTCAGAGTTGCTTAAATTTTCATATTTCTAATCAATTGTGTTTTAGAGCATTTTTTTTATGACGATAGCATATCTGACATTCTTTGGCTCAGTAGAATGCTTAATGATTACAGGCAGTGCAACAGATGTTCCATCTTCCCCACAAAGCTGGCAGTCTTCCCAGGGGATTCTTGACTTTAACATTAAATCTGTCCTTCAGAAGAATAAGAATCATTTTTACTTTGGCAGTGGTGAGGGATGGTGTTGAGAAAGAATCTGAGATAATGAAGGTGACTTCTACAGCTTATGTTTTCTTATCAACTGGATATGGAAGATCTGTAAAGAATGCTCGATTTGGAGTCTAAGGGCTAAGCTTCAAATCTAAAGTTGGTTGCTTACAACTTAGATGACCTTGGATAAGATTAATTAATTTTTGTATCTGTTTCCTTAATTATAAAAATAAGAAACTTTGACAGAATGAATTTGAAGATCCTTTCTAGCTACAAAATCTATACTCCTATGAATCTTTCTATCTCTTTCCCTCAATACCTAATATAATCTAGGGCCTTTAGTTTATGATATTTGATTTAATACTTTTAATAGTTTAGAAGCAGAAAGGGGCATAGTTTTAAAGAGGCATCAAAGGAATTGGAAGAAAAAAAATGTATAATTACTGTATGAGAGATGTCATCAATTAGTGGATAGAAACTGAACCTTAAAATCCCTAAGTCCTGTCACTGAGACATATTGGCTGAGTAATCTTTTGAAAATCTCAACCTTTGTGGCTCCAGACATCTTTCTGGGACTGTATTAAGTTGCTAGTCTTCACTGGTGGAGGTGATTTTCATACTAAAAGTTCTCCACAAGGTTGGAATCCCAGATCCTGGCCAAATCTCTCCAGATAAGACAAAAAGAAAACTTTTTCACTCCTTCTTCTTGCAAGCAAGCAGAGGAAAATAATGACATGATTGAAAATACAAAGCATTCCAAAATAATTTTCAAATATTTCTGGAAAACATCCACTGTGAGCAGAGAATGAATTCTGTTTCATAGAAACATAGACACACTGCTAGAATAGTATACTCCTAGTATTCAAATGTCCTGATAAATCATCTCCAAACGCTTGAGGAAAACTAGCCCAGAGGAATGAAATTATTTGTCCCAATACATACAGGTGTTAAGTAGCAGAGACTAGATTGAAAAGGTCTACAAATCCAGTGCTCTTTCTGCTAAGCCAATTATTTTTTAAAAGTTGTGTAGATATTGAAACAGTAGATCTTGAATGAGTGGGTGCGTGGATCCTGCTACTAGTTGTTATTTTTATAAACCCTGATGATGGGAAAGGACAAAATAAGCATCATCCTTAGAAAGAACAACTTTGGAATTAATGGACCAAATAGTTTAACATTGATGCTTAGAAGGATAAATCATCAATAACTCTTCTCCTGGAAGAGCACAAATGACTGGGGAGCAGTAAACAAGTCTTTCTAAAATCAGTCATAACTGACCAGAACAGTTCAGCCAAAGGTGATTATTAACGGCTCCACAACAAAGGCAGAAGGCAGGAGATATTGACGGTCTCCCAGAGGGGTCATTTCTAGGCCCAGTAGAAGCTCTATTTGTCACTGACCAGAGTGAAAGAATAAGGAATATGTTCATGAAGTTTTCAAGGGATAAAATGATGAGTGGGAATTGTTAAAGTGGAAGCAATCTACAAATGCAAAATAAGTTCTTTGTGGGGAATAGGGTATAGTATCGAACTTCATTTACAAAGCTTCACTTTACAATCTCTTTAATGATAAAGGGTTGCATTTTCCACAGAGAAAAAACTGGTGACAAACCACTTTTTAAAGTTCAATATGAATTACTCAGCCTGGTGTATCCATCAAGATCTGGACATAAATTTTCCTTGAGACTGAATCTTTTTTTTTGATAACTTCATGTTGTTGTGAGTGTTTTTGTAGGTCCTATATAAGTAAGAAAACAGAATAAAAATTCCTGCAATCTATGAATGATTTGATAACTTTCTGACACTATAAAATAATACTATTAAATTCCTTCCTTCACATTCCAATGATTTCTTAATCATCCGTGATATGAAAGATTTTTCCTGTTCTTCTAGTGGAGCAACTCTGATTAGGGAATGGGATTTTTTACATATTCCATAGCATCACTAAGAAACCTTAAAATATACAAGATTACTTATCCAGTAAATTATTGTCTGAGAATGTGATATATGATACCATTTGATTTATAAGCATCAGACCATCTGCAAGAGGAAAAAAAGAGAGAGAGAATATTCCAAGAATACACATAGGACATCAATTTGATTTAAAGATTTCACATCAGAAAGAAAGAAGTTTTCCTTTCAATAAGGAGACTGGGATCCAGGTTCAATCCTACAATGTGTCATAGGGTGATTTATCAATGTCTTTGTTGTAGACTGCTTTTCTTCTTGTGACTTTTTATTATTCTTGTTTCTGTAATTTTAATAGTCTAATAAAACCTAACAGTGCCATTTCGAATTGTAAAATGATTAACATTGAAACTTCTGTATGTAAATATCTCATAGTTTATGAGAATGTCTTTTTTCCCCCAACCAAATTATCATTGAGGAGCAAGGGATGGAAGTTGCAAAACTTCCTCCATCCCTCCTCTTCTTCCTTCCTTCCTTCCTTCCCTCCCTCCTTTTATCTCTGTTGAGAATTTCTGAATCATAACCATATTGTCAGATTTCTTGAGAGTTTTCAGGCAATTGGAGCATACTATTTATGACACCAAACTCAAAAATTTTATTTGTGGACCAGTCATATTTATTTGTAACTGTTTTATGCCCACATAATATACCCTTTGTCCTGGGCTAGACTTGACTCAGGCTGAACGAGTGATTCAGGCTGATAATTGGAATGAAATAAGACACAGACCATATACATTTTAAGAAAAGAGTCTCACTGAATAGTAGCACAGAAAGTATGTTCAGCAAATATCCAACACTGGTTCAGTTGATCACAGATCCCCTCAACTCTCCATTTGCCATGGTAATTTGCCTAGATGGAAGGATATATTGACCAGCACAGCTATAGGAAATCTGTAGAACCTGAGCAGTGCTTCCTATTTAAGTGCTGAATTTTTATACCTTATGCAAATGAGAATCTATATCAACATATCAAAATTTAGTTCTCTGGACCAATTAAATCTTTAATAGGGTTCCATTGACTAGCCTATGGGACAGTAAATTTCAAGTTTTACTACCATGAATCCTAACCCAATTAGTAGTTGAATGTTACTCCAACCACAACCCCCAACCTGGGTTAATTGTCTTGAAATAAATGATGATACTCATTGGAAAACTAGATGACAGAATATAAATGGATTAGGAAAAGTCTTCTCTAACTAGAAAAGGAATCTCAGACAAATGCCTTCCAAATGATGAATGGATTCTTTATATTATGAAAGACAGAAAATGGTATTATACCAATTCTAAGTAACTAATTTTTTTTAAAATTCCTCCAAATGGACATGAATTCCAACCACAGATTGAAAAAATATGTACATTATGAATATTGTTCATTTCTGGCTTTCCAGTAATTATTCATCAATTCAAGTCAAAAAACATTTATTATGTGCCTACTAAGGACTGGATCTGTTGGAGGCAAAGGATACAAATACAGTCATGAAACATATAAGTAATTACAAAATAATCAAAAATGATTTTGAAAGAGGAAAAGAGCACATTTAGTAGTTGAATGGATCAGAAAATGCTTTATGTACATGATAACATCTGAGCTGAGCTTTAAAAAAGCTATGATTTTGAGAGGCAGAGGTGAGGAGGGAGTACATTTCAGGGGATGCCTGTGCTCTCAGTTATTATGAATAATGTGGTGTGGTGGGTTAAAAAGCACTGGCCTAGGAGTCAGAAAGTCTGAGTTCTAGTTCTCATTCACCCAGTTCCTAGGTAGGTAACATGGGCAGTCGTCCATCTATATAATGGGAACAATGTGCTCTGGTCTTATTGTGAAGATCAGATGAGATAATCTTCCTGACAAAATATATTAAAATGCATTCAATTCAAATTTTTATTTTTTATCACTTAGCCCTTATCAGTAAAGAAAAGAATCAGGATCTTATCCCATTATGTTGAATTCTCTGAATTCCTTGAGTAATGTTATATACTTAGAAAGGCATATTAATGGAGGCTTTCAAGTTAATACTACATCATAAAATATAGCTGGCTACCAACTACAACTGGAGAGTGACTCTAAATGGAGAACTTGGTTCATTGATTCATGAGTTTTCTGAGAATCCTTTAATGGAAGTTAGTATGAGTTGAATGATAAATTGAGAATTCTGGTAATCTGAAGGTGGCCGTATGAGTGATGCCTTCTTTGCAACTAGGGAGTTAAAGAATTCTAGATACCGTTATAATCAAGCTTTCAATTATCATACAATATGAAGAACTAAAATAACTTCCACACTATGTTATTTCACTCATTTGCTCAATAAATCACTGAGAGGACAGGGAAAGAAATGTTTGCCTAAGCTTTTTGAAGGCAGGGAACGTTTTCACTAATTTCTAGCTCCTAAAATGTTTACTATGTACCTAGTATAAAATATTTACAAAGCAGTAGGTGCTCAATAAATGTAATTATTTCCTTACAAAAGACCCTTTCTAGGTTTATTTCTTGATGGACTTTCTGGATTGGTATAATCAATTTCCCCCAGATTGCTAAAATCATAATATATGTATATATATATAGATAGATAGATAGATAGATAGATAGATAGATAGATAGATAGATAAAGATAGATGTAGATATAGATAGATAGACAGACAGACAGACAGATGAGAGATAGATAGATAGATAGATAGATAGATAGATAGATAGATAGATGGAAATATACAGATAGATAAAACAACCCAGAATGTTTCTATTTCCTTCCGATAAACTCAAAATGCCTCCCACTATATAAGGCTATGTTCAGAAAGGGCTTTTTCATAGTTTGCCCTCATTAAACTTTGCTTTCTTGAATTCAAATTCAGACTCCAAAAAGAATGTATTGACCTTTGTCTCCTTTTTTTGTGCGGATTAGAGCAAAAGGCTATGAACTAATTAGGAATCCAATAAGTGTACAATATGTGTGCAAACTCTAAACCTCTTGAAATTTGAGACTCAGTATGTCATTGCTTTGTTAACTTTTCAGTCAAACAGAATAATCTTCTTCCCTTCAGAACACTTGTATTTGAAAGAATATGCAGACAATTCTGCTAAATTGTAAAGATGAGTCATTTTAAAGGCTAAAGGATGAGATGCAATTAGCCTCCTAATTCAGACCTGATTATTGAAGTCAGATTATCCTTTGGTTTAGAAAAATGCAAAGAGACATTTTAATGCAAAGATGTGTCCAGTGATGAACAATTAGAGCTGTCAATTTAAAATGGTCAATTGAAGAGGTAGGTTAAACAGCACTTGCTTAAAGACTTTGTGACCTTGTGCTTGGAAATGCTTCTTTGGAATTACAATCATGAGCATTGAATTGGTGGATAGAGCAGCAGAATTTAATTATAACTGAAGTACCAATGACAGTGCTCTTTTCAAATACATCACAAACAAATGACTCCTGGAAGGATGGATATTGGATGGATGGTTCAGAGAGGCAGCAGTAATTAGCACTTCGGTCGTCAAAAAGTTCAAATAATTTCTATAGCTCTGACATCTGCTTTTAAATGTGGCTTGAGCAGGAGGAAGAAGTGCACCAAAAAGAGAGAAATGGGAACGCTGAGTTTGGCATTTGGGTAACAGAGCTTTCATTTCATTCTGGTAAACTAGAATATTCATTGATATTTAACAAGTTTGAAATTATTCCATCTTTTTGTTCATTCAAATTGCATCTGTGAGGTCCAGCTTCGACTCACCTGAGCATGAAAATGGTACCTTTCTATCTGATGGTTAATTGGTCATTTTTAACGATCTCTTCTTTCTCTGTGAGACACTATGTCTTTAGTGCCCATCACCATAGCAACCAGTTGTTTGGAAAGTGCATTAGGCTAAAAACAAATATGTGTGTAGGAAGAAAAAGGCCTCTCCTATTCTCAATTTGCATTTAGTTGAGTGAGTGGTAATGGGAGGTCGGATGAAAGATGATTAATCCACATCATAAACAGAGACACAGAATGAAGAAGTGGGAGGAGTGTTCTTCCACTCACCTTAATCTCTTGTCTCTCTTGGTACTAAGGGTGAGTAACTTCAGGAGACCTGTGAACTCAAAGCAAATAATCAGAAAAGCTAGAGAACAAAAGCATTTACTGCAAGTTGGGAAAGAATTTCAACTTTGTCACTGGTTGACCTTAAGCAAGTCACATTTTTTTTGCCCTTCAGTTTCCTGATCTATAAAATAAAGGGGTTGGACAAAATGTTGACCTCTTTTAAACTCCCAAACTGTCTGATTATTCAGTAGACTTATATGGGTGGGTCAAAATCATCCAAAGATGTTAAAATTTTGATGTGAGTTCAAAAGTAGTAGGATCAAGAACTGATGGAGTCTGAATACAGATGGAAGCATTTCTTTTTTTTTACTTTCTTTTCTTGTTCTTTTTTAAATCTATATTTTCTTTTACAACATGACTAATATGAAAATATGTTTTGCATGACTAAACATGTACAACCTATATCAAATTGCTTATCTTTTCGATGAGGGAGGTGGGAAGGGAGTAAGAGAATTTGGGACTCAAAATTTTAAAAATGAATGTCAAAATTATTTCTATATGTAATTGGGGAAAAATAAAATATTAAATAAATAATAAGAAAGAAGAAAAAGTAGTAGAGTTGGCTTTAACATAATCTTTTTTGTGAGTTATTCTCAGTAATTAGCTGTCAAGGTTTTATTTCATATTATACTTTAGATTATCTTTAAAGAGTTGTAAGATGAATTCTAAAAAAAGGCAAATGTGAGGATGTCAACAAAGGGAAAGTCTTCAGGAAGCTAAGAAGACATGCTAATAGAGTTATAAATAGTACACAAAGTAAAGCCCTTATTATACTTTTTCATATCATACTTTGTTTTTTCACAGTCTTCTCTTTAGCACCTTATTAAAAGATTTCCCCACTGTCATGTGTAGTTATATATAAAACAACTCAAAATAAGTTTAATCAAAGGAACTCCTTTATAGTAAATGGTCATAAGTACTGATTAAGACTATATTTTTAGATAAAACTCAGTCATCTGGGATTCTTCCCATTCTCTGTTACTCCTCACATTTAAGCAAGTCCTATCAATTTAACCTTCATAATGTGCCTCCTATCTGTCTGCATTTTTTTGTTCTTACTTTTACCACTCTAGTTCAGGACTTCATTACCTGGACTTTTGTCCAGGCACCATGGATAGTCTCCCTGACTAGCCCTCTCCAAGTCTTCACACGAATGCTAGATTAATTTTTTGAATGCAAAACTTTAAAAAAATATATTTTTTTTCCTTCAAAAATTATCAGTGGGTCCTCTTTACCAAATGAATAAAGTATAAACTTCTTAGCTCAGTATTTATAGCCTTCCAAAATCTGGCACTAATCTTTCATAATCCTTCCTGTCCTCATCCAAACTTCTTATGGCTAAGTACCTTTGCTTATATTTCTTTTTATACCTAGAATAGACAACTATTCCAACCATCTCTGATTATTGTTATCCATCCCTTCCATCATGGCTCAGCTCAGGTATAATCTCTTTCATGAAACATTGCTTGGTTTGCTTCATCTAGAAATGATCCCTCTTTGCTTGAATCTCTCATACTATTCTGTGTGATGTATACATTTCTTGTAATCCAATTTAAATCATGGCTAATTGTGTATAGGCCTTGTGTTCAATTCAATTTAATACCTACCATGTGTCATTTACTTAACCAAATGCTAGGGATACAAATAAAAAAAAAGACAATCCTTGCCCTAAAGGAGCTTACAATCTAATAGAGGAAGATAACATGCAAAAAGAAGCTGAGAGAAGTTTATGATGATGATGATGATGATGATGATGATGATGATGATGATGGTGATGGTGATGGTGATGGTGATGATGATGGTGATGGTGATGGTGATGGTGATGGTGATGGTGATTGTGGTGGAGGTGATGGAGTCAAATACAAAGAGTGATGCTGATGGGAAATCTTTGGGATGTGATCCCTCTGACCCCTATTTAGATAGATGCTTTGGGGAAAGTTTTTTGCTCTGCCTTCCACCCTCTAAATAGAGGGGCAGAGACCATTGAAAGTACTGATGAGGTATGAGCACAACAGCAGATGCAATTTCTAGAATGACCTGCTTATATAAACTACTTGTATGCCCAATTTGACCTCTTTGAATTGAAGGATTATTTCTTTATTCAAGTTTGTTTTCACTGCTTTTCTCAAAGTGACTTTTGTATGGTAAGTACATAATCTAAGTCTTTATCACATTATTGAACTGAATTGAATTCCTTTAAACAAATATATAATTATATTCCTTTTCTATCTGAAAAATCATTTTTAATCTATTAATGTGACTACAAAAGATAAATATACCATTCCTTAATATCTTGCCACCAGGAAACCAGGAATCCTCTAAAAAGATGGCATACAAACTAGGTTTTTAAGCAAAATATTTTTCATGGATCAGATACCATATATTGTTCAGCATTTTGGCTTGAGAGATAAGAGCAATCTTGGAATCAACTAACCCAATTTCCTCATTTTACAGACGCTAAAGCTGAGTCCAGAGAAGTGAAGTGACTTGCCAAAGGTCACATAGTATCATGATTTAAGCTTAAATCTCCTAACTCCCAATCTAAAACACATTTTACTGCTGTCTTCCTCCCAGTGGTATGAAATGAAGTAATCCAAGCATGGTGGTATATACCTAAAATCTTAGTTAATGGGGAGACAAGGCTGGTGGTGAGTTCAGGAATTCTTAGCTAAAGTGGACTATGCTAATTGGTTGTCTTCAGAAATTCAGCATCAATATGGTAAGCCCCTGGAAGTAGAGTCCTGAAAGGTTATCTAAGGCCAGATAAATCAGCCCAGATAGAAAATGGAGGAGATTAAAGTTGCCATTCATTTTTGCTTGAATCCACGTTGAAAATATTTCTAGAATATGTAATGTTGCCCTCTTGACTTAGTAATTATAGTAACTTGAGTACAACACAACCTCCTTTAGTAATGATCAATCTTCCAGGACCTCGGGATCACAATTCCAAATGTCATGTTTCTTTGGCCAATACTTAAAGTACAGATGATTGTGGGAAATTGAGATTGATGTGAACTGACCCATTAACTATATCCCTAAAAGACTTTTTCCCCTTTTCTTTCTTTTAAAATAATTTCACTTTGGGAGAATGGTGTTGGATGGGTAGAAAAGTTGTCATTTACCATTGCCTCCTAAAAATAAAGTACATAAAAAACTGGACATTCAGATTAGTTGTGTTTAGGTTGAGGTGTCTACTGGAGGGAGGCATATGTGATGTATTTTGGTGACATTAAAAGAGCCTTTGCTGTTGGGAGACATAAATGCAGAGGATCAAGTTAGTCTTTGCTTAGAATTTGCTGTGAATACTTGCCTTTGGTCTTGTTTTAGGTGTTCAGTACTCCAGCAATCATAGTCTCTAGGGTCTCAGTAGAAACCAAGAGGTTGTTAGCCAGGCAGACTTGAAATAACTGTTATTTATTTATAGCCTCTGGCAATGTCTGAAACATTCTATAGTGCAACTAGGTTAACAACTCTGAGTTAATGTAAACACCAGGGAAATGAGAACATTGATGCTGAACAGCAAATGCAGGAAGAAAGATGGCAGGCTGAGTGGGACACACAAGGTACAGGGGTGGGGTCAGGCTATAAGCAAATCAATACAGTCTTGAGCAGCGGCAGCCAGAATTGCTATCTGATCAGTGGGAGCAGAGTGCCACAGTTGTTTTCCTTTGCAGTCCTGGTGGATGCCACCATTTAGCAATATGAATGGAAAAGGATGATAAGATAGAATTTAGTGGTGTCTGTAGGTGGCTGAGGACGTAGGGAATCCAATTGTGTAGCTACACAGAGCAAATAGATGGAGCAATGAATGGATAGAGCACTAGACCTGGAGCCTTGGGTTCAAATTTAGTCTCAGACACTTACTACCTGTGTGACTCTGGGCAAGTCATTTAACACTGTTTTTCTCAGTAGCTTCATTTTTAAAATGAACTGGAGAAGGAAATGACAAACCACTGCAATATCTTTGATAAGAAAACCCCAAATGAGGTCATGATGAGTAAGATATGACTGAAATGAATGAATGGCCACAAGAACAACAATGAACATCTAGAGAGAGCTATCATATGACAATATATTTTTACACTTTCCAAAATGTGGTTTATTTCTTCCAGACATAGTTAAAAAAATCTAGCTATATTTGAAGATAAAAGTGCCTTTTTTTATCTTCATTGTGGTTGTTATTCTCCTCCTCTTCCTGCTTCTCTCTCTTTCCTTCCCTTCCTGCTTTCTCTCATTGTCATTCTACCACTTTCCTTAAAGAAAGTAATGGGCCTAATGAGCTAGATGTAACTGGAAAAGTATGCAAACAAAGGTAGCCACTAGTTAGCAAACATGATTGATATTTTGTGGACATGGGCCTCTCACCATTATAATAAATCTGGTTCAGTTACTGTACTATAGTCATCATGAGAACTGATGATTAAATTTGGGAAATCATGGGAAAAAGAACTTGGTGGTAATGTCTTTTTTCTTTTTTTAAAGAAAAGTGGAAAGGGGTTGATATGGGGAGAGAGAAAAAGGGATAAAGACATAGGAGACAGGTAGAATGATAAGACCATGTGGAAAATATTCATATGAAACAGGCTCATTGAGCCCTTTCCATCCTGAAGTTACTTTGTACTTACTGAGTATATGCAACCTGTAGGTAGGTCCCTGTGAAGGGCAAAGGGGCTGTATAGTATTCTCAGGCATAGGAGAAGGGAGTGCAACCAAATCATCTTAGGTCTTCAAAATGCCACCTGCAGGTTACAAAGCTTGCACACCCCCTTGTTGCACACAACTTTTGCATTTATTTATTTGTAAACTCGTTGCTTCCATGAAAGAACCTAATTTCTAAAGGTGTCCTGAATGTACTGAATATTCTTCAGCTATTTAATTGTTCTTTCTTTCTTTAAGGAACACTTAGCAATTCAATTTATAACAAATCCTTTGTGTGCTCTGGGAGGTCAATCCCCATATATTTTATTCATTTTGTAATTATTTGGAATGGGATTTTTCTTTGTATTACTACTTCATGAGATTTGTCATTATTATATAGAAATCTTGATTTTTAAGATTTATTTTGTAGCTCTGTAACTTGCTGAAGTTAGTAATTGTTCAATTAGCATTTTTTGTTTATTCCTCATGATTTATACAAAGGTACCAACATATTGTCAGCCAATAGGGATAGATGTAGCTCCTCTTTACCTATTCATTCCTTTAATTAATTTATTTTTCTCATTTCATGGTGTTGCTGGCATGTATTTATTGAAAAAGATTCTAGCATATCCATGTTACATAGCATGCTTACCTTTGGCTTTAGCTAGATGCTTTAAGATTTTTTTCTCTTTTAAAGATTTCTATCTGCCTATACTTTGTGGTGTTTTTTGTTTGCATAAAATAGTGTTGTATTTTATCAAAAGCTTTTTCTGCATTTATTGAGATAATGGTGATTTTGGATGTTTCGATTTTTAATATGGTTAATTATGGTGACTGATTTCCCAATTGTGAACTATCCTTGTATCCCTCATATTTGTCCCACTTGGTGATGATTTCTTGGATAAATTGTTGTACTCTGATAGGAGTTTGTTTAAACTTTTAATTTAATGTTCATTAAGGATATTGACCTTTAATTTTCTTTCTGTATTTTATCTTTCCCTGTGTTATGGGAATCTGAAGATCTTCCCTGCCCCTAGGCCCTTTGCTAAAGTGTCTACGTGACTGAGGACCCTTGGATATTTGAAAGTATACTCTGTTCCCTAATAGGCTGAATGTGATCACGTGGAGCCTGTGGCGCC
>CM053581.1:299744549-299772992 GCA_028627135.1 Pseudochirops cupreus | reverse complement strand
CCCTGAACTAGGTAAATGGTATTTGATTGATTAAAGTAAGATTGTTAACCCACTTTGAGTTGCTTTCCTTTAGAAAAGCAGATCTAAGAACCAGTGCTAGTAGCCGCCCTGGGTGTGCTGGGGTGCTTGCTGTTACACCCTGGCTTAAGTTTTAGAACTATATTTGTCTCATAAAAGATTTTTTTCAATTTTTAGAGTAATTTGTGAAACAGGGATCCTAAGTGTTCTTTATAATTATGATAAAAGTCTCCCATGAATTCAGTAGGAGCAATAGGCTATTCATTTATTGCATTCATTTATTTGTCATTCTTATACAGCCAGATCTGTTTC
This sequence comes from Pseudochirops cupreus, assembly GCA_028627135.1. NCBI lineage: Eukaryota > Metazoa > Chordata > Mammalia > Diprotodontia > Pseudocheiridae > Pseudochirops > Pseudochirops cupreus. The sequence goes on along the minus strand of CM053581.1, from coordinate 299,772,662 downwards.
CTTATTTGAAATTTTTAAAATCTCTATCTGATCTTCTGATAGTTTGAGTAGTTTATATTTCAGAAGGTGCTTCCCTGTTTGTGAATGTGTGTGTGTTCTCAGTTTTGTTAGCATATAACTGCACAATATGTGCTGATTGTTTTTTTATTTCTTCTCTTTGAGTTATTTCATCTTGGTCATTTGCTATTTTTGGCTTTCTTTAAAATCAGATTAATGATTTATCAGTTTTATTAGTCTTTTCAAAGAAGCAACTTTTATTTATTGTTTCCAAAACAAATTTTTTTTTTCATTTCCAATTTGTATATCCCCCCTCTAAATTTTAATATTTCTTTTTTAGTACTTAGGTTAGTTTATTTATCAGATTTATATTTTTTTAAATGTATGTTCAATATATCATTTCCTCCCTTTTTCTATTTTGCAAATGTATGTTTGCAGGGATATAGTTTTCCCCCTGATGACCACTTTAGTTACAAACCAGAAATGTTTGTGAGGGATAATTTATAGTGAAGTTTCCCCATTCTGAAAAATCAAATCTAGAATGGCTTTAGTATTCACTAGGCCTAGGTTTAGAGGTCACCTGACCTTCCAGGAATCTGGGGCTTAGAGCAACGGGGACCCTCCCAAGTGCCACCTCAGCACAAGATATGCCAAATAAGGAACCCTAGCCTTTCATTGGACACCCACATGTTTCCAGGTCCTTCGTCTCAGGGATAGATTCTCACGCTTAGATTGTGGGCCAGCCTCCCTACCAATCAGAGTGAAGGCCAGTTGGGGGGGTTGGGTTTCTGCATTAGAAGATTATATAACCATGGGCTGGCTTCTACCTGTTGCTCTCTCCCTGCTGCCATGTGGGCGACAGGGGCAGAGTCCTTTCTCATGAGAAAGAATAAAGACCTTTTCTGACCTCAGATTCAGACTCTGAACTCTTTCATCTCACATATTGGTGTGTTGTTTGTTCCATCATTATCATTCTCTTTTAAATAGTTGTGAAATATTACTATGACTTGTTCATTGATCGACTCTTTATAGTATATTTAGAATTTCAAGTCTACTTTTGAGTATGCATTTTTTTCTTTTGATATCTGAGCCTATGACTTTTCATTGTACTATTGTCTGCCAAAATTATATTAACTTTTTCTACCTTTTTATTTTCCTTTGCAATAACTCTGTGCATGGTCAGTTTTGGTAAAAGTCCCATGTGTTGCTTAGAAATATGCGTATTTCCTCTTGCAGTCTCATTTTGAAGATGGTATGAGTCTTTTAACTTGTTTCTCTAGAAATTTGTTCAATTCTATATTTTTCCTTTCTCTTATTTTTCTGCTAAATTTATATAAAACTGAGAAAGGAATGTTGAAATTTCCTTCACTATTGTTATCATCTGTGATCTTGTACAGATATTTACTTTATAAATTTGGATGATAAGGTATTTGGAATCTAAAAGTTTATTACTGATATTGGTTTGTTGTTTGCTTCTTTTTAGCATAATGTAAGTTTTCTTTTTCAGCCCCATTCATTTCTTGAAAAAAATTAGCATGATTATGAGACCTGCTTTTTAAGATTCACTTGATGTATAATTTAAAAAAGTCCATCCTCTAAATTTTATTTTGCATATATTTTGTTTTTAAAATGTAGTCCTTTTAAGTAACAGATTGTAGGGTTTTGTTTTCTTATCCAATTTGTAACTCTTTTTATTTTATTGGATTGTTTAATCCATTCACATTTGAAGTTATGAGAATTAGGTTTATAATTTCCTCTGTTAGGGTTTAGAATGTTGAGGTTTAGAGGTGCTCAGGACCCCAAAATACTGAAATGTCAGGTCCTGCCTGAATGAATTCGACCCAAATCTTCTTTCAGTCAAAGTAAAACAAAGTTTTATTAAAGATGCACCATATTGGGTAGACTCTTAAGGAGCCTGAGCTTTGTGAGGCTTGTACTGACCAGTGTGTCAGATTGAATCTCAGCCAGATTGAACCTCAACTAGATTGAATCTGGGCACCTTTGTGGACACAAGATGGATCTTATATACAGAAAGACTGTGGGAAGGATTTATGAATGGTCTAATGGTCTGGAGTGACTAAAGTGCGAGTCTAAGGAGGATATTGATGAGACTGGGATGACTAGAGGTTAAATTCCCAGGAACCAAGAGAATGGGATTTTGATGGGATCAAGGGTGGGAGGCAGCTAAAGGTCATTAGGTGGTAACAGATAATGAAGGACTTGGCTAGATTAAGAGTGTCAGATTTGTACATGAAAAAGCCTGATTAAGTGGGAAAATTCAGGAGAGTTCAAGAGCGTTCCCATAACCTGCCTAGCACAGAGGTCCCCATCACCCTTCACAAACCATCACTTCTATCTGCCTCTAATTTTTTTCAAGTTATGATTTTTTTTTCTCTTCTTCTATGGACATATTACTGTGTTCTTTCAGTTTCTTTACCTTAATCATTTTTTAAGGTGGTCCTGTTCTCCTTGACTCTCTTCCCCTAACTGCCAATCCCATCTATTCATTTATAACCCCTTACCCTTTGCAGTTTTATTTATTAGTTCATCCTTCTCTCCTGCTTTTATCTAATTATATGACTTCCATTTTTTTCTTTCAATAGATTTCCTCCTCTGTTTCTTCCTCTTCAATTTTTGTTTTCAATTATTTTAAAAAAAAAAAATTTCACTGCTTACATCCTTTTTCAAAGAAGATTTTTCTCATCCTCTTCATTATCCAAACTTTCTGTCTCCTCGAGGCCTTCATTCTCTGGTTCATTGCCCCTAGTGTCCCTCTATTCACTCTATACCTCATAAAATCATAACTTCCAAGGTATCCATTCTAGGCTCTTCTTCCCTAGGCTGTTTCTGCTTACTGCCCAGGAGAGCATTTCTAGTGTTTTCTTTTTTTCTATTGGTCAACACTCCTAAAATAATGTTAATTATCACAGGTGCCAGAGAGGACATTCCTCCATGATAAGACCTTTCCACCTCCTCTACCAGATTATACATCCTACCACTGATCTATACATTCCAGGTATAGATTTTTCCCCTCATTTGTCTCAAAATGTTCAAGGTTCATACTTTCCTGTTCCCCCAGGTATCAGTTGCATTCTAACTCCTCTCCCTTACTCACCTACCCTGCCTCTCCCAATTAGAGTGAGTGAACTTTTCAAGCACTAATTCCCCCAGGTCATGCCTAGCACAGAGATCCCCATCACCCTTCACAAACCATCTCTCTTCACCCATAGGAACATTTTTCAGTGACCGCTTCCCACCACCAGAGTAAGGTCTCTTTTCCTTTTCAATCTTCCCACTTCTCCTTAGTCACTAGCCCAGAGGTTCTGCTCTTACTAAGATCTGAAGGCTTACCTTCCCCTCAATGCTGGCCCTTGTTTTGATTCTGGAACATCACATATTCCTCTCTAGCTCCCTACTCCCCTTCTCCCTTTCATGTATACTCTTATATTGTAAAATATTTACCCCCCCCAAAACAAAACAAAACAAAACAGATTTACCAATATGCAGCGTGTTGCCAGGTTTTGAAGATAATGTCCCAGACTACCCTCTGATCTGTTACCACATCTTCATCTTCTGCCTTCACCACTGTGTCTTTGTGTACAAATAGAAAAAAAAATTCTTATTGCTCTCTCTACTACCCCTCTGTTGCTGTAGCTGTCTTTGAAAGCTATGTTTAATTTACTCCTGCTACATTTCTGTTTAGGGTGTTCAAGAAGCAAATTAATAATCTAGCTCCGCATTTCTTTCTAAAAATGTTTCAAACATCTCTTTATTATTGAACATCTATCTTTTTTCATTTATAGTGAAACTCAGAGTTATTGAATAGGTTACCCTGGGATTCATCCTAAACTTCATTCTTTTCAACACACATTATTCTAATCCCTTTTATGTTTTTCTGGCGGGTGCAGAATAGTCTTGTATTATTCAAATGTCCCATCCTTTGTATTTGAAGGTTTTTCTCCTGATCATTTGCAGAATTTTTTGTTTCTGCATTGCATTGTTAAATTAAACATATCCACTATGTGTCTTGGACTTTAAACCTTCTTTTTGTTCTGTTTTGTTTTCCTGGAGGCAATCTATGAATTCTTTTAACCGGTATTTAATTTTTTAAAATTGTCTTTGTTCGGAAGTTCAGGGCAGTTTTCTTCTATCATTTTCTACTTTGTGGGTGGTAATAGGGTTTTTTGTCTTCTCACATCCTTCTAGCTGACCTATGACTCTGAGACTGTCCCTATGTATTCCGACTATCAGATCAGATCAGGATATTTTGCTTGGATAGTGAGCATATTTTCTTTTAATGTTACAATTTTTTTTTTGCTTCTATTCTTCTAGATTATCTTTCACTTCTCTATATTTTCATTTCTAATCTATTTTTCTCTCTTTTATTTCTTTGGTGAGACTTGCCATCACAGAATCTAGTTTTCCTATTCTGCTAATTTTTTTTTTTTTTGCTGTGTAGGACATAGATTCTGATTTCCTAATTCTCATTTCCACTTTGAAACACTCAGGAATGCATGTTCTGATTCCACATTCTCTTAAAATTCCATAAGGTCTTTTGTGTCATCAAGTGTTAGATAATTCTCCTTTATTTTGCAGAGTTCATTGATAATTGTCTGAAATTGTTTAATAAATCTGTGGGCCATATATAGGTATATATACATATATTACTGTTAATAATTTTCTTGTCGATTTATTTACTTAAGTTGCATGTATTTAAATTTTCTTTCTATAGTAATTTCTATTTCCCCGCTTTATTTTCCCCAGTAGTCACTTTCTGAATCTCTGATTAGCTTCCTTCTGAAGATGGTTTCTTTGGAGTCTGACTCTCAGTTTTTCATTCTCTAACCATGCTGTGCAATTCATTGTAAAATTGCCTAGTTCTCTGCTCCAAATAATTTTTGGGTGGTCAGAACTGGGACTTGCTGAATGCTCAGTGCTTTTCCTCAGGCTAAATGGAGTGTCACAGAGCTTCTCTGCGGCACACACTACATTCTATGTCAGTTCCCTCTATTCCTAAATTCTCTCACTGGGCTCAGGCAGGTCAGAGACCTGCCATGCTGGTTCTGTGGGTTGATTTTTGTAGATTGGGTCTCTGAGATTCTGAGAGGAGGAGGAAGAAGAGGTGGAACGTGGTGTTGAGCTCTATTTTAATCCCAGATAGGTGTTTTGCCCATTTCATTCTATTTCTGGCTATCCTTCAGAGATATTTTGCTGTCCATTGGGTAGAAGCTATTTGCCACCAGAGAACTTCCATATTCTGGAATGCTGCAAAGGCAAGCTGGCTATCTGTCCTGATCCCAGCAGAGTTCCATATCCTGATACTGAAAAGAAGAAGGGTAGGTTCAGATGTGAGGCTGGGTTTTGTGGGTTTGTATGTCAATTGGACATGGCCATATGAATCAGCTAGTACAGTCTCCCTGCTGGTTTTGTGGAGTGTGGGGAAAGGGTGCTAAGTGACCCCAGTGTAGAAGTGAGGTGTTTTTTTTTTTACTTCCCCTTTTAGATTCTGAGTGTTCTAAATCATGGATGTAGCTGAAGTTTCTTTATCTTTGGCATATAATTTCTGTTTTGGATAGGGTTGGTAGGTCAAAGAGATTGGAGAAAATGACCAGTCTTCCATTTTATTTGTCACATGACCCCAAACTGACAACAGCACATTTCTAGACAAAGAAATCTGAAAATCCCAAAGACAAAATGGTCTTTATCAGAAAATTCAGATCTAATATTGCAACAGACTTAAGGTTTGCTGGACATCTGGACACTATTTCAGATACTACATAGTATTTAGTTCTAGGTACCACATAAAGTACTGAACTTACTAGACATTGTTCAGTTACCTTCACCCCTCCCTGCCCCCTCTAGTAAAGCATACCCCCAGCATATATCAAAGCACAATGAAGTCAAATCTTGTCTGGAGCTTAGTCTGTTCAACTGCAAAGATGTAGAGAAGAAGAATCAATCATGTCATATTCTGGCATAGTAACCAATATAATATAAGGTTTATTATTGTAAGATGGATGGAGCATTGAGCCTGAATGTTATCAGCATGCAGTCTATCACTGTGTCATTCCATACAGGTGAAAGTGTATAGACAAGTTATATTTCAGCAGGTAAAGAGTGCCAGAAATTATTGAGTGGGATTACATTTTGGGTTTAGGGCTATGATTTGTTAACAGTGGTTTTACCTTTCTCTGGGGAAAAGTAGTAAATCTTTCCCTCTCCTGCTTTCTCCCTTCACCAGTGCCCCATTTAATTACTTCCAAAAAAAGCCCACATGAGAATTGACAAGCCACAGTGGCACCATTTCTCACCACCATACTCCATTTACTTGAAGGGCAGTGTGATATACTGGAAAGAATCACAGATGGGAAGTCAAGGACCTGGGTTTGAATCCTCATTCTACTGAGATCTTGTTGTAGAAAAGGAATATGAGAATAAATATTCCAATTCGTGTCACTTGGAACTAGAGGTCGAGGGTACCACAACACCCTCATAGTCACACTTGCCACCCATCCTTTTGGCCCCAACTCCAGAACCTCACAAGGTTTTCACCAGAGGAGAGAAGTGGAAAGTAGCTCCTGCTGCTACATGCTGCCTAGGTTAAGAGATTCAATCTTCCAAATCACCATTACCCATGAACCTCTTGCTTTCTGTTCTACTTTACTGAGTCTGCATCTAGATGCAGAAATTGTAGGAAAGGGAACTGCTTAGCTCTGTTTCACCAGGAGACCTTCTTGTGTCCCATTACTATATTGTCTTTTGCTAATAGTCTATTCAAATACAGAGACTATTTCATACCAAATTTCTAATTAGTCTGTGGGGGCCAACTTAGGCCACAAGCTTGTCTCTCTTTAACACTTTGCTCATCCTTTGGCTAGCACATTACCACTGCTGCTCTGGTTACTCCTGTGATATAGTCACTTGATGATATAAATATACCCACTCCCTCCCCCTGCTAACTCTCCTTGCCTTCTCACTCTTACTCTGTTCTCAACCCTACTATTCCATAATCAATATCCTTCTCTGTATTCCCCTTCTGTTAAGTCCCCTCAAACAGTCTGGGCTGTTTATAAACCTTCTGGCCTAGTCATGACTATTTAATTATCTTCCCATCTTCTTGTACTTATAGAAGCCTGCCTTTGTCTGCAAAGCACTTTATGCCTTGATTCTTTCTCCCATGCTGGCTGTTCCATTTCTCATACCTGTGAGGTTGTCCTCCAACATCTTAAAAATCACTCCCAATGGCAATTTTCATATCCTCCTTCTCCTGCCATCACTCAGCAATGGCCCCTTTAAACCTAATTCCATCTCTTTATGTCATCAAAGATTCAATCAATCAATCAATCAAAGATTCATGCTGCTTTCCTATAATAATATCTAGTATAGTTTTTCCCACAGAGAGTTTAGTTCCTGAATTTTTTCTCTCTCCATCCTTTCCTTTGCCCTCATTATTGATGACTTCAAAATTCATCCTGGTAGCCTAATTTGTCGAACTTTGCAACTCCAATTCTGCTCTTCCACAATCATGTATAGGTGTGATCATATTTTAGAACTTCACATCAACTTCAACTATTCCACCTCTGTTATCTTAGACTTTGAAATTTTCTTTTCTAGATCCTACCCCTTGTCCTTTACCATCTACCAGTGCTTTAGTTATACTAAACTTATCTTCATCTTTCCTCAGATCTTCTTTCCTTTCTGTTCTTTCAGCCTCTCACTCCTCTTCTTATCTTGCTTCTCTCTCTATTACCCTTGTTCTCATCTTACTTTCCTCTGTTTGATGCCTCAACCATATAGATAATCATTTCAATATCATGCAATGCTCCACCCTCTACTGCCTTGCCTCCTTGTCCTTCTGCTAATCTTATCCTATCAATGCTCAATGCTAGGTCATTTCTATCATCTACTTTCTCCTTTTATGCTATTAAACTTTTGAATATTGAAGGGGAAATGCATCCATACTAATTAGATGTGTTCTAAAGGCAAATTATCTACTTTTAGCTGGATTCTCACTCCTGCACAGCAATCCTGCCTATCATCTGTGATTGATATTATTGCCTTCACCGTAGCTACCAAAACAAGCCTTCTCTTTCCTCAAGCCCTGAAACTACTCATATCTCATTTCTCAGAAGTTTACCTTCCCTCTTATACTAATGAAAATCAAAACCAATCCATGTATTTCGCATTTCACATATCACATAAACCTTAAAACCATTTTACATATTCACCCTTCTTCCCCTTTTTTGCTTCAGTCCTAGAGGTTAAAGTGGAAAAGAAGATCGATCGTCGAGGTCTTTTGGACAAGGTTAAACCAATCTACAATTCTTGAAACCTCGACCTTTTAATCTTCTGTCTTCTCCAAGGGCCTGCCTCCATTGATCATTTTTTTCTTTCATCTCTCTTTTTTTTTTTTACACTGTATACTGATCCCTTGCACATGGCCTACTGATATACCCAGGTCTTTCTCATTCTTAGGAAAAAAAATACATTCATTTGATCCTACCACCACCTCAAGCTATCATTCTATAGCCTACCTTATTTTTGGTATCAAACTTTTACTGTCTAGTACAATTATTTCTTCCAGTTCTTTAAGATCCGTATATTTCTCAGTCTCCTCACATCTGACTTCCTACTCTATCACTCTACTTAAAATGCTCTATCAAACATTGCCAATTAACTGTTCTTTGAAAAATGTCTTGGTTTTTTCTCAGGTCACATTCACCTTTACCTTTCTATAACTTTTGATACTGTTTACCTCTCTATCCATTCAGTCAGTCAAAATTTAAAAATTACAAACAATTTAATAAGCACTAATTATACTAGCAAAATAAAAAATCATAATCTTTACCCTCAAAGAGTTTATGTTCTATTGAGGTGACACATATAAATAATTATGATCGGGGCAGCAAGGTGGTGCAGTGAATAGAGCATCCGCCCTGGAGTCAGGAGGACCTGAGTTCAAATGTAGACTCAGACACTGAACACTTACTTGCTGTGTGGCCTTGGACAAGTCACTTAGCCCCAACTGCCCTGCCTTCCCCCTTTCAAAAAGCAAAAACACAAAGACAAAAAAACCCAAACAATGATCTGAGTTTAAATCCTGTCTCAGACACTATCTGTGTGACCCTGGGCAATTCACTGAACCTCTTAGCACAAATTTCCTCATTTGCAAGGTGGTGATAATCCTAGTACCCACCTCCCAGGGTTTCTGTGAGCCTCAATAAGAATGCATATTTAAAATAATTAAAAAATTTTAAAGTACTCTAAAAATGCTAGCTGTTATTATTGTTATTATTATTAATTGTTTACATGTAAGATATGTGCCTACATCTAGTTCTACCTATAATTATCCATTCAATCCTCAGCATTTTCATGTTTAAGTTTTGTGAGTTCAAGCATTTTGTTAGTAAACTTATTTTAATTTTTTGCATTGGCAACTGTTCACATTGGTGGCTATGTGAGAGAGGAGAGAGACAGAGAGACAGAGAGACAGAGAGACACACACACACACACACACACACACAGAGAGAGAGAGAGAGAGAGAGAGAGAGAGAGAGAGAGAGAGAGGGAGAGAGATATGAATGTGTGTAAGTTTTTGGAAGGGCTAGGATAGCTGTGAAGAAAAGTAATGGAGATAGTGTTGAGACCTTGCCAGTCTTGGTCTCTTTGGAAACAGTGACTAAAGTCCCAGCAATCTTTCCCTCGGTTTTCAGAGGATGGCCAAGGCAGAGAGATTTATAGTACTATGCTATGCAGTACAATGCCCTCACACTGCCATCTGATACAGTGAAAAGTAAGATTCAGTTTTTAAAAATGTTTTAGTTTTAAGAATTTTATTTGTTGTATAGTATTTGTGTACTGTAGATTTCATGTGTTATACAAAATGAATATTGTCTGGATTCATTTTTTAAAAAAATATTATCACAAAAGGTCACAAAAATTTTAGGGAATTACTAGCAAGAAAAATCACTTTGCATGTTACCAATTTTGCATTGTGTACTGTATTTGATGGGTTAGTTTATGGTTACTATATTAGGAAAAGTACGTATTATCAAAAGTACTGTTTTCTTATAAAGAATTTTATATCCTTCAGATAGCACTGCACTTTCTACGACTATTTGAATCTTTCATGAAACAAAGTATTTTAAACTCTGTGAAAGTAGAATCTAGAAATTGGGAGGGGCTCAGTGGTACTCTGATGCAGTGGTTCTCATATTTTTTGGTCTTAGGACCCATTTACACTCTCAAAAATTATTGAAAAGATCATAGAACTTTTGTTTATGTGCGTTATAACTATCAACATTTACTGTATTAAAATTTTAAACCAATGAAATTTAAAATACCTACTTATTACTTCTTTAAAATAATAATAAACTCTTTATAGGTTAATTTTTTTAATTAAAAAAATTTTTTTTTCCAAACAAAAAATAATAAAAAGAGTGGTTTTGTTTTCACATTTCTGCTAATCACTTCAAAGTCTGGCTTAATAGAAGACAACTGAAATCTCATATCTGCATATATATTCAATTTATGTTTTGTTATATATTATTTTATTTTAAGCATATGAGGAAAATCTAGACTCACAATGATATGTCATTGGCAAATGAAATATTTTATTAATCTTTCAGATAATTATGGGTATTCTTCTTTTAAACTTTCTCAAAACCTATATTAATCTTCTTGAAATAATACCAAAACTCAATAAGAGCTAATTTCTTAAAGATTAGCTATAATGTGGAGTCTGAAGCTATGTTAATGAACTTTTCATACTTTCATGAAAAATAATTGATCTGCCTTTCACTCTAAATGACTTTTTCACCCACATACATTTTGCAACATCTTACGCTGATTGTTTATAAAATGCTTCTTACTGAATTGTGTAATTTTTCCAAATGTGGACATGTTTCATTTTACAATATCAAAAAATCACATTTGTTGTTATTGTCATTGACCTCATCAGAAAAATTTTTAAACATGAGGGAATTATTTAACTCAGAGTGGTAGATAACACATTTTCCAAAATTCTGATTTTGGCATGAAAGTTCAGATTGTTATCATTGATGATAAATCCTGGCAGTTTTTTCCCTTGAAGTGACAGTTTTACTTTATTCATTTTTAAAAACATCTGCAAAATACTGAAGTAAGAACAACCATAGTTTATCTGTCAGTTATTCTTTCAGGTAAAAATGATGTTCCATGAAAAAAGCACTAGCACAGCTTCCACTCAAGCAATTGAACAATTTCTTACACTAGAGACAAACATCGTATTTCAATAAGCAGCAGAATGCTTTATACTTCTCACTTACTTCATCATATAGAATATTAAAAATGTGTTTACCAGAGTGAAGGTTTATTTTAAAAAAATTGCTTCACCAAGGACATTTTTAAAGTAAAACTGGCATTTATGTGTTTGTTCATTTATGTATTTGTTTATTTATTGTGAATGTGTGACGGTAAAATATAAAATTACTATCAGTATAATTAGGGACAACTGTCTTCATTTGTGTTAAAGCTCCCATATTTTTACTCACCATTACCAGTGTAAATGTTAGCATTGACCTTCCTCGTCCCCACCCCCACCCCAGGATAAACCATGATATTCAAAATGTTATTCAACACTGAATATTCCAGCATTGATTGTGTTTGTTACCAAGCTTTCATGTAAAAAGAGATCTTCCTTGGACGATTAGATAGTGCTGATACTAGACAAATACAAGAAAAATAGTAAGCCCAGCCACATATATAGATTTATGGATTTGTTAGGCAAAATTCTACAAATGGAGTATTAATTCACTTGTTATGTGTCCAGTCAAATCTTTAATTCACAAGTCATGTAGACTCTCAAAAACTCCATTATATGCAAGTGAGTGAATGAGAGCCGAAAAGTCAAGTAGCATCTTAATGTTATTATGAAAACAGTTCTGACCTTGCAACCTTCTGCAAAGTTTGTCCTGGACTTTGAGAATCACTGCTGTCATCCAACCCATACGTGACAAATTCCATCTCTAACAGCCTCAGCAAAAGGCAGCTCAACCTCTACTTGAAGATTTCCAGGGAAAGGGAACCTACTGCCTCCCCAAATAGCCCATTCCACTTGTGTCTAAATTTTACTGAACACCTATTTTCACTTCTAGGTGCTTTACTGGACTTTTTTTCTTTGCCTTTTTCAAGGGTTTTGAAGTTATTGTTACATGTCTATAGTCAATTGATATTTTATTCTTTTGTCTGTGCTTTCTTTACCCCATATCACTTAATATGATTTCTTTTTCCTTGTGTTCTTCATATCTGCTATTCTGGAGCCACAGTATTTGATTATGTTTATATACAGCACTTTACTTATCCATCCCTTAATCACCAAATGCATAGTTTGCAGAGATTTTTTTATATTACAAATAATACTGCTAGAAATATTTTTGTATAGATTAGGTGAAGGCAAGTCTTTTGTATTCCCCTGCCAATAATATTCTTAGTGTAAAATCTTAGGGAACTTAACATTTAATTCAATTCAATAAACATTAACCATATATTATGTTCCAGGAACTATGCTAAGTGCTGAGGATACAAAAAGAAGCAAAAGACAGCCCCTGACCTCAAGGAACTTACAAGACTAATGAGGATAGGAGATAACATGCCAGCAAATATATACAAAGCAAGCTATCTACAGGATAAATAGGAAATGATTAGCAGAAGTAAGTACTGATATTAAGAGGAGGCAGGGGAAGTATCTCTCCTATAGGAAGGTGGGACTTAAAGAAACTCAGGGATGTCAGTAGTTGGAGTGGAGGAAGAAGAGCATTCGAAGCATGGAGGAAAGCCAGAGAGAATGCTTGGAGCCTATAGATGGAGTGTTTTATGCATGGAACAGATAGGAGGCCAATGTCACTGAATCTAACAGCACTTCTTGGGTTAGTGAGATGTAAGAAGATTACAAGAGCAGCTGAAGAATACAAAGAGTAGGGCCATATTGAATATGTGTGAATTTTGAGGCTGTTGAGGCACCAAATTTCAAGATACCTGAAAAAAGGCAAAAATGACCAAATAGTTAGAAAAAAAAATATGGCTAATTTTAAAAGTGGATTAAAAAAAGTGGATCAAGAGGACATTAATAAAAAAAATTGAAAAGAGGATATCAGTTTTTACTGACTCATACAATTGTTTCTTGACTACCATAAAATATTCACTAAAATCATCTATAGTCAAATTGAACATAGTCTTTTTATGCTTTTATTTAGTATTTTATTTTTCCCCAGTTGCATGTAGAAACAATTTTAACATCATTTTAAAAAATTTGAGTTCCAAATTCTCTCCCTCCCTCCCTGCAGCTCATTAAAAAGGCAAGAAATATGATATAGGTTATACATAGGTAGCCATAAAAAACATATCCATGATAGTCATGTTGTGAAAGAAAGCATAAAAATATCCAAGAAAAATAAAGTAAAGAAAATATGCTTCAATCTGCATTCAGATACCATCAATTCTTTCTCTGGGGATGGACAGCATTTTTTTTATCATAAGTCATAGTTTTCTTAGATCATTGTATTGTTGAGAATATCTAAATCATTCACAGCTGGTCAAATTACAATATTGCTATTACTTTGTATACAGTACATTTCACTTTGCATCTTCCCATTCAAGTCTTTCCAGGTTCTTCTGATCCTTCTCATCATTGCTTATAGTAAAATAGTATTTTATCATAATCACATACCACAACTTGTTCAGTCATTCCCCAACTGATGGCCTACCCTTAAACTTCTAATTGTTTATTACCAGAAAAGAGCTACTATAAATTTAAAAAAAAAAGACATATAGGTCTTTTTCCTTTTTGGTTTTTAAAAAATCTTTATTGGGATACATACCTAGTTGTGGTATTGCTAGGGCAAAGGGTATGCATAATTTTTATAGCCCTTTGGGCATAGTTCCAAATTGCTCTACAGAATGGATGAATCAGTTCAAAATTCCACCAAAAGTGCATTAAAGTCACATTTTTTTCCCACATGCCCTCCGACATTTGTCATTTACCTTTTCTGTCTTATTAGCCAATCTAATATGTATTAAGTAGTACCTCAGAATTGTTTGAATTTGCTTTTCACCAATCAATAGTCAGAGTATTTTTTCATATGGCTGTAGATAGCTTTGATTACTTCACTTGAAAACTGATCATATTTTTTGATCATGTATCAATTTAGGAATGGTTCTTATCCTTATAAATTTGTCTCTACTCTCTATATGTTTGAGAAATGAGACCTTTATCAGAGAAACTTACTTCAAATTTTTTTTTCACAGTTGTTATTGCTGACTGTATTTCCCTCCATCATATTCCCTTCCCCTATTTATTCTATTCTCTCTCCTTTCAGGCTGTTCCCCCTCAAAAATATTTTGCTTCTGATTACCCCCTCTCCCAATCTGCCTTCCCTTCTAGCACCCTTCATCCTTCTCTAATCCCTCCTCCTATTTTCCTGTAAGTTAACATAAATTTCTATACCCAATTGAGTGTGTATGTTATTCCTTCTTTGAGTCAATTCTTATGAGAGTAAGGTTCACTCACTCCCCTTTACCTTCCCTCTTTTCTCCTCTACAAAAAAGATTTTTCTTGCCTTTTTCATGTGAGATAATTTACCTCATTCTATCTCTTCCTTTCTCTTTCTCCCAGTACATTCCTCTCTCCCCCCTTAATTTTATTTTACATATCATCCTTTCATATTCAACTCACACGTGTGCCCTCTATCTATATATACTCTTTCTAAGTACCCTAATAATGAGAAAGGTCATATGAACTGAAAATATAATTTTCCCATGTAGGAATGTAAATAATTTAAAAGTATTAAGTCCCTTATTATTTCTCTTTCCTGTTTACTTTTTTATGCTTCTCTTCTGTCTTGTATTTAGAAGTCAAATTTTCTATTCAGCTCTGGTCTTTTCATCAAGAATGTTTGCAAGTTCTCTATCTCACTGAATATCCATTTTCCCTCATGAATTATAGTCAGTTTTGCTTGGTGTCCTTGGTTAATACTAGCTCCTTTTTTCCTCCAGAATATCATATTCTAAGCTCTCGATCCTTTAAAACAGAAGCTGCTAAATCTTATGTTATCCTGAATGAGGCTCCACAATATGTGAATTGTTTCTTTCTGGCTGCTTGCAATATTTTCTCCTTGACCTGGGAACTTCGGAATTTGGCTATAACACTTCTGGGAATTTTCATTTTGGATTCCTTTCAGGAGGTGATTGGTACATTCTTTTAATTTCCATTTTGCCCACTGGTTCTAGAATATGAGGGCAATTTTCCTTGATAATTTCTTGAAAGATGATATGTAAGCTCCGTTTTTGATCATAGCTTTCAGGAATTCCAATAGTGTAAAAATGATCTCTCCTGGATCTATTTTCCAGATCAGTTGGTTTTCCAAAGAGATATTTCACACTGTGTTCTATTTTTTCCCCATTCTTTTGATTTTGTTTCATTATTTCTTGATTTCTCATGAAGTCATTATCTTCCATTTGTTCCATTCTAATTTTTAAGGAATGTTTTTCTTCAGTGAACTTTTGAACCTCCTTTTCCATTTAGCCCATTCTGCTTTTTAGGACCTTCTTCTCCTTGTTGGCTTTTTGGTTCTCTTTGACCATTTGGCCTAGTTTTTTTCTTTTTTAAGGTGTCATTTTCTTCTGTATTTTTTTGTGTCTCCTTTACTAACCTATTGAATTGTTTTTCATCATTTTCTTGCATCACTTTCATTTCTCTTCCCATTTTTTCTCTGCATTAGTTACTTGATTTTCATCATCCTTTTTTAGCTCTTCCATGGGCTGGAGCCATTTCATGCTTTTCTTGGAGGCTTTAGATGTAGGACCTTTGACTTTGTCTTCTTCTTCTGATTGTGTATTTTGATCTTCCTTGTCACCATAGTAACTTTCAGTAGTCAAGAGTTTTTTTTTCTTACATTGTTTGCTCATTTTCCCTGCTTATCAGTTGACTTTTAATTCTGTTAAAATAGAGCTTTGCTTCCAGGGTGGATAGCACACTGCCCTAAGCTTTGGGGATTTTTATGCAGCTATTTTCAAAGAAGCTTCTTGAGACCAGTAAGTTTTCAGTTCTTCCAGGGTCATATGATCTAAGGAGAGGTATTTGTTTCTCTCCTGACCTGTGCTCTGGCCTGTGAGTGACCACAGGCACTCTTTTCTGCCCTGGAACTGTGTGGAGGGTCCTTCCTCCATTGATCCATAATCTCTACAATGCTAGAGCTCCTGTCACTGCCATCCAGGATTGTGACCTGGATCTGAGTATGGACAAAGCAAGAGTCCTGCCTCAGTGCCAGCAAAAAGACCCCTGTAGCCTCCTGACCAGTTTTTCAACCTTCTTACTATCTGTAGGCTAAGAGCTCCAGAAGTAGCTGCTGCTGTTATTCATGCTAATCCAATTACTCCCAAGACCTGCTCCTGGTTTTCTGGGGCTGAGGCTGTGCTGGAATGGCCTGTGCTGTTAGCCTATATTCCTCTCTCACCCTGGTGCAACAGACCTTTGCTGTTGGCCTTCTAAGTTGTCTTTGGTGTCTGTAGGCTGAGAGGTCTGGAAACTCCTTCTGCTGCTGATTCAGTTACTCCCAAGTCCTGCTCTGGGTTTGCTGGGGCCAGGCCTGAGCTGCATGACTTGTGCTGGACTGTACTCTTCTTTCACCCTAGTGCAACAGACCTTTCTTGCCAGCTTTACAAGTTGTTTTGGACTGGGAATTTGTTTTATTCTAATTTTTTGTGAGTTCAGTGCTCTAAAATTTTTAGAGACATTTTGGAAAGTTATTTGGAGGAGTTTGGGGGAAAACTCAGGTGAGACCCTGCCTTTATTCTGCTATCTTGGCCCCACCCCCCATGTATCTTTCTGACCATATTCTTATTTAAAATATTAATCCACTCTTTCCATATACTTTGAAGATACCAAGATTCTGAAGTTGTGTCTCGTCTTATTAGAACATTGGCCTTCTATCATTATATGGCTGCTTTCTCTTGCTCAAATGAATTTACTGTTCTCTGTCTATCTAGACCAGTGGTTCTCAACCTTCCTAATACCGTGACCCTTTAATACTTGTAGGTGGGCAAATCTGCGTGTGGGTGGACCACCTGGAGACAGAGGAGTGGTGTCTCAGTTCCTAAGACCATCAGAAATATGTGTTTTCCAATGGTCTTAGGCAACCCCTGTGAAAGGGTTATTTGACCCCCAAAGGGGTTGCAACACATAGGTTGAGAACCGCTGATCTGGACTCTTATATTTGTGTTTGAAAATATGTACTCAGTTCTGACCTATTCATCAGAAATCCTCTATTTTATTAAAGATCCATTCTATCCCACTCCCTCTAATTTTGTACTCAGTTTTGCAGAACAAAATTATTCTTGACTATAAACCTGTCTATTTTACTTTTTGGAATATTGTATTCCAAGATCTCTTCTAGTTTTCGGTAAAAGCTTTCAGCTTCTTCTATTATCCTAACTGAATACTTAATATTTGAATTTGTTCTTTATGGATACTTGAAGTTTTATGTTGTTCTTGTTTTCTTTCTTTTTTTGTCCTTCAAATTGGGAGCTTAGGATTTTGGCTATGACATTCCTGGGGCTTTTCTTTTTGAGATTTCTTTAAGGAGGCACATGACAGACTACTTTTATTTTTTCTGATTTTAATAGATATGGGAAGTTTTCATTTATGAAAATTTTAAAAAATGTAATAGTATTTTTTTAATCATGATTTTCATAGAATTTAATTATTCTTAAATCATTTCCATTTCACTTGTTTTCTGTCAGTTTTTTATATGTTACTATTTTTATTATGTATTTAAAACTTTTGTTTTTCTCTAATATTATTATCTCATAAGGTAATTGATTGAAGATAATTTTATTGATAGTGAAAGCAAAATTGATTGATACACTAAAATAATGTAAAAATATATGGCCCCACTGAAGAGATATGAAAAGATACCTCTTCAAAGAAGCAGGGTGAGGTATCTTTTTCTATATTTTCTTTAGGATCATGCCTGTTTTTGCAATTTTTCAACTTTTATTTTCAATTTTGTTATTGGTTTTTTTTTTTTCCATTTTCATTGTTGTATATAATGTTTTCTTGTTCTACTTCATTTATATCAGGTCATGTAAGTATTTTTCTGTATTTATCATATTTGTTCTTTCTTAAAGAATAACATTTGTGCGACACAGTGTGCTTAGCCATTTCCCAATTGATGGACATGTATTTTATTTCCAGCCCTTTGATAACATAAATGTGCTGCTGTAACTACTTTGTTGCAAGTGGAATCTTTATTAATGAATGACCTCTTTGGGTCAGTAGTATCTCTGGGTCAAAGGGATTGGTATTTTTAACTTCTTTGTTTTCATAAATTCTAATTTCTTCACAGTATTGTAGCTAATTCACAGTTCTACCAACAACACATTAGTGTGCTTTTCTTTCTACAACCATTCTAATATTGACCACTCCCAAATTTTGTTATCTTTGCTGGTTTCTTTGGAGGATTTTTTTTTTCATTTGGACTGTGCACAATATTATAGAAAGAGTTCTTAGAGTCAATGGACCAGGTTACAGATACTTGGTCTAATTTTTATTACCCATGACATTGGGTAAGTCATTTGATCTCCTTGGACCTTAGATCCTATATCTATAAAAAGAAGCATTTGTACTAGAAGATTGATTATATATGTATACATACATAAACACACACACACACATACATATTTATATACACATTCTAAATATATCATATTGCTTGCATTCTCAATGTGCTATGCAGGGCCTGGGGGAAGGAGAAAATTTTGAACTAAAATGTTTAAAAATGAATGTTAAATAAATTGTAACTACAAAAAAAAATTAAACGTATAGTCCTAATGTAGCAGGGTTCTGGGTAGACTTATTCCTCTTTGTTCAAAGAGATAAGGTTCTCAGAATCTGGCTGCATAAATCTTTGGGAAATGCAATCTCAGAGAGTTTCTCTTCATTTTGTAAGAGACTAAAAGATTCGCAAAGGAGACTAGATAGGGACCAACATCAAGGGTTGGAAGCTATACAACTAGAGTAGGAGATTTTGGAGGTATAGAAGATCTTCAGCAGGTAGAGGAGCTGAGGAGCTAAGTCATCTGTTTACCATTAGAATTTGTGCTACTATGACAGCCCCTCCTGCATCCACAGAGGATAGAGTTTTGTCTTCAGGGTGGAAGAATAGGTGAGTGTGGATTTTGGACTGAGTGCTGGACAGCACTGCATTTAATTTCATTGAATTCTAGAATGATGAAGTAGATATAGACAGCCAGCTGTGGCTGATGTTAGGCATGACCAGGCTAAATGTGTCATGACAGCTAGTGCCTAGATTTCTCAACGTTAGAGGGTAGGATGCATGTAATCAGTGGCGAACTTTGTCCTTCACAATTCATATAGAAAGTGAAGTGTCATTTTTCCTTTCTTTCCTCTGTTCCTATTCAAGAAGATTGGATGACCAATCCATGTTTCTGTTCTTTTAAGTTGTTACTTGCTGTTTTATTTAGTACCAAAGCTAACTGATTTGAGGTAAAGTATTGATTCTAACTTCCTGGTTGTGTGCTTCATGTTCTGTGAAGAGAAAGCACAGAGAAGGCAGGTAATGATAGGCAAGTTATGGACAAATAGATAGACTAAAAGAATAGAACTTTGAAATCTGAGTACAAACTGTCAAGCTTCTACCTTGTTTTGGAGCTATGAGTTAAAAGATAATCCTATTGCTGTGAATTGTTATATTTCATAAACTTTCTGAAAAAAAGAATGGAAAAAATAAATTATATCTGGGATTTTTGTTTCCTTAGGTAGAAAGCAAACTGATTACCATCAATGGTCTAATGAGAATTGATGGGTGATATTGGGTCATCCTGCCTTCCTCTACTTTTTACCTATAAAGGCAAAGAGAATTACCTCTGTAGAGAGACAGGTGCATCTGAAGGTCATTGCTAGAGAGTAGATGGGAGTGGAGGAGAAAAGGGAGTGCCTGGAAAAAAAAAAGTCTTAGCATACCTACAATCCAAAGATGAGGGCCAAAGGAAGGAGCAAGTACCCTTTCCCTTTCACATCCAACCCAGTAAGATTTTGAACTTTACTAACAATTATCTTAAAAATGAATTATATATTCAGCTGCTCTGTTTGTACTAAATCTCCAGAATCCATACTTTTTTTACCTAGGAAGTTAATTCCTCATCTCTGAACTCCTACCTTGGAGCTGAGCCATCTTTACTGCTAATTGAATGAGTTCAAATTTAGGCTTAACAGGTCATCTTGTTGTCCTCTTCCTGCTAAAGTGCTCATACCTTATTCCTTTCACTTCATATTTGGGCATACTCAGAAAATCAATAGTACCATTATTTCTGGAGTGAGCATGTCAATTGACTGACCTATGGATCAACTCACTATCCCTTTGAATTTCTAAGCTAAAAGTCTTTTTCTCTGCTACATCTTCTCCATATGTTTCTCCACCTTTAAAATGTTAACTCCATCAGTGTAAGGACTGTCTCCCTTTTTGTTTTTGTATCCCCAAAAAACAAGCATAGTGTCTAACACACTATCAGTGTTTAATAAATGGTTTTTCATTCATTCATTGGATTAGTTCATTTATTATATAAAGATCTTCTTTTCTGTAGAAAGTTTCTACCTGCAAATGTGTTGTCACCACCTCACTCTTTTCGTTGGCCAGTCTTTCATCCTTGCAAATTGGAGTAGTTGATTTAACAAAAGACTTGACAAAAACTAATAGAAAAATCTTAATTAAGAATCAGGCCCCATGACCTTGGCTTGTATGTGATGGAACTGTCATTTAATCAGATCATTGGTCTAGTGGTCTGTCCACAAAGGCTTTACATTTTGGTCACCTTCTGATTTGACTTTTCTGAGGCTATCTTAGTGACCCTTAGTCTAGTAGTTTCACCTTTCAGAGATGTAGTTCCCTTAGTTTCAGATTTAACTTTCATACTTCATGAGTTATATATTCCAGTGCTAAATGTTACTGTTCTTAACAAAGGAGATAGATTAACTGAGACTTTAAAATCTTTCAAAAATGCTAAACCTTGGCATAGGAAATCTACATCTTAAACAATCAGTTTTCACATCTGAATGTATAAGCCCAGGAAGAAACATTCTGGCAAACCCTGTATAAATATGATTTTAAAATATCTCCAGTTTTTCATGTAATGCCATCTGTTGAAAGGCTCTGGGAATGGAACTGTAATCTCTAATTGCAAGTGTAGGGATTAAAAAGGTTACATATGAAATGTGCTGAGAGCCCAACTAACAATTCCAGAAGAAGTAGAAGAAAAAAAATCTGTATCTGCAGGTTTTTGCTGGCATGGATGTTTTCTGCAAATGATAACCTGGCATAAGATTTTCATGGTCAGAAGTGAAGCAGAGGTGGAAAAAATCCCCAAACCTCACTTTGGCTTGAACTGTCTGGGTATTGTCTAAACTCCAGCTGACTTTGGCTGTATAAGCACAGCTGGGATGGGATATGGTACCACATTAGCTCTCATTTTCTAACCACAGAGACTATTATTTCAGCTGACTATTCTTTTTCTTTATTTTAATTTTAAAATGTGTCACTGCCAAATAGGCCCCTGGCATGTTTTCAATTGGGTTGGAAAGCAAAACAAAACCCCAAACCACAATTAAAAGAAGAAAACAAAACAAAACAAAAAGAATAATGTATACTTATCACTGATAGAATGTGAATCTTAAATTAGGGTGGAATTTCAGGAAATTTTCATGTGATTTTTAGTAGCAGTAACATCAAGAGATCTTACTGATTTTTAAAAATCACAAAATAGTATAATATTATAATACAGACTAGGACAGTGGAAGGGGCAGGGATTGGGGGTATCTGGACCTGGAATCTGAAGACCTGGGTTTGAGTTCCAGTAATGATAATAGAAATGTGAGTTGAGATGTCACCCAATTCCTCTGATTCTTTTTTATTATTAATTTATTTTTAACTTAAATACCAAAATGTAAATACACAATAAGAAAATAAAAAGAAGTGCATTATAAACTTAAACATTAAAACTTAAATATGAAATAAAAAAAGAAAAAAAAAGCATTGCCTTGTGCACAGCAGAGCATGAGAGTGCTCTAAATAAACAGCAATAAATTTCCATTTTGTGAAAGCCTCTATGTGTTCTGAGCTATCCATCTTTTCATTGCATCTTTGTAAGTTTTCTTTTGTTCTCTGTGTGCACTTTTTACTTTGCTCTCTTTCCCTCTTCCTCTCCCCATAGAAAGTACAATTAAGTGTAGTTAATATTTCTCTACACACATACACAAATACACACAAAGATATATACATGCATATATATATATATATATATACCCACACTTACATACACATACAGTTAGATATCTATAATCATACTCACATACATACATATATATTCATATGTATCTATGTAAGAATGTACTATGCTTAGTTGTCCTCTGTTTCTCTGATGGTGGATACCCTCTTCCTTCATAAATCTGTATTTTAATTAAGTCCACCAAATCATCATTTCCTATACCACAGCAGTATTCCATCCTTATACTGTCTAGTAAACAAACTTATTGAAATTTAAATGGAAAATAAGAAAAAGAAACAAAAGCATTGCTATGTGCACAGCAGAACATAAGAGAGGACTCAAATTATACAACAAATTTCCATTTCAAGAAAACCTATATAATAAATACTACATATTGTGCTCTAAGCTGCCATCTTTTCCTTGATTCTTTATAAGTTTTCTTTTGTTCTCTGCTGCGCATTTTTTATTTTGTTTTCTTTTTTTCTCCTTCCTTTCCCCTTCTCATAAGGCTACAATTAAATGCATATATGTTTGTGTGTGTGTGACTGTGTATGTTTGTGTATGTATATATAAGTATGTATATATGTATATATACACTTGCAAATATTCACAAATATATATACACATACATACATACACTTACATATACTTAGATATCTATAATCATACTCATATATAGATATATACATTCATATGCATCTTTGTTAGACCATACTATACTTGTTTGTCCTCTGTTTCTCTGAGGATGGATAATATCTCTCTTCATAGGTCCAAGTCTTTCTCTTTTTCTCTAAGTCCACCAACTCACTGTTTCCTATACAACAGTAATATTTCGACTTTATACTGTCTCGTTATTTTAAATAGTCTACAACAATATTGCTGAATACAGCTGACATCTAGTACAGTTTCTCTATTTTTAACTTCTTTTTTTTTTTTTTTTGCTTTTTGGAGGGGGAAGAACAGGGCAATTGGGGTTAAGTGACTTGCCCAAGGCCACACAGCTAGAAAGTGCTAAGTGTCTGAGGTCACATTTGAACTCAGGTCCTCCTGACTTCAGGGCCAGTGCTCTATTCACTGTACATCTAGCTGCCCCTGTTTTTATCTTCTGATTAAAACTATTTTAACTTCAACTTTGTCTGAAATCATGATGACTACTCCATGCTTTTTTCCTAATAAATTCTTCTCCTGGAATTTATTTTGTGTTTAACTCTTATTTCCTATCCCTCCTGATTCCTCTACTTTACTTTTATTTGCTACCTTGCCCTCCTGCTTCTTAATCTACCCTTCCCACCAAAGATCTCTCCCTTATGTTCTATTCCCTCCTCTAAAATCTTTCCCTTGTCCCCCTCCCTATCGCCTAAGCCTTTTATTTCTGTCTGAATTTGGAAAACTTTTAAACCTATATATATATATATGTGTGTGTGCCTGTGTATGTGTGTGTACATACACAGATATATGTGTGTATATATACACACAGATATACAAACACACACGTATACAGACACATATGTATTGTTTCCTAGGGTTCCAGAACTACTAGTCTTCCTCCCCCATCTACCTCTTCAGGACAATTTTCTAAAATAATTTCTTGTATTATTGTATCAGGATTATTATTTTTTTTTGTAGCTTTTAGGTAGTCCAATTGTTCTTATGTTTTCTCTTCTTGATCTGTTCTCCAGATCAATTGTTTTACTTATGAAATATTTCACTTTTCTAGTTTTTCATTCTTTATCTTTTTGTTATTATTTCTTGCTTTCTTATAACTTCACTAGCTTCCCCTTGCCCAATTCTAATTTTCAAGGAGTCATTTTCTTCCTTAAGATTCTGGACCTCCCTTTCTAGTTGGTTGACTTTGTTTTCAAAATCTTCTTGTTTATCTTGGATTTTTCTTATTTAAAAATTTCTCAATCTCTCTTATTTGATTTTTAAAGTTATATGAATTCTTTTTGGGCAAGTGACCATTCGACATTGCTCTTTAGGATAGAAGAATCTTTTTTTGCTCCAATATCCCTCTCTGAAGATGAACACCTGTTTTCTCTGTTACCATAATAACTTTCCATGGTTGGGCTCCTTCTCCATGGCCTGCTCATGTAAAAAAAAATATAGGAATTTGTTATTGTAATCATTTTTAGTCCTGGAGTACGGGGAATGGTGTCTCTGACCTCAGTTCCTCCTTCGTTTCTCCCCTCTGGCCTGGTACAGAAATCAAGAACTATGCCTTCCTGTAGGTAGCCACTGTCTGAAGGATCCCTGCTTTTGTACTCACTAAGAATGGGCTCATTCCTTCTTGCCAAGGGCTATGTCTCAGCAGCATAGCTAGGTCTGGTGTCCCTTATCAGCAGAGATTTCCTCAATTTTCCTCTGCTCAGATGCTCCACTCCCCACACTGTCTGGAAGGTAAAAGTTCCTGTGGCTAGGGTGGGGGCAACCACCCAACCCAACTAGCTGCAGGGCTCCCCACTTGCTGTTTCTGTAGAACTAGCCTGGAGGTGTTTACTCTTCACAGAGACCAAACTTCAGGCCTGGGATTTTTCTTCAAGTTGGCTCAGAAAGACCATCTTTCTGCCTCAACTCTTGTTTGTTTTTACTGCTCTACATTCTACCTGAGGTACTGTTCTGTCTTGTTTGTGGAGGAAATCTGGAGAGCTTGGAATTTTTTTTTTTGGAGGGGGAAGTCAAGGCAATTGGGATGAAGTGACTTGACCAAAGTCACACAGCTAGTTAAGTGTCAAGTGCCTGAGGCTGGTTTTGAACTCAAGTCCTCCTGACTCCAGGCCAGTGCTCTATTTTCTGTGCCACTTAACTGCCCCAAGCTTGGAATTTTCTGACCTACTTCTCCATCTTCCTAGAATCCTTTTTCCCTCTTATTCTTATCTTTCTCATCTGTAAAATTAAAGTAATAACTACTTCATAGGCTTGTTGTAGGGAAAGCACTCTTTTAGCTTTAAAGTCTTAAATAAGTGTGAGCTGTCATTACTGTTAGATAAGTATAATTTATCTTTAGCTGGCCTCCCTAGATTATTCAGCCAATGCAGATCAATAGGCCAGCCCCTTTCCTTTGTATATGTCATACTTATTTCCCCCCCTCCATTTCTTTTGGCCCTTTACTCCCTGTGCTTTTTTTCTTCTCACTTTGAATTGTATTTCTTCTTTGCTAACCCAGATCCCACATTTCCTTCCCATTCCACGTTGTCCATGAAGCCTCTGAATAGTCAGACCCATGATACTTTTCCCCTTTCTTGAATTCTTATAGCATTCTAATAATCTGTATCATACAATCTTATTGTACTTGATTATTATTGCATTTGTGAGGGACCTCAGTCCTCCCTCCCCACCTCATGAGACTTCAGTGGTACCCATATCTGTGGATAGCACAAGGGCTGAGCTGAAGAGCAAGATCCACTCCAAGACAGGTCTACCCCCTGCCATGCATAGTTATGTTTAAAGGGCTTCTACCTGAGGAGAAAACATTACAGGAAATCAAAATAACTAGTGGTGCCAAGATTATGGTGGTTGGATCTACAATCAATGATGTTTTAGTAGTAAACACACCCAAAGACACAGCACAGCAAGAAGTGAAAACTGAACAGAGTAAGGAACCACTTAGTAGACAAAAGCAAGGCAGAAAAGTGTTAGATAAAGGTGACCTGATGATGTGAAACCTGTTAAGGCTGCCCAGAAATGATTACCAAGAGTACCTTTATCAGGCATATGCAATAAGACAGAAGAAAAAGTAAGATTCACCTTTGAATTAGAAGAAAACCAGTTGTGGATTGGCACTGGACGGTGAACTGAAAAATTACCCACATGCTTCATTAAAAATGTGGTCAGTAAACCTCTTGAAGGACATGAAGATTACCACATGGTAGCATTTCAGTTGGGTCCCACTGAAGCCTCTTACTGTTAGATATATTGGTTTCCAACTCAGTATCTGGATACAATCAAAGACACTGCTGGGAACATGGCAGTATTTTTGAATGCACTTTCACTTCTGGCACAGGAGACAGATCCAAAGTGAAGGACATTCCTGGGAGAGGCCTACAACATGCCTTGATCTCATAGTCCTGGAACTTTCATTAATTATATTTGAGGCAATATTGACTGAAACCAGAGTGGATGTACTTTCACCATTAGTTTGCTTTTAACCTAAAATTGCAAAATCTCTTCCCTTCAGTAAGCTTCAAACCATATTTAAAGTGAATATGATGGAAATCAATAATTCTAAATTCAGAAGAAAACAAAACGACAAAACTCTTAAAGTCTAAAACACTCTATCTCCATAGTGAGCTTGAGTACTTCTGGGAAAGTCATTTTTAGAAGCTTCTAATAAAATTGACCTTTCCCTCAAGTCCCTCTGGGAACTGTCGTCCAGAGAAAGAGAGCATCCTTACCTATCTAGACATTGTCTACCCAAAAGCCTCTTGAGAGACAGGCGACTTTTCCACATTTTATGGTTCTTTAGTTGTTTCATTTGTGCAGTCTCTCTCCTCAAACAAACTGTAAAATCCTAGAGTTCTGGTAAAATTACTTCTATTTGTTTTGTTCCTCTACCTCCTATCTCCCCTGTCGAAAATGATAGCAGATGTATAGTAGGTGGTTCATCAAAAACTATCTGAATGAATGAACGATTGGATAACTACAAATGAACCTCACTTCACACAATACTATATTTTTGAAAACTGGCATTTTAAATTGAATATCTTTAAATCAAATTATATTTTAAATGTAAGAGGGAAGCCTTTTACAGTGAGATAAATTAGGTAAATTGCTGGAGATGACTGATTAAAAGAAATATGGTCACTTTTTAGAGAGTGAAAATTTATCACACAAAGGTGAATAATTCTGTAATTTACCATTTAATTATTCTGGATATGACTGATTAAAATTCTATAATTTAGCATTTAAAGTTTGGATTATATTTTTTTAATCAGCTGTGCAGCTGGACCACTTCATCCAGGTGTTCGCCCAGTTGCAGGTGCTGACTGACGCCTTCCAGGAGAAGGGCACAAGCATGCAGGGCAATGTCTGGCTCAGCTTTGAGCAGATATTCATCATGACTTTCTCACAGATGTTGTGACCTCAACAAACAACTCATAAAATCATAATTTTCCTTAGGGGCAGAGCTGGAGGGGATTCCTGAACTTAGAGATCTGGGGACCTTGAAGAACCTTTCCCTGTCCCCGCAAACTGAAATCAGTGCAGGGGTTGTTCCCTCTCCTCTCCCTTCTTTCACCATTGACCCCAATAGAAAATAGAGCTCCCCATTCTTTGAGTGGTAACATTTCCAGAAAAGAGTCTTAGAACCTGACTGCAACTGCCACACTGAGTATATGGGGAGGAGTGACTACCCCTTGTAGGAACTAGGCCCTAGAGAAGGATAGCGACCTGACCCTTCAGGCAGCAGAGGTGTGAGTATCCTGAACAGTGGGCTGCCTCAGCTCACCTCCAGGCCTGGGAAATATAGGGCTCTCAGCCCTTTTGGCTCAAGATTTCAAGCGACTTGGTCAGCTCAGACTTTTGTATCCAGGTCAGGCTTGTGATCTTTATTGATGTCCTGTGTCAGCGCTAGCTTACAACTATGTTTGCTCATTTCCTTGTATGTGATTTCACGTTAGACAGACTTGGTTTTTCTGAAGATGAAACAGAGACCAGGACAGGGTGGGACATTTCTGTAACAGCAAGCACCCCAGCACACCCAGGGCGGCTACTAGCACAGGTTCTTAGATCTGCTTTTCTAAAGGAAAGCAACTCAAAATGGGTTAACAATCTTACTTTAATCAATCAAATATCATTTACCTAGTT
>CM053581.1:299717160-299744049 GCA_028627135.1 Pseudochirops cupreus | reverse complement strand
TACACACATTCACAGACGATTGCTTTTTTTTAAAAATCTGGTCACTTTTTAGAGAGTGAAAATTTATCACACAAAGGTGAATAATTCTGTAATTTACCATTTACAGTTTGGATCATAGTATACTAGGATTTCTAAAAGTAGGTCAGTCCTCCATATAAGCAAACAGATGACAAAACAGTCAGTTTTCTCTCTTGGAATCTGGCCTTGCTAGTATTCTACCTGCTTAATTTGGTCTTCCTTGGGAAATATGAAGGACTAGTCCTTTTCCAAATCAGTAAAGTGAATGAATCATAGGATCCAATTTATTATATAAAGCGAGTCGTTTTTAAGACTACTCTGCTATTTTTGTTGATGTTTGATAAACTTATATCACAAATACTGAAGCTCTACAGTATTCCCATCCCTTTAAACCCAAATACCTTTCATGTGGATATTAAAATGATTTTTGCAGTGCATCGCTATCTTCCCTTTCTCCACCAGGATTCCTTCTCACCTTGGGGCTGTCTAAGCAAGTCACGTTGCTTATTTTGCAAGGGGAAATTTAAAATTAATTCATAAAGCATTTATAGTTTGAGCTCCTACTCTTCTCCAAGGAAATCAGAGATTCATTAGTGTGAGAGAGCAGAGTAAAAAGCTAAACAGCAGAAGTCACCCTTGAAAGAATTACTTGGCTGTTTAAAACAAAACAACTACAAAAAAAGACTTCATCTTCTCTGGATGTATTTGAGCAACTGTGCCCTGAATTTGAAGGGTTACTGAAGCACCCTAATTTTTATTGCCACCGTACTTCCTCCTCTTCCAGATCTAATCACTGTTGTTAAAGCTTTGACCTAGCTATTATATGCCTGAGGTTGACATGAGAGATGAGGAGAGTATAGCAGACTGTCAAAACTGGCTGTCAGTGGATAGGTGGGGTGTGAAATTGTAGTAATAACTGGAATATCTTCAGTGCCTGTTCGACATTTTGGGTGAATTTGGCTGGGCAGCATCCTCCCAGGCCTACCTTGTGACAGGACTTTCTATCAGCTTCCTGCCCCTGTCTTTCATCAGTATACCTCTTGTATTAGAAAAAAGTTCGCAGAGTAAATGGCTGCAAAGTCATACAGGGATGGGGATGAGGGCAGAAATAGAGGAAGGGGAGCATATGAACTTGTTATTTCCATTATAGACAAAGAGGGAAAAGGTAAGCTGCGCAGTCATGTTCTTGTATGTTAAGTGTTGAAAGATCGTGCTAAAAGATTATTTTCCTGGGGCTCATAGACATTGTTAGGGCTCTAAACAGGGGAAAAAAGTATAGGGGAAGGGGTAAAGATTCAAATGTATAAAGAGTCAAGTGTAGTCACTGTAAGGAAGGAGATCAACACTAAGAGAGGAAAAACCCTGGTGTTAATCAATCAGCAGGATCTGAAACTCTACCTCAAGAAAACATCTTTTCTACTCATACATGGAAAAGTGAATCAATGTCTTCTGGAAAGATCTGTGACATAGATCCTCACAGTGGAAAAAATAAATAATGGTCTGTAGTCAGAGGACCTGGGTCTGTTTATACATATGAAACAAAAGTGTATGGGGTGGGGGATCTAGCAGGGTGGAAGAGGATAAATCAGATGGCCATGGAGAGTAATTTCCCCTTTAAATCTATGATTCTGTGATTCCAATCCTGGACCTCCACGTACACACAGACACACACAGACACACACAGACACACACAGACACATACAGACACCCACACCCACATCCACACCTTCCCCTCCCCCCCTTCCCCACCATACAAACGCAAACTTTTTTCTCTCTCCAAGAGTACAGGATACTGTTTGAAGATTTAGGTGTCACTGAGATAATTAGATGATTTGAATTGACAATATTGCAATTACGTAAGACTTTTAAAAATGTTTCTGCAGATATATTTTAGGTATCTGTGGTTAAGAGAGGGCAAGAATTGCTGCTCATCAATTTCACTATTTCACTAAGGAAGAATGGGGAAACAGACTGGCTGAAAGACTCCTCTCTCTTTCTCAGCTTTTCAAATAGCTTGTTGGCATACACATACTCATACATATATAAACACATAAATGCACACAATATATTCATGTATGTTTCTATACACTTTCACATATATGTATGCACTTGCATGTATTATATACATAATTTGCATAATTAGATAATATACCTAGATGCATTGCAATGCATATAATGTACACATACATGTGTACACATATGTACATAAATATACACACATGAGGATGTGTAGACATTCATGTGTAGATATGCACACAGCTGGTAGGTGCTACAGAGGATGGAGTGTTCTACCTGTAGTCAAGAAAACTCATTTCTTGAGTTCAAATCTGGCCTCAGACATTTATGAGCTGTGTGACCTTGGGCAAGTCACTAAAACCTGTTTGCCTCAGTTTCCTCACATGTAAAATGAGCTGGAGAGGAAATGACAAACTGTTCCAGTATCTTTGCAAAGAAAACCCTAAATGGGGTCACAAAGAATCAGACAAGACTGAAAATATATGTATATATGTATAAATTCAAGTATGTATATAAATGCTTGTGTATACACATATGCACATATATGCATACATTTATATGTATATACACATGCACGCACTGTACACTGTACATATACATTTATATTTATATATCTGATTGTCAGAATGTTTGATGCCTTCCAGCTATTCCTGTTTATCAGGAGGCAATCTGCCTAGAATTAATCTGATTTCATTGGCATCTTGTTGACAGACTTCAAAGGGCTGGGAAGGATGTCCTAATCTTTGGTTATGCAAATCTCCCCATTTCTCTATTTCTTTAAAGCAAACTGCAGAACAGATGATAATGCTGCTCTCCTCTCTCACATCAACAGTTCTTTTGACAGATAAATTTGAATGCTAATATCTTATGAATACCATTTTGGGGAGGAGGTCTTGTAAGGTATTGAGACATTACTGAAACACATCTTCATAATAGTAAAAACAAAACAAAACAAAACTTTTCTGCCCCCTTGAACCATTTTCACAGAAGTTAATGTCTCCTTTGTTTCACAGAAGAAACAATATTTTGAAGTATGAATTACCCAATATGTTCAGGTGTTGAAATGTTTTCCTGAATTAGGGACCAAGCTATTTTTCAGGTCTTATTTTGATTGTCAGTGAGAAAAGAGATATATGTATATAGAAAGGCAGGTGTATGTCTCTGTGTGGTGAAGGGAGCAGTACCGCCATATTTGGACAGTTAGAAAAGCTTTTCAAAGGGGCTGTTGGTCTTCAGAGTTATTTAATTTACTCTAGCATATTTGTGACCAGCTATGAATGAAATCTATAATACATTTTTTTAAGTTGGGTTATTTGGATTGTGAAGGGCAGGCATAAGGTATTTTAACTGTTAGCACCGGTGTTTGTATTGTTTTATGTGTTAGGTGGTCTGCATTGTAACTCCCTGAATGTCTAATCATTTTCGTAGGAGCTGGGACCACCCACTGAGAGAATTCCTATGCACTGAGAAGGGGTCACACCTGGACGGTGGGGATGGAATGCTTCTAAAGGTTCACCTATCTACTTTTTTTTTGTCCTCAGAAATATGGCTAGGTCTCAGCCTAGCAAGGCAATATTGGACAGTGGGAAAATTACTTAATTTCTCTGAGCCTCAGGGTCCTCATCTGTAAAATGAGAGAGTTGGATCTAGTGATCTTTTAGGTCCTCACCAGCTATAAATATATGATCCCATAGCCTTAGACTTTCAATCAGAAATGGTAGGAAAGAAGTTGGGGCATGTATCCTTGGGGTCACTAATAATTATCTAGGTTATCTGGACTTCAATGACTCAGGAGGAGAGAGTGAGGCTGATAACTTTGTATAGTTCTTTCTGCCTCACTTAAATTCAAGCCATTCACAAGTCAAGACATCATGATGTCATTAGTGCTCTTCAAAACTGAAGGATGAGTAACAAGAAGGTTATCCAAAGCAAAGAGTATATGAAAAGAATAGAAAGGCAGCTTAGACTGTGGAGGGCTATGTTTATCTGGCTGAGAAGTTTGGATTTCATTCTCTAGGAGCTAACAAACCATCAAAAGGTTTTGCACAGAGATATTAGATCTGAGTATAAAGAAGATTAACCTGGGTTCATCTGAAAGATAATGAGAACTGACTTCAGTGGTGACAATGGGAATTTAAAGGAAGGGAGACGGGGCAGAGATATGTCAGAGTAGCAATTCACAAAATTTGGCACTTTTTTTGGACATGGACAAGAAAGAATCCAAGCTGAGGCCAAAGTTTTAGCCTTAGGTAATTGGGACGTTGCAACCATTGACATATTAATAATTCATTTTTCTAGACTTTTTACAAAGAAACTGAGGCACATAGAATTTAAATATCGCCCTGGAGTGAACAATCCCGAACCAGGATTTGATCTCATCTCTTTCCAGACCTTAAAACTGAGCATTCTCACGGTCACATAGAAGTATTAATAGGCAGAAGAAAAATTTAAGGGGGAGATACAGGTGTTCAAGTGTTTAAATATTTCAAAAAGAAATTCATAGCTCAGATGTTCTTGTAAAATATATGATCCTGAAATGAAACAGTTTATGCTGACTCCCCAAAACCTTCAGCAAAGGATTTGTCATTCAACTGGTTGCTAAACTTAGCAAAATACATATATACATCAGATGTGTGTACATAATAAAGAAACAGAGAAAGAAAGACAGAGACAGAGTCAGAGAGATAGAGACACACAGAGACAGAGACACAGAGGAAGAAAGAGAGGGAAAGAAGGTTGAAGGAGGAAACAGAAGGGAATGGGGGGGAAGAGAGAGAGAGAGAAGGTTAGAAAAAGAGAGAGAGAGGGAGAGAGAGAGAGAGAATGAGAAATTTTATTTAAAAATAAAAGTCAAGTTTTCAGTTCAGATTCCTCAGCATCTTGAATATTTTAGATAATTTTGATTTTCAGTCATTCATGTTTTCTTCTGGGAAGCCAAAAGAATAGTGAGGCTGAGTGGGTAGTGGGAAGATGTTGGGGAGTGAAGTAAAACATGTCTGCCTTCTCACTTTAAAAGTGGTAGAGAAACACCTCCTTCCCAGCCTCCTGGAAGAGTGGAATGTGCATTGCTGGCCAGCCTAGAGAAGAAATGTTTCTTATTATTTAAGTTTGGATACTTGATATGAGATATCTTTTCTCCCCTTTTATCAAATGCATCACTATCCTTATTTATAAAGTTTTCTCATGTAACAGTGTGTGGTTCAAATTAGCTTAAGGGACAACAGAAGATAAGTTTTCATTTTAAAAATAGGCTGGTGAGGTGTTCTTCTTTGTCAGCGATAAGGAGATGATACTATCAGTTCCCAGTGAACAAACCCAGATAAATGATTTACTGTTTCTAAGAAGGGGGAGGGGAAGGGGGAAAAGGTGTCAGCTACCTGCTTGTTGGAAGACTGACCTTGAATGCTATCTCTTATTCTCAAAGGAATCTCTGCTTTTCATTTCTCCCAATGAGTGCTGGCTGCACCTTGGAGAACTCTTTAAAAAGAATATCAATAAAGATACTTTGCATCTATAAACATCATGGGAGCTCCAGTTCTATTATCTTTTGCCTTCCACATCTTCTAGGTATTCTGGGCAATAACAACGAAATTAAAACACCTTATAAAAATGAAAGGAGTAGTTCAATGGAAAAGTTACCTTTTTTTACCCTATATAAAAGTTGTGTCCCTCTCTACCCTTCCCCTCCCCATACCTCTCCACTTGATGATATGCATTATACATATTGAATGGGATCTCTAGGGTGCTACAGTTTATATTAGTCTTTTGTAGAGATAGCCCAGAGCATTATCAAACACTTCCTGAGCAAATGATAGGTATGGAATTGTTTGTTGGCCTGGATAGGTTTCATAGTATCATTTTTCCTCAGGAGTCTCAGATAAATATATGTAGACTAAGTCATATGGATACACAAGCATATTACCAAGATTTCATATCCAAATGTGAACCTATATAGTTAAGACAGAGTTATAACTAGCAATTTTGTCACCTGGGGCCAGCTTCACAATATATTTCCTAAGCAAGCAGCATAACTTATGTCCTCATATTAACTTTACAAAGGGCACTGCTGCCAGGGAGGGAGGGAAGGCAGTAAAAGACTTTTGGACATTGTGAAGTTGTGAAGGGGGTGGTGGTGGCAGGGAGGTAGACTGCCTGGGTAGCAAGGAGCAGGGCAAGATTTGGCCAGGCAGGGGAGGACTTGAATGTGTGGGATCTAGTAGCTTTCCATTTTAACTAATTATTCTTGCTAACCATGAGCTATTTTTTTTTCTTTTCACCTAAATTGATACAAATACTGACAACACTCTAAATGTCAAGATCCTGGGCCAAAGCCCCAGTTACTCTGTCCCAATTCTGGCTACTATATAAGCTTCTTCAGGGCAGGACCTGTCTTTAACCTCTTTTGTATCCCACCACTTAGCAGGGTATGTGGCACATAATGCGTCATGGCTTGCAATAAATATTTGTGGACTGATTGTGCATATCATGTGGTTATTGATGTACTGAGACAGTGATTTATGCAAAGTCTTCAGAAGAAGAGAGGTTATCATCTCCTTTCCCTATTGTAATTTCTTCTTGGTCACTGTGATATCACAGACTATTATATCTAGAAGGGACATTATAGATTATCTCTTCTAATCCCCTCATTTTGTACCTGAGGAAAATGAGAATGCAAAAAGCTTTGAGCCTTGCTCAAGGTCACAGTTAGGACATAGCAAATACAAGAGCTGAGCCTATGTTATCTGTATCCACAACCAATATGTCCCACCATTCTGCCTCATGTCTTCTCAGCCAAAGTTGAAATGGCAGTAGGGAATGGGCGATACCATGGATAGTGACCAGTTTGAACCTCCATATTCAAATAGACATATGCTCAGTTTTCTCTAGAGGGTAATAGAAATAGACTTGAAGATGAAATCTGAGTTTGAATCCTGGCTGCAATACTTACTGTGTGACCATGAACACTTATCTTCTTTGATGGTCAGTTTGTCTGCAAAATAAAGATAATGATTCTTCAATTGTGCTCCCCATAGGAGTATTATGATTAAAATATTTTGTAAAACTTTAAGTGCAGTACAAATGGGGGTTGTTTACGTTGTTGTTGTTATTATGGCTTCTGTTTGACCTTTCTTTTTTGGGAGGAAAAGACAGGATGGTATGAAGAAATCATGGTTGTACACCCTTTTAAGTATCTTCATCTTCTCCTCTCACTGTCTCCACACTCCTCACTGTCCCAAGGTCTGGAAACTAAAAGAGTGCTTTAATTGAGATACCTACCCTTTCTGTGAGAGTCAGGTTGTCAGGTCTCTGGGGTCTTTGGGATTCAGACTGCCAGAATTTACACACACACACACACACACACACACACACACACACACACACGTGTGTGTGTGTGTGTGTGTATGTGTGTGTGTGTAAAGTGATCTTGAATTATTTATATTAATGACTCCTAAAAGGGACCTTCTTTGTCACATTTGGTTTCATCACTTTTGGTTTCTTATAACCTGTGAGATTTGGTATCATTTATAGCCATAGCAGTGAAAATTAATAAAAATAACTCTTTTGTTTTCCAGTATTATTTCTTTGCCCCTCCAGTAGAATTCTAATTGATTTCTGGAATATACCCTTGGTCTTTGCCAATGCAATTTATCACTGTTCACACCTTCCCTCAATACAATGGTTCTTTCTTTTGGACTGCATGCCCAGGCAAATGTTCTTTTGACTCCACCAACACAGTAATTCACACAATAGCAATGAGCGAGCAACTGTATATTTAGTTATTATTTCACATTAAAAATACTAAGAGCCCAAAGGAAATCACAAGCAATTCAACAGTTATAAATTATCGTTAACTATTTGTAATGTCTTTTATAATGGCTGAATGGGTGCCCCAGGTGGGGCAACTTTGAAGAATAATATACTTTTAAAAACAATTCCCTCTATAAATCATGTACCTGGTTATTATTATTTTTAATTCTTACTTATTATGCAAAAAAGCATTTACATGAGAAAACAGTATTTGTTTCCTGGGAATTTATTCATTTCTCACCTGAAGTTATAATCCTTGGTTTGTGGTATCATAATCTTTTTTCCTCAGTAACTAATTGTGATATCAGAGGCAGAGCATTACGACCAGAGGTGAGGAATAATGAGCCAAAGTAGATGAACCATTCAATAAATACCAAAGATCTTATGTGCTATTCATGTAAATGTGACCTACACAAAACGAGACTGAAAAATGATTCAGAATAGGAAAGTTGTCTTTTAATGATGTATATCAGGAACCTGGTGATTGAGATAAGCACAAGGAGGGGGGAGGAGGGTTCTTACAGTGCTCTGCCCATGTAAAGGAGTGCCAGGGCCTCTTGCCAATCTCTATGCTTTCATATGGAGGGTAAGAGAATGAACACAAACTCATCTTGCAAGTCAATGATAATACCCCAGCATTCTCCGGGCCCTACAAAATCCAAAGGGCACATAATCCATAGGGAAGGTCAGTCAGTTCATGATTTGTACTGCCTGCTATACTTATGACTGAAGGATTTAGAACCTTGAGAGGAAGCCAGAAATTTCTCCCAGCATTCTTTTGACGGAAGACTCTCTATATTAGCTAGGCTTAAAATGGGACCAAGTATCAGTAAAACATCTCATCTGGAGAACTGGCCTCTAAGACAGGGAAGCCTAGATTCAAGTCCTGCCTCTAACACATACTGGTTGTGTTACAGTGGACAAGTCACTTAACTTCTCAGTGCCTTCAGACAATTTTCAAGAATAGGTAATTAGATGGCAGAGTAGATAGAATGCTAGATTTGGAGTAAGGAAAGACTGAGTTCAATTCCAACCTTGGAGACTTACTAGTTGTGTGATCCTTGGCAAACAATTCACTTAAACTCTCTCATCCTCAGTTTCTTCACTTGAAAAATGGGGATAATTATACCACTTACCTCATAGGGTTGTGAGGACCACATGTGATAACATTATGTAAAGTGCTCTACAAACCTTAAAGCATTATAGATATCCTATATTTTTATTCTAATTTTCAGAGAAAGTACAGATTTGTTATACTGGAAGTTCCTCATTGGGAGTTCCCTGTATTGATGAAATAATAGATTTGATTAAAAAGTGTGTGTGTGTGTGTGGAGGGGGAGGGGGGCAGAGATTATGAAATTAAGGAATGGAAATCTTTTCTTCCCTCTTTAATCAAGAAGATAATGCCCACCAACAATTAAACAGAAAACAAGCTTCTTTGTACTATACCTTCTCATACAGCATTCCAAATATCCCAAAAACAATGTATGTAGGGTGAAAAAACCCCAAATATGGACTTGTCATGTATCTCTGTCTCTGCTAAGGAGAAGGCAGGTTGGTACAATATTTTAGTGGACTAACTCACTAATTTAAAACTTAAAGTTGTTAGGGTAATATCTCTTGAGTGGTCACAGAAATCATTCAAGAGTTTCTGTTATCTTCTGTGGGTGGATGTTGTCAGCAAAATGTTATCTTCAAACAGAAACTCCTGAGGAGCTCACAATCTAATGTTGATCCCTCTTCCATTTGACCTCTCCATAGGAGAGTGGCAGACAACTTTATATCAATAATCATAAAATTATTGATCAAAGATATTTATCTGATTGCACCTATCAAGGAATCTTGTATTATTTTAATATATGCATAGGAACCTTTTTTGGGGGGGGTTATGCCGCAAAAATTATATACTGTAAATTTTATTTGTTTGGAGCAGATATTCTTATACATTCTTGCATCACCCACAATGATTCATTTGTAGCCGTTCCATACGTTAGTTGAATGAAAAGAAAGCAAAGATTACCAGGAAGAATGATTATAATCATTTAAGAATTTTTGGACATAAATTAGTGTCAAGAAATAGTAAGAGCCCAGAATGAATCAAAATCCTAAATTTCCATTTGATATTATCATAATTTTTACTCCCTTAATCACTTATCTATTATGTATTTCCCTAAGGAAAGATAACTTTTGTTGGGTTTCTGTGGCAAGATGGGTCACTGATGAATTGGTTGCATGTCACTGATGTCATTGTTAATTTCTTAATATAAAATAAAATTATGATTCATACTTTATTATATTTTCAATGAAGACCATTATAGTAAATTCATTTCATTTATGATGATCGACATGAATATGTTTTTAGAGATGAAATTGGATTATAGAATAAAGTAGATCACTTTGTAAAACTATAGTGCTTTTTAAAAAACAGACTTTCAAAAGTCATTACAAATACATGTTAAGAAGGAAAACTGGAGCCATGAGAAACTAAATGTATTTTCATGGACATTTGTGGTAAGTTCTGTTAAAAAACAAAACAAAACAGTACAGTCACATAAGCTTTGATTACAATTTCAATTCAGTTCAACGTGGGCATTCATTAAGCACTTTCTATTTACTAGCAGGAGGTATTAGGGTACAAAGATAACAATGGGATAGATTTTGCCCTCAAGAGATTTGTATTCTACTAGTAATATGTTCATATATACATATAAATAAATATAAAGTATATTCAAAATTATATAAAGTGATTTAAAGAGAGAGAGAACACTAATATCTAAGGGTAATAGAATTCATGGAGGAGGTGCTACCTGAGTAGTTCTTTGAAGAAAGCCAGCAATTTGGAGAGGTGGAGGAAAAGTGGGAAGGCTATGTTACCCGACTGGACAGTTCTAGTTGGACTGTGCCCAGTGGACAGCTCCTGGTATTAAACACAGAGGTTGTTGTTTGTCCTTCATTCTTGAAGTAGACTAGCTTCTTACAAAACACTGTGTTAAACACTGAAGGAAAAGAAAGAAAGTCAAAATAACCTCTACTGTTAGAAAGATCACCTTCCAGTAGGGGGAGAAAGTACAAATGGCAAGTTCAGCTATAAGTCAGACGGAAAAGCCAAGTGATACTTAGGCTATAAATGGCAATGTTGATAATCGTGTATCTTCTTTAATGTCTTTTCCATTAATAAAACTATATATATTTCTGATGTTGAACACTTTGACAATGCCACTTAGTATGGGAAGAAGAAAAAAGAGTTTTGGAGAATAAAAATATTGGCATTGTTTTCCCGTACTAAACAGAAGAGAGATTTCTTGACTGAATAGTAAGATTACTTAGTCTGCTTATCAAGTATATCTCTGTAATGGGAAAAAGATGATTGATTAGACTATCATAGCATGAACAAACATTTACCAGGATCTCCAACTCTTTATTTTAATTCTGTATTCACTAAGCAATCTTCTGATCTTCATTAATTTTCCTAAGTATTGGGAAACAAATGTGCTGGGGTGCCAGCCCACCTTGGCATTTATTTCTGCATTATAAATTAATAAATTATAATCCTCATTCATAAATTACTCATTTGTGGGTTTCATTAGTGTGGATCTATTCACCAAACCCCTGGTTATCCCTGAGTGAGTTGATAAAAATGAGCTTCTGGACCAATAAGGCCAGAAATTTACCCCCTAGAGCACAAGATAATTGCCACAACTTCCAATAAGCCTTCTTCACACACATCACCTTGGCTGGAATAGATTTCCTCTGTAAAAACTGGAAACTTAGTTTTAGGCAATTTTAGCGCTGTATTCAAATAATCTACAGACTAGCCCCCGGAACTGTGTAGAGCCAGAAAGTAGGGCCTATCTTGTTTCATATGCCAAAAGCTCTAGTCAAGATAATTTTCAAAAGACCTGTGAGTTTCTGCTATCCATATATTCCCTCAACTCCCTATAAAGCATATGTTCTTTTAAATATTTAAGACACTGGTTAAAATTCATTTATTCACTGTTTAGTAATAACATATATATAGGCACTGAAAATAGTAATTAGCTATATGTATATCCCATTTAAAGAGCTTATTTACTTCACGTGAAGTCTGGACATGAGACATCATTGGCTTGAATGTCCCTTCACACTGTTCCCATGATCATTAAAGGATGAGAATTACAACAAAAAGAGAAATTGAACAGCACTAGCCTCAAATAATTCTAAATGCCATAGCCAAAATCATTCCAGGGAGATATCAACAGGGCTGGCTTTTTTGCAATGAGGTGGATCTTTGGAGGTCAGGGTCTATTGTCAGTGTTTGATTGGAAAATCAGTGCTTTACATAGATTTGCTGTTGGCCCAGATTGATTCAACCCTGACCTTCCTCAAAGGAAAAAAGATAGAACTCCTTCAGAGAGTGTGTGCTCCTTTGCAACTAGGAAAAAAAAAATTTAACCTCCAAATGCCCCTTACATTGTAAATATGCAAAAACAAAATTATTAAAGCATCAGTCAGTTTTGTTTTTCTCTTATGTATACATTATTGAAATGACCCCA
This sequence comes from Pseudochirops cupreus, assembly GCA_028627135.1. Lineage (NCBI taxonomy): Eukaryota > Metazoa > Chordata > Mammalia > Diprotodontia > Pseudocheiridae > Pseudochirops > Pseudochirops cupreus. Next base: position 299,731,675 of record CM053581.1, on the reverse strand, counting down.
AAAGGGTTAGGAAAGTACATTACATGATTTGAAATTGATTTTTCCATTAAATATATTTTTTAAAAAATCTGTTCTTTAAAAGGGGAAATCCAGAGTTTAATTTTTAAAAAAATATTTTATGGAAAACAACTAGAACTCAGATTTCTCTATTTATTTACATAGGTTTACAAAGGAATTTGTTCACAGCAACACATGTGTTAGATAATGGGAATATTATTATTATTATCCTTAATTTACTGATTTACTTAATTTCACTTTATTTCAACTCTTTCAGAATATGAAGCTACTTAGATATTACATCAGGCCAGGAAGTGTTTTCTTGGATTTTATAAACTGGTTGAAAGAAATTCATTTTTTATTGCAATTATGAATATGGAAGGGGACAAGCTGGATTATATTATTATACTCACATACATGCAACACTTTTATCATTGTAAAATGGTTTTGAACTTTGTTAGAAGAATTTTCCTTATGAAAAGAAAAACATCATTAGTATGTAGCTTGGTAAAATGAAATTGACCAAAGGCAAGTTTCCTACTGAGAAGCAAAAATACAGTAGACTTTAAAAGTACAGTGCCAAAAACATTCCCTTCCCCCTGGCTCCTATTAATCTTTAGTAGATGTTGATGTAGGCATATGTTTTTAAAAAATGTGCACTGATATCTTAGCCTCATTAGCTAAGAAAAAGATGTCATGCAGGGTGCTGTGGCATATGTTAGTTTAGTCATAAAAATACCTTCAAAAACCAAAATAAAGCTCACGATTTTTGGATTACAACTCATTACATTTTTTGAATTCACATTTTACTTTGTAGTCAGAAATTGACCTATACCATGAGTAGGAAGTCATTAGTGTCTGTACTGTGATAGGTAAAAATAAAATCTAATACTACCTATATGACATCATTATCTTTAGTTTACATGTTGATGTTATTATATATGCCCATTAATTGTCGATAAGAAAGCAACTGAATTTAATCAAAAGAAACTTTGCACTTTAAGAGATAGTAATCATTTTGTGTAATAATGACATCGTTTTTTCTGCCTTGTTATTACTGGTAGTTGTAGTGGACAATGTCACTATAAACTTGATTTCTTTAATCTAGAATTACTGTTTCAGAGAAACGCACACAAAAGTAAGTTGTGAAGGAAATGGAGAGTTAACAAGATAACACAGGAAATTTTTTAGAGGATGAAAATAGGAATTCTATCAAGAAATTTTTCAGAGGTCAGAATCATCTTAGATTGTATCTAGCAACCAATATGGCCAATATTTATTAAGTATTTAGTGCACACAAGGCATTGGGGTAGGCACTGAGGGAAGTAAAAAAAAAAACACAACAACAACAAAACTTCTTTTAATCATTTATTTTTATTCTGAATGAGAGAGAGAGAGACGAGAGAGAGAGAGAGAGAGAGAGAGAGAGAGAGAAACAATTTCCATTTCATACTCATTGCTTTTTTTAAAAAAAGTATAATAAATTCTAAACATTTTTTTCAAAATTTCCTGTTTGTTCTTCTGAATGAATTTTCTGTTTGTAGAAACAATACATTAACTGTCTCTCACTTTCTCAAATCATTGGTATGACAAGACCTGGTCCATGGTTTTAAGAAGCTTCTGGTTGTCATAAGACACAAAAGCAAATAATACTGCCCAATATTACATATTAAATAAATGAGAAATTTCTAAAATGTGAGCATGAAGTCCATTACTATCTGGGTGTGGGGGTAAATAAGGAAAGGTTTCATGTCTGACTACCTTTTGATCCAACAATACCACTGCTAGGTCTGTATCCCAAAGATATACTCCCAAATGGAGGGGGTCAGAGGACCTATTTATACAAAAATATTTATAGCAGCTCTTTTTGTGGTGGTATATTATTGTAATGAAATATTTTTGTGCTATAAGAAATGACAAGCAAGATAATTTCAGAAAAACCTGAAAAGACTTACATGAACTGATGCAAAGCGAAATGAGCAGAACTAATACAACATTGTACACAGTAATAGCAATCTTTCATGCCAAGGAACTGTGAATGACTTAATTATTCTCAGCAATATAATGATCCAAGACAATCCCAAAGGACTAATGATGAAGCATCCTATCTGCTTCTGGAGAAAGAACTGATACTGATTGAATACAGACTGAAGCATGCTATTTTTCACTTTCTTTTTTTGCCTTTCATTTGAGTCTAATTGTACAAAATGACTAATATGGAAATTTTTTACACAATTGCACATGTATAACCTATATCTGATTACTTAGGATCTAGGGAGAAGGATGGGGGGGATAAAATAGAGGGAGGAAGGGATAGAATTTCTAACTCAAAACTTTAAATAAAAATGTTAAAAAAATTTAATGAGGAAAAGGTTCATAGAAAGTGAGCAAATGCTCATTTGAGTTGAGTTTTAAAGGATGTATTGGATTCCAACCATTCACTTTAGTATGGTGGTATTTAGACATTGTTAAGTGGTTTTGTTCTATGATCTGGCTCCTCTGTAATACTAATAAAATGATCAGAGCTTACATTTATACTATGCTTTGGAATTTTCAAAGCATTTACATCATAATAATCTTAAAGAGTAAGTAGAGAAAGTATGATTATCCTTATTTTACAGATCAGAAATCGAGACTTAGAAAAATAAAACATCTTACTTAGGGTCATGCATCTCATAAGTATCAGAAATGACTTTTAAACTCAGATCTTCCAACTCCCAGAATAGATTCTTTCCGTTTTATGCCCTTCTCTTCTACTTTAGGATGAGGTTGATATATTTTTTTTCCCCATGTATCCTCGTACAGGGAAGTTCAGTAAGATCTTTTCTCTGAGTAGCTGAAGTTCAATATATGCCAAGTGACTTTATCATAAGAAAACTAATCTTCTGATAAACTGGGGCTGTGGAAAAATGAAGGGAAAACCTAAATTACTTTAGAAAAGTAAATTGCCGTAAAACAGAATTGAACCAAATTGACCAGAATTGACCAAATCAGAAAATGTATTTCCCGTGTTCCTATTCCTTTTCTTCACATTTACTTTACACTTAAATTTTGGACCCAGAAATATCAGATAGAGGTCAATATAAAGAAATATATCCCTACATTTGTCTACATCTTAGAATGAATTATGTTTTCCAAGCTCTCCAGAGTTACCTTCAAGGTATTTAAAATCAGAATTGTGATTCACATTTCAGTGGTGAAGGTGTATGTTGTGGAAGCACAACTGTAACTACAAAACAAAGTATTGGTGAGAGAAAGGATTATCAATAAATCAATCAATTAGCTTTTGTTAAATGCCTATGATGTTACAGGCACTGTACTTAACACTGGAAATACAACAAAAATAATGGTGTTCCTGACTTTGAAGAGCTTATATCCTGTGGTCCTCAACCACATTGGAACTAAAAAGTGCTTCCCTCCTCCCCGATATTATTAAACTTTGAAAGAAGATTTTCTTATGGAATGATCATGCTTATAAATGATCAACCAAATGAAACAGCCAAGTTTACTTCTACCAATTATCAATCCTATTTCAACTCAACCATCTCATCATTATATGTACTGGGAAGAACAGTAATTAGATTTAAATAATAAATGTCTGTGAAATAAAAATGCAGAAACTAAGTAAGTATTCATTATCTATGGCTTTGCTGGGACTTTGCCTCTGACGGGCTGCTATCGATGTGTTATTTCTTCATTGTTATTATTATTATTTTTTTTTGCTTTTTGCTTTTTGGAGGGGGGAAGGCAGGGCAATTGGGGTTAAGTGACTTGCCCAAGGTCACACGGCTAGTGAGTGTTAAGTATCTGAGGCTGATTTGAACTTAGGTCCTCCTGACTCCAAGGTGGGTGCTCTACTCACTGCACCATCTAGCCACCCCCAATGTGTTATTCAAGATTCTACATCACTGAAGAGAAATCAAACCAGTTCATATCTCAGTGCCCCATGAGGGACAACAGATTTCTAATCCCAGGATGGCATCTTAAAATTGAACTTATCAATTAACAAACATTTATTAAGTGCCTGTGTCTCAGGAAGGAAGAAAACCAGCATTTATTAAGTACCTACTACATTCCAGGTGCTATGCTAAATGTTTTACAGATATTATCTCATTTGATCCTCAGAACAACTTGGACATAGGTGCTATTATGATTTCTATTTTAAAGTTGAAGAAACTGAGGCAACCAGAGGTTAAATGACTTTCCCAGGGTCATCCAGCTAGTAAGTGGCTGAGGTTGAATGTGAATGTAATTCTTCCTGATCCTAGGAAAAAACCCTATCCACTTTGTCGTCTAGCTGCTGAGGATACATAGGTAACAATTTAAGAGCTTTTGCCCTTAAAGATGTTACATTCTATTGATAGAAACAACATGTAAACATATAAATAAATATAAAATAAATCAAAAGTTAAAAAAAAAGTATTTAAAAGTGGTATTAGCTACAAGAGGGAAAGGACCCATGTAAAAGGTAATCCCTGAATTGAGCTTTGTAGGAAGGTAGCTTTGTAAGAGGTGATCTTAATAGGAATATTTACCTCTATAAGGAATATCTATCAGATATGAGAGATATCACAGGCAAAGACATGTCCACTTTTCTAGGGAAAGAGGATCATTCATTATCTGAAATTGGTATGATTTGTTCTGCAGTGTTTCTGATATATTAACTTTTTATCAAATTCTTCTATATGTTATCAAATTAGTAGTCAAGTTAATTTTTCTTTATCTGTTTTGGAAGAGGCAGAGAGAGAGAGAGAGAAAGAGAGAGAGAGAAAGTTTTTATGTGAGGTCCATTGATTATATTGCCTTAGAGCAAAACCATTTGGCAGAATCTTTCTTCTGTTTGTGTCACTCTGAAATATCTCCCTGCTGTGCTATAATTCACTTAAAGATAAGTCAATTGAGAAGCAATTCATGGAAATGTATTCTATTTCTCCTTCCATACTCTTTGGCTGGTTGTGATGCTGAAATGAGAAAATAAGGAAGAACCAAGGTAAGGTTAGTTTCTCAGGAAGGTCTGCAACCATAGGAAAAAGCATTACTCTGTCACTTCCTAGATTCCTTTATATTAGTCATGGTCTTCTCATCTCCACATCTTCTAGCCAAGAATCATATGAAATGGATTTTTGTATTCTTGCTATGGTTTTTTTGGCAGATGTCAATACTTTATCTTTAAGTAGCACTTTTCCTCCACAAATCCTTTAGCTGAGAAATACTTACTAAGTATTAAAGATTAATTAAATCATAGACTATTTGCTATAATTCATAGCCCACAATGGGAGTCATAAAATTGGGTTCTCAATCACCCTAGAGAATATTGAGTTCAAATTTTGGGTAAGGAACTTGTGGAATTTCTAAAACAAAATGAAGGGTCTACTTTGGAAATGTCAGCTAAGAATGACAGAATGGTATTATTGGAATGAACAGTCCACACTGATGAAATCACTATTTTGGAACACCTCTATTCAGCCAATTTGGAATCAAAGCTATGTTTTGGAGAAATTTCATAAGTACTAGCTATTTTTCATTGTTTTTCAAGATGGTCTACAATATTGTTATGTACTTGACCTCCCTCTGTAATTTTTCACACACTGATACAAGAGAATTTATGTTCATTTTGTAGTAAACATTGATATTGATGGAAAACCCAACACTTTTTCTCACACTACTGTTTTCTTTCCCCTCCCTTTCAACTGTCCCTACTACTCTCTCCCCCAAGCAAAGACATTTGGATTTAGGATTACAGACATTCTATCACAAAAAAAGACATTTTTTTCTCTCTACCAGTGAATTATAGCACAGCAGGGAGATATTTCAGAGTGACACAAACAGAAGAAAGATGCTGCCAAATGGTTTTGCTCTAAGGCAATATAATCAATGGACCTCACATAAAAATTTTCTCTCTCTCTCTCTCTCTCTCTCTCTCTCTCTCTCTATGTCTCTCTCTGCCTCTTCCAAAACAGATAAAGAAAAATTAGCTTGACTACTAATTTGATAACATATAGAGAGGAATATTACAGTAGAAAGGGCATGGAATCTGGGATTCATAGGACCTATGATCAAATTCCATTTCTCCCATATACCACCTTTGTGATCTTAGGCAAGTCACTTGACATTTTCTTTGGCTGTAAAATAAAGGAGTTGGGCTCAATGGCCTCTAAAGTCCCTTTCAGTGCTAAAACTAGGAGCTTGTAAATGAGTACTCTGTGCTTGCAACATAAGAACTGTGTTCTCTTCTCCTTTTAAAGGTACTCAGAAAGGATTTCTTTACCTAGACCCCAGCTTGGTCTCTTTTATCCTCTATGCATTGGGGTAGGTTTCGTTTTGTTTTGTTTTGTTTTGTTTTGTTTTGTTTTTGGTCTGAGCAATCTGATCTGATCTAATCCATTCTGTCTTCTTATATTGAAATTAACAAGCCATATACCCTGAGGCATAGGCCATATCTACAACAGTGAAGCACAAATGAACTTGAACATGAGGTCAATCAACTGCACAGAATACATCACACAGTTATTCCAAGTCTCACGCTGGGTCTATAATTGCCCCTTGTTCTGTCATTAGAGTTCCCCTACAAGTCATTATTTTGAGTCAGCAGAGCTGCGGGGAGTATTCAGTCTGATGGTTAGTATAAAGTTGAATTGATAACATAAATATCTCCCAGCACAAAAATACAAGGAGCAGGTATTTAGATTAGATCTAATAAAGTGTGCAGCTGTTCAGTCTCTTTATGAATCCCAACTAAAAAAATAATCACAACTTTCAATATGGGTTCTCCTTCAACAGGCCGGTGAAAGGGAGTCGGAGATTGTTTGAAATGAACGGACATATGTCCTATTAGAGTATGCCAATGTGCTCTTGACATAGATTTTTGCGTGGCAAAGGCCAAAGTCATTCAGGTACCCTGGGAGTTTTGCTTTAGTTAGTGTCATGTAAAATTGCTTCATAAAAAGAGAACATCACTTATTCATTTGTTTGGTGGAGGTATTTTGTGAGTGTAATGCTGGGGAAATAGACTAAGCCAGCAGCCTCAAGTAAATATGAGAAAGATCACCTTTCCCAGGGAAAGGAGGAGTTCAGATTTCCAGCTCAAGAGACTGCTGTTAGTCCAATTCAGCAAGGGCTCTATAGAATTGTTTTTCACACAGATCCATCCCCCTTGAAGAATATAGAATGAGGTAGAGGAAATTTAGGTATGTCTAGACAGCTAAAGCAAATCTACTTTTTAATAATCACCAAAATTACTTGGAGAGTTTGGCTTGGTATTCCAATTTCATCAGAAAAAAAATATAGTCTTCTTATACTTTTTTTTTTTACCCTAGTCCTGGAAAGAATATCCTTCAGTTCACAAGCTTTACCTCACATAGCATTGTGGCTTTATGTCCTATTTCACTCTTAGAGGCTTCTACATACCTAGGAGTCAATGCACAATATAACAAGTGTGCAAAAGTTAATCACTTTATTTTCAACAACTGTTTCTATAGTAATGAAGCTGAAAGCTGGAATAACGTAGTTCTTTGGATTTTCGGGTCAATGGTGCTTAAAGAGTTATTGCTATCATTATTACCTATTCATTCCTGTTTTATTTCACTTTTAGGTTTAGCTTCAAAAATGTTCAAAACTGAGCAACAGTTATTGCTGAACAAACATCTAGACCTTGCTGCCCACATGAACTCAGAAGAAACGACAAGGTCTTTGTGGGTATACACATTGATCTACTACAATCTACAAGTTGATCTACTCTCAAGTTCATCCTGAATCAGGAAAACGTGTACTTTTTGCTTAGTAATGCTCAGTGCAATGGTAATTGGAGCTCATTTTTACCTAAAGATTAGTTCCACATAATAGGATTTCTATGATGTCCCATTTAGTTCCCAAAATAAATGTGGCATTAGGTTTCCTCCTGACTGGAGAAGAGACGGAATAAAAAATTTGAATTAAGTGGATAAAGTAGGTTATGTTGTTCTTCCTCCAGAGAAGAAAACACTAAAACCTAAAGTGACAACTACACTACACAAAATGTAATATAAGCTCCAAGAAGGAATTAAACCAGGGTCAATCCCTAACTCATTATGAGAAATATTTTAGTTGTTGTTAAGTTCCTTTCACCATACATTGTATTGAGTTATTATAAACCTTATGAATGAATTGGAATAAAAAAAATTCTGATATATGGTGTAAGTCTTCCACATCATATATACAAGTTTTCATTGTCCAACAGTAAAGGACTCACTCCTCAAACTTTGAGTGAAATTAATTAAACAAACAAATTTTTAAAAAAACAGTGAAATGTGGATGTAATTTAAAAGCATACCATTTCAGTAAAATCTGTGAATGGCTTTCATTTTATACTTATCTTTCTAAAAGCATAGACTAGGACAACTTACAAAAATCTCCTTGTAGATGCCTACTAACACTTCAAATTATTCCATAGGCTAGGCTGTAAGTTGGAGAAGAAGGATGAGATGAATTTGAAGATGACAGTTTTTGTGTCCTTGGTTAGATTCTTTAAAAAAAAATCATAGAATCATAGACTTTTAGTGCTGGAAGAGATCTTGGAGGTCACCTAATATAATCCCTTAATTTTACACAGAAGCAAACTGAAATTTAGAAAGCTAAAGCAATCAAATTAAATTATTTAGGTGTGGGACTTTTTACTTTTTTACTCCCCTTTTCCCCCTCCTTACCCAGAGATGTAACTAGTATGGAGTGAATAGCAATTTGGCGCAGGGTACTAACATAGGATGTACTTCTTCCTTCAGAATAACAAACACCTCTGTGATTCTACCCCTTCAACCCTCCCCACCACAAACAAATTTTTCCCTGGGACACGTCCTCTGTCTCTGCCTCATTCATATGTTATGAGTAAGATAAATTTCTTTGAAAACAACTGTATGTAAGAGTATCCTTTATTTCTTTTTAATTGAATATACCCAAGCAATCATTTACCTTCTTAGAAAAGGCTTTTGTCTCATCATGGGCTTAGTCATTATAATCTTTGTAAAGAAGCCTTTCTTCCTTATACTTCTATTTTCATAACCATTTTGACCTTGATTTCTTTTTTGCCTCTCACACTGAGATATTCTGCAAGCACCGCAGTTCATGTAGTAGTCCTTATTTGGCCTTGCCTCTCATACTGTTGTTGACTCACTCTTTTGTGGAAGTGTCACTTGCTTATTGATTATTTGATCTTTCTTTTCTTCCTCCAAAGTCTCCCAATCAGTTTTTTAAGTGATTTCAGCATGTTACCTTCAATGGAGAAATCTGAGTTGATGGAGCTCTGAAGAATTATCACACCTATTGGGGAAGGAAATATACAGTTCTTATTAGTGCCAAAACGCATACAAAGAAAAGCTTGTCTGGTGTAAATCTGAAGATGCTGACAGATAGTCTCTAATGATTTGACTGGAAACAGCAATTATTTTTTCGTAGAAAATTCCTGGCCACTAAAAATGGGAATTGAAGAATTGCCATCGAAATTCTTTAATACACACGTGTTTATATACATACACACATATATGTGTAGGTATGTGTAGCCACATACATATATTAGAAATATCTATAGCTTATAGTCTTAAAGTATCATTATTAAGGGTACTGAGAGGTTAAGTAACTACTAACCAAAGTCACACAACTAGAATCAAGTTCTACTGGCTCTAAACCCAATCCTTTATCCAATATGCCAGAATGCTTCTCATCATTAGAAATACCCTCATATTATTGCTGTCTTTTGGAATTATGTATTTAATTTTTAAAATCATATAACCTTAGGAAATTTTGGGCTCCAAAATCATGACAATTGGAAATTTTGTTTTTCCATCTGAATGAAAGCAAAACGTTCCTAAAATTACCTAGTGCCATAAAATGTAGTAAGTAACTAATTACAATGTTTGTAATTAATTGATATAATTAGGCCTTTTAAAAAACTCATTTTTTTCATTTTAAAACTGGCTTTTAAATAATCTTTTTCTCCTTGCCATGTCAATTATATTCTTAACAGTGCCTACTTCATGCCATGTCAATTACGTTCTTAAGAGTGTTCACAGTCCATCTCCCATTTTTATCTTGTCTTTCATTTCTTTACCTTAAAATAGGAAAGACACATTGAAATGACTGTAGGGAATGGACCCCTAGTTGTTTCTTTCCTCAAGGCTGAGACAGTTTACTATCATATATTTTTCGTTTAACAAAATCCCCAATAGGAGGGAAAAAAAACCTTTTCGTCTCTGATTTCTGACAGTGTCCTACCGACACTTTCTATTTATTATGAAGTGACAGATGATAGAATTGAAAGGACCTTCCTTTAGTCCTATCCTCTGGCTTCATGCCATAAACTTTATCTAATCTTTTCGAACAGACACCAGGGCTTTGTCCCCATCCACATCAGTAGATACAGTGTTTCAATGTTGCTTTTTATGTTCACTTCATAGATCTTCCATAGTGGATCTGGTCTTTTGTGGGATATTGGAGAGAATGTGCAAACCCCAAATAGTCCTGGTGATTACAACACTCCTTTGATTCTTTATGAGCCTTGAAACAAAGGTTGTCCATGTCTAAATCTAAATCATCTGATGCCTCATATGAATTTGATTGTGTGCATGCATCTAGAGTATAGTTGAACTTTCAGAAATTCATATGCATTACCTTTTTTATGCCTCTAGGAAATTTTAAGAATTGATGGCTTCCATTCAGATAGGAAAATAGATTTAAACAATGTCATCATTTGGAGCTCAAAACATCTTAGAACCACTTAATTTTTTTCTTAAATTATATGTGTGGTACCATTCTAACCTTTTAAATATTCTGTGCTTGGGCCAGCTAGCTCTTGTACTCTGTCCCCATAGGATTTTATGCACACCTGAGTGGTTAGCCAATCAAAATAGAAAATACTGAAAAGGTCAAAATAATACTTTGCACATCTATGATTTGTGTCTGAAGTTTAGGGAGAACATCAGGGAGAGTATCTGCATTTATCTATTCTAGGCGCAGAGATTACAAAGGCGATGGAAATTGGCACAAACATAACCTTCAGACTCATACCTGACGATGGCCAATAGTTAGAGAATATGTGGAGATGAAATTACCCTGAGTCCCTGTATATGAAGAAAAACTCCACAAATGTAATTAAGGTGGCAGCAGAATTTGAGAGTCCAATTGAGGGATTTGTTCAAGTTGGGAGTTGCCACCAGCTCTTTTTTTCTGAGGCTTTAATTTGTCAGGGTCAGAGGTAAAGGAAATTGGTATTCTGGGGGAACTGTACCAACAGCACTCTGCTTTCTTACGCCTTGGACCATTGCATTGTCCTTTGCTTTGCTCTGAAGACTTAAAACTAGATATTTCTATATGCTAGGGAAGGTTTTTCTATGTCAAGTTATTAGGGGGAAAAAGACTGAATGCAGCCCATGTAGAGAACTGAGAATCTTCTACATTTTCTTTCAATCCTTTGTGTGCATGATGAGCTAGAATAACCTCACTGAACTGAATTATCCCTCCGTGGTATAGTTCAGTGAATATCATTATATTTCAGCACAGCTTGAGTGATTTTTAATGCCAAAAACATCAGCAAGAAATACATATGTTACAAAAATATTGAAACAATACCATAAAAAAGCCCAGGATCATAAATACTTTACTTTGCAAGGTCTCGGAGGTCAACATAGCAATACCACGGAAAATTAAAATGCTCTCTGTGTGAATGCCTTTGGAAGAAAAAAAGAACACGGAGTGGTTTACTCTCAAAATGTAGAATCCTATTCTCTCAGTCTATTTTTAGCTGATTAACAATAAAAACTATTTTCCCGTCAGTCAGGACTGATGGAGTTATTCATCTGTGATTGTTCGGCATGTTTCCTTGTTTGGCATTAAATACAATTTGATTAAAAGTGAATTATAGAACGTGGAAAACAGAAAAAGGCTTTTGTATGAGTTATGTTCTTCCTCACACAAAGAAACACGGAGCGCAGCCAGAAGTCAGCTAAAGGTTTGGTGCTTGAAATATCAAACATTCTCACCTAAGGACAGGAGTATGTGACTGGCTTTGAACTTGGATAACTTCTCCTCCTCAAGTGAGTGTTCTTTCAATGTGCATGACTCAGGTGTATGTACAGTGAGATGGGGGGAGAGGGAAACCACAGAACAAAATACATGATCTGTGCGAAGGGATAGGAAAGAACTCTTCTTTATCTATTCAACATTGCCAAGGCACCTGCTATCTGCTAATGGATCTGTCTGTCTATTGGGGGTCAAATCTTCCCATCCATCACTTCCCTGTGTGTCTTTCTCAGCTACAATTTAAACCAATATATCAACTGAGGAAGAAAAATGCACCCTGGTATTTCTGATGTCTAGAGGTGGGCTGCATGCTCAGAAATGACACACATGAGAGGAGACAGGCTTTTCCTTTTTTCTCTGTCAAGTCCTTCTTTCAAAACACCTGAAATCTTTTGACAATAAATGAGGCTGACTAAGTGTGTTGCAAAAGGGATGCATAATGCCCTGAAGCACTTACTTGTAAAACCCTCACTTCCTGCAGTCCATATAAATTAAATAAAATGTAAATGAGCTCTGCAGCCGTAATTTCAACAGAGACTGGATTCATAACATCCATATAAGAAACTGGAAAGTAAAGCAAAACTAAAACCAAACAAACAGAAACAGGGAAGTAGTATTTTGGGGAGTTAGGGGTCTTGGATTTGAATCCTGAGGCTACTCCTTACTATTCAAGTCACATTGACCCTCAGAATCTCATCTATAAAGAGGAAGTGTTAAATAAGATCATAAGACCATCAATTTATACCTGGAAGGGACCTTTAAGGGCTTTCTGGCCCTACCTCAATATTTTACAGATGTTCCTTAAGGTATCTTCCAGCTCCCAAGCTATGATTATATGAACCATTCTTTCTATGTCCCATATGATGCCAAGGAAAGAGTTTGATTAATCAATTTCCCCCTCCCTCCCTACAATAATGGGTTTCTTGTAGTTGTTTGCCAGTTATATAGATAACAGGCTTCAAATGTCACTTCAATAGAAAGTTGGAATTGAGGTTTTTTTTCTTCTGTTTTATATCTCACCTAGTATGCTTGCTCAAATGTTCAGGAGGTCCTGCCAGGGACTAAATAGCAGTTTACTGTTATCTAATGTCATTGCTTCATTCTTGGCATCTTTGAATGAGCTATTTAACATTTTAGGAATTCCCAGAAGAATGTATCATTATGGTGATATTACTTAGAATATTCTTATATTCATTACCAAAAATATAAGCATAGGAGAGGCAGTGTGGTACAGGAGAAGGAAGATTACATTTAGACTTAGGAATGACAAGTTTAGGTCCCAGCTCTAGCCCCTACTAGTTAAGCCTCTGTGGTCAGATCACGTTATCTTTCCAAACTTAGTTTCTTCATCTATAAATGGGGATAACAGAACTTGAATGATCCACCTTAAAGGGTTGTTATGGTAAAAGGACCTTATAAATATTAAAATCCTGTGCAGATGGATTTCCACCTACATGCAAGATTGCAAACAAAACAGTTTATAAACTAAAAAAGCAATAGTTGATTGCAAGTCTGGCTTGTATGGTTGCAGAACTTCCTAGGCAGTCTGGTTTTCTCCAGTGTCTTCTTTCCACAATCTATCCTCATCATGGTGCCTAGGTAACCTTTCTAATGGATGAGTCTCATCATGTTACTCTCTTGGTCAATAATCTTCAGTAATTAATAGGATCTTTGATCACGCCCTGGAAGGGCCCTCAGAGGGCTTATGGTCCCACCACCTCATTTTAGAGATGAAGAAACTGAGGTACAGGGAAATTAGACTTTTCCAGTGTTCCAAAGGTTGTATGAGAGTCAAATTTGAACCCCAAACCACTGTGCCAGGTTGTCTTTATCTACAAATTATAATAAACCTTTTTTAGCACGGTATTGAAAGTCCTCTACCAATCTGGCTCGAATTTATCAGTGCAGTTTTATTTGGCTGTGCTCCCTTTCCCAAACTGTAATTCAGCCAAAACTAACTTAACCTAAGCTTCTATTGCATGCTCCCTCTCCGGCATCCTTGCCATTGTCCATGTTACTTTCCGTGGCTAAAATTCTCCTGCCAGTCTCTGCCTGTTAGCATCCTTCTCATGCTTGAAAGCACAGCTCATGTGCCTACCACCTCTTCCATGAAGTCTTCCCTGATTCTTCAAGGTGGAAGTGCTCTCTTATTTTTGTTTCAACTGGTCTATGAATTTAATCATTTGAAATTTTGTTGTTATTATTTACATACATGCCTTATTCTTTTATTATACTGTGATTTTTTTTAAGGTCAAGGACTTTTTCCATTTTTAATCCATGTGTTCCCAGACTTACATGTAGTAGACACCTAATAACTTTTGTTAAATTTAATCAAATAATTATAATCATTCATATTTGAGATAAAATGTCAGTTACTGTAACGATACTGGGATTTGAAGATCTTCCACGCCCCTTGAGCTTGCTGATGTAGCAGGAAGGGGTGGAGCAAGAGAACGCCGGAACCAAGCTAGTC
>CM053581.1:299685682-299716660 GCA_028627135.1 Pseudochirops cupreus | reverse complement strand
CAGGATAGGAAGAAGGGACATGTAATCAGACTCTCACAGTGTGCTCACTATGGAGAGGTTCTGTGTAATGTCACGTGTTCAGCCTATATTTGATTGCTTGCCCGTCCAGTGGGGGTTGGTGGTGAGGGAGGAGGAGAAAGAATCTAGAATCTGGAGTTCCCTAATCAAATGTTATGAATGTGTATATATATATATATATACATATATATATGTATATATGTGTATATATATATATATATATGCAATTATTATTATTATTATTGACTACATCCAACTGGAACTTCACATACACAGGCACTGTGGTTGGGAGATCCATCCTGCCCAACCAAAAAGTGACATAGGAGAGAATAGACTGGGGGAGGGGGCCACACTGGGATGGCTGTTTTGGGGCGGTGGGTGGGGGAAAGAGGGGGAGAAAATATGTACTCAAAATCTTGTGGAAATGAATGATGCAAACTAAAATAAAATTTAAAAAAATTGAGTTTTGACTTTTTTCCAATTTATTTATTTATTTTTGGTTTTCAACATTCCTTTCCACCAGATTTTGAGTTACAAATTTCTCTCCCTGTCTTTCCCCTATTCTCTACCCCAAAATAGCAAGCCTACTGAATATCCCTTCCCCCAGTCTGCCCCATCTTATATCTCACCCCAGACCTCCCTAAATTTCTAGTAGGGCAAGATGGATTTCTGTACCCCAGTGCTTGTATATTTTATTTCCCAGTGGCCTGTAAAAGACAATATTTTTAAAAATTTGTTTTTAAAACTTTTGAGTTCCAGATTTTTTTCCCCTTCTCTCCTCACCCACCCACACTGGGAAGATATGCAGTTCAATATAGATTGTACATGTGTAGTCACACAAAACATTTCCACAGTAGTTATATTGTGAAAAATTAACTATGTTTTCCTCCATCCTATCCTGCCCCCCAATTATTCTGTTTTCTCCTTTGACCCCATCCCTTTTCAAAAGTGTTTGCTTCTAACTACCCTCTCCCCTAATCTGCTCTCCCTTCTATCATCCCCCCTCTTATCCCCTTCCCCCCTATTTTCCTGTAGGGTAAGATACCTAGCTGAGTGTGTTTGTTATTCCCTCCTTAAGCCAAATTCAATGAGAGTAAGGTTGACCCTTTCCCTTTTGCCTTCCGGTTCTTCCCCTCCATTGTAACAGTTTTTTCTTTCCTCTTTTATATGAGATAACTTACCCTATTATGTCTCTCCCTATCTCCTTCTCTCATGATATTCCTCTCACACCTCTTAATTTTATTTTTTAGATATCATCCCTTCATATTCAACTCACCCTGTGCCCTCTGTGTATGTATACATGTACATACATATGCCCACACTCACATATATATTTATAAACACATACACCTCTTATATATTGTAATGGTAATTAATTTAGCAGGTACTTACTTAGTGCTTAGTAACTAAGGGCTAAGTACTTCTGTGAAAGAGGTAGAGGATGTGAACTCTGTCTTCTGTGTGAAAGAAGCAGAAGGTATGCTGACATGGCAGGAGGTGGTTGGCTGAGACAGGAGGCCAGTGTGTGTATATATGAAGAATTACAGAGACAGAGAATCAGGATCAGGAATGTTTCTCCTGGTGGCTCCTGGTGGAGGAAGAATCTTGGAGACTGAAGCCAACTGAGAAAGAGAGAGAGAGACAGAGACAGAGAGAGAGAGAGAGAGACAGAGAGACAGAGAGACAGAGAGACAGAGAGACAGAGATAGAGACAGAGACAAAGACAGAGACAGAGAGACAGGGAGAGAGAGTTAGTTTCTTTCCCAGCATTTGGAAGCTGACTAAGAACTGAATTGGAGTTTTTCTTGAGACCAGAATCTGGTGAAGGCTGAAGTTGCTGCCTTTGGGAAGGCTGAGATTCCTCCTGAGTCCTAGGACCAGCCAAACTGCTGGAGGACTGAAGAAGCATGATGGGGATAAGCTTTTGTTTGTTTGTGACTTGGTGGATCCTTAAGTTCCAGGCAGCAGAAGTGGTGAAGGGTTTGAGATGTGAACTTCAGTGTGTGACAAGAATTTCCCAGAGGACAGGACGAGGAGCTAGGAGCTATCTGCCTCTGAATCCAGTTGACTGGTGTATTCAGCTAGGAGCTGGGACCATGGAAAGGGTCCAGGGAATCTGAGAGACCTCCCTGAGTCAAGATGAAGAAAAAATCTCTCCTCGGATACATAATGCCTAATGAAATTGAAGTTTACTAGACACCGAGGGGTGGAGGGTTTGTGTAATTTTCTAATGATTGTATTTAATGACTGATTGGTAAATAAGTTACTGATTAAGTTTATCAATAATTGCCCCATGAGTGGAAGATTGATTATTGTGTTGTGAATTGATTGAATGATTAAGTATTGATTATTGTATTATGAATTGATTGAATGATTAAGTAAGAACAGTTTCTCCCTTAGAGAAACCAGATGATTATTCTTTTGTTCTAAATATTGTGGCCACTGTAGTGAAAACTATGTGGCCATTCTAATGTTAAGCTGTTGTGAACACTATATTGTGATTTTCTGTGATAAGATGTAATGTTGTGGATATTATATTGTGATTTGTTGTGAATGTCTGCCTTGATTTGTAATGGAATAAATGCGATGTTCACTATACTGTGTAATCCCAACTTTAAAAGCTGTTCACAGTAGCATTCTTTTGGGAATCTCCTAGTGCATGGTGTTACATACATACATACATACATATATATGTATGTATGCGTATATACATATATATTCCCTTCAACTATCCTCATACTGAGAAAAGTCTTGTGAGTTACAATTATTGTTTTTCCATGTAGAAATGTAAATAGTTCAACTTTAATAAGTTCCTTATTATTTCTTTTTCCTGTATACCTTCTCATGCTTCTCTTGCTACTTGTATTTGAAAGTCAAATTTTCTGTTCAGCTCTGGTTTTTTCATCAAGAATGCTTGAAAATCCTCTATTTCATTGAATGACCATATTTTCCCCTGAAACATTATACTCAGTTTTGCTGGGTAAGTGATTTTTAGTTTTAGTCCTAGTTCCTTTGACCTCCAGAACATCATATTCCAAGCCCTTCAGTCTCTTAATGTAGAAGCTGTTAGGTCTTGTGTTAATCCTGCATGAGTTTCAACAATACTCAAATTGTTTCTTCCCAACTGCTTGCAGTATTTTCTCCTTGACCTGGGAACTCTGAAATTTGGCTATAATATTCCTAGGAGTTTTCTTTTGGGGATCTTTTTCAAGAGGTGATTGGTGAATTCTTTCAATTTCTATTTTGCCCTATAGTTCTAGAATATCAGGGCAATTTTCCTTGATAATTTCTTGAAAGATGGTTTCTAGGTTCTTTTTTTGATCATGGCTTTCAAGTAGTGCAATAACTTTTAAATTATCTCTCCTGGATCTATTTTCCAGGTCAGTGTATTTTCCAGTAAGATATTTCACATTGCCTTCTATTTTATTTTTTCATTTGTTAGGATCTGTTTTACAGTATCCTAATTCCTCAGAAAGTCATTAGCTTCCAATTGCTCCAATCTAATTTTGAAGGAATTATTCTCTTCACTGAGTTTTTGAAATTCCTTTTACATCTGGCAAATTCGGTTTTGGCTTTTTAAGGTATTCTTCTCCTTATTGGCTTTTTGGGCCTCTTTTTCCATTTGAGTTAGTCTATGTTTTAAGTTGTTATTTTCTTCAGTGTATTTTTGGGTCTCCTTTAGCAGATTGTTGACAAGGTTTTCATGGTTTTCTTGCATCATTCTCATTTCTCTTCCCAATTTTTCCTCCACTTCTCTTACTTGATTTTCAAAATCCTTCTTGAGCTTCTCCATGGCCTGTAACAACCTCATATTTTTCTTAGAAGCTTTTGATGCAAGAGTTCTGACTTCATCGTCTTCCTCCTGTTCCATGCTTTGATCCCTTTTGTCCCCCACAAAGGATTCTATGGTCTGTTTGTGCTTCCTCTTCCTGCTCATATTGCCAGTCAATTACTTGGCTTTTGAGCTCTTTGCCATGATAAAACTCTGGTTCCAAAATAGAAAGAGCTTTTTCCCAAATTGCTGGGGTTTTCACAGATGCTGGGGCTATTAGGATGACAACCGCTCTACAGCCCCCACAAGCTCAGGCACACTGGTCACACACCTCAGGACTACCATCCAAGACTGTCATCCAGATCCAAGCAGGTTAAAGCAAGAGTGATTAACCTCTGAGTGGTTGCTTGGTCCCCCTACAATATGCAGGCCAGGAGCTCTGGAAGCAGCCATGAGGCAGCAGCTGCAGCTGCTGCAGTACCTCCACCATCTCTCACCCCTGTTGCAGGGGCCAGACAGCACTCTTCTGTCTCCCTTTTCCAGTAGCATTCCACACTGACCACACATTGTCTTTGGCATTTATTTGTTGAGAAGTCTGTAAACCAGACAGGGGTGGTGATTCACTCACCTGAAGTCTACTTTAGCTGCTGCTGGTTGGGTCTGGAACTGGGGCTCATGGAGGATTGTGCTTGGCTCCCAGCGCACTGCAATAGACCTTCCCTGTCAGCCTGCCAGGCTACCTTCAGTGAGAGATTTGTTTCACTCTGTCTCTTTGTGGGTTCTGTGGTTGTAAAATTTGTTTATAGTCATTTTTTACATGTATTGGAAATGACTGGAGTGGGAGTTCATGTCAAGTTTGTGCTTCTCCTCTGCCATCTTGGCTCCACCCCAGAGTTTTGAATTCTTTACCTCCTACCCACCTTCTCCCATCATTGAAAAGGCAAGAGTTGTTTTTACAATTACATACATGAAATTATGCAAAACATATTTCTATCTAAGCCATACCATAAATGGGAAAAAAATAGAGTAAAACATTATGCTTCAATTTACATTCAGATTCCATCAGTTCTTTTTCTACAGATGGGTACCATTTTTCACCATAAGTCCTTCAGAATTGTTTTGGGTCATTTTATGACTGTAAAGAACCAAATTATTCACAGTTGATCATTGTATAATATTGATGTTACTGTGTACACTACTAATTCTACTAATTCAATTCACTTCACTTTGCATAAATTCATATAAGTCTTCCCAGGTTTTTCTGAAACCAAGTTACTTGGTATTTTTATAAAACAATAATATTCCATCATAATCACATACTACCACTTATTCAGGTGTTCCTCAGTTGAAGAATATCCTCTCAATTTCCAAATCTTTGCCACCAAAAAAGAGTTGCTATAAGTATTTTTGTACAAGTCAAGACATCACCTTGGGATGTCATTAGTCCTCTCAAGAAATGAAGGATGAACAGTAGAGAGCAGGGATGGAAAGATAGAGGATGAGTTCTTTTCATGACATAGGCATGTGTAGAGAAGAAGCCAGTGGAAAAAGAGAGATTAAAATAAGTGATAGACTAGAGATAGAGAAAACAATGTGTTTATAGAGATGGCATGGATGAGATCAACTGGGCAGGTAGAGGGGCTATTCTTGGTAACCATTCAGGCTACTTCTTAAAGTGTGACAGGGATGAAGGAGAAGATAATGGCAGAAGTCCATTGTGATCTAAGATGAGGGAGAAGAGAGAATAATATTATGCCTTACAGACTCAATTTTTTTTCTGTAAAATATAAGTCAAGGTTTTCAACTGAGAGGCTTGGGAGGAAGAATCACTGGAAGTTTGAGGAGGGATTAAAAAAAGTCTAGAAAAGTCTCTGTGGAGAATGGGATAGTGAGTTGATAAAAGAGATATCATAAAACTGACTAGAAGCTCTGAGATTTGTAACAAATTTGTAGTGGATCCAAGCAGAACAGTTGCATGATTTCCTCCACTTTTGTTCAGCCTGGCAATGCACAATTGGTGCTGTAATAAGAGGGCTAAGGATTCAAGAGAAGACAGTATAGAGTTTAACTGGTTCCCCAAGAGATCAAGATGAGGAAAAGAAAACAAGTGTTTTGTGCAGTAGTAATACCTCTGAGAGAACTTAGGGGTCAAGGGATTGAAGCTCATAGTGTGGACAAACAACAGAAATTATAAAGAGAAGGCTGAGGAAGAGGTGGGAAGCCAAATATTTTTTTCAGGGAGGGGGATTTTGAAATTCTTGAACATGTATGTGGTGCATCTATTCATGATGGCAAGATCAAGGATGCAACCATTTTGGTGTATGATTGAGGGGAAGTATAGAAGTAGTTCATGAGATATGAATAAGGAAAGAAAACAAGTGGTTAGAGTATCTGAGTGTCAACATGTAGTATGTTGACATTTCCAAGTATGAGGACAGGAGTTGTGGAGGAGTGGGAAAATTGTGTTCCAGGTACCAGACTCATCAAGGAAGGAAAGGGAGTGTTCTTTGAGGAAAGAAGCAGATAGAAAACTATGAGGCTTTTGAGTTGGTTGTATCTGTTAATTTCCTGAACTTTAAAAGAGGGTAGATTACTGAGTGATGCAGTGTAATGGTAATTGAAGATCTTCCTTGCCCCTTAATAGGCCAAATGTAATCATATAGAGCCCATGGTGGGAGGAGCTTGCTGAAAGGGTGGAGCAGGAAGGGTAAGAGAGAGAGCACTCACAGAGCTGGAAGCAAGCTCCATGGAGGCCGAGTAGCTGGAATGAATGAGAGAGAGACATTTTTGCTTAAGGGGGCTGGTTTTGTTTGGAAGGCCTGATGGAGAGAAGGCTAGGGAATGTTGGTGCTTGCTGCATTGGTTATGTGCACCAACTTCTTGGTTGCTAGGATGGATTTGGCTTTCTGGTTTGGGGATTAGATTTTCTGGTGTTCAAATGAATGTTTTGGTTCTATCTTCCATGTGCAGAGTCTGTTACATTTTGTAATTCACAACTACACCAGCATATTCATAGCATCTGTGGTCATTGTGAATTTTGCATTAGTGTTATATTCAGGTAGAAGGAGAGCCTGGGAGTCGTAATGGAGAGCAAGGAGTATTCCAACTTTCCTACATAGACCATTGAGTCAGGGAAAATGAATGAAAGTACAGCCAGTATTAGGAAGGGAGAACATCAATTACAGAATATCTGAACAAATTTTAGTACATGGCTACAATCAACATTTGGGGGCATTAAGGAAAGATAAATATAAGAACTTAAGAGAAATATAAGAACAAATGTTTGATATGATCAGGTGAAACAAGTGTAAGCAGACAAACAATGCACATAATTACACCTGTGTATATGAAAACATCTATAAAAGGGAGTCTGAGCAATTAGAAAACCAAAAATGTATTGAATATCATTTGTACTGTCCTCCATAAATCAGGGAAGTAGGAGATTACTAAGCAACATGTTGCATATTTTGTTAGACATTGTCATTATATCTACTTATTCAAGCCACTAGGGCTGGTTAAAAGGAGGTATTTCTAGAAATAAACATAATATAAAAACAATAGATATAAGAAAAAAACTAATTTGTAAGCAGTAAGAACAGTGACTTAAGTTAATTGTTAGTCTGCTGATCTATTGTCATAGTGCTGTATTCATCACCTTAGCAATTTTTATATTTTAGTTAAATTATTAATATATTAAGATCAAATTCCAATAAACAGTTCTTATGTTAAGCAAAACTTATTTGGTAATTTTGATGAACAGAACATGTAACTTTTTACTCATGTAATTTGGAATTTCTTCATAGGATATACATATATATGTTTATATGCATATATATGTGTATATATATATATAAACACACATATGTGTGTGTGTGTGTGTGTGTGTGTGTGTATAAAACCAACAGTGGTCATTTTTAAGGCTTTTTTATTATTAAGTATTGACTTCATTTATTTTGTCTATTTATCTATCTATTCTATTTCTTTCTTTCTTTTTTCCCTACATTATACCATAAAGAAGTTTTTCCATATCATTTTATTCTTAATTCTTCAAACTGGTCATGATTTATGGCACAATAATATTCCATTACCACTCATATAACTTAATCTATCAACTTGAATTTGTTGTTCTTTCTCCAATCATTAGATATTTATTTTGTTTTCAGCTTTATTTTGCAACCAAAAAATGCTGATGTAAATATTTTGAAACATGTAGGACTCACATTTCTGTCACTGATCTGCTTTATCAATTCAATAGTGGGATCACTGGATCAAAGTATATGAACAATTTAGCAACTTGGTCATATAAGTCCAAATTGTTTCCTTTTACTATATCAGAGGAGATTTGTCTTAATTTACATTAATGTCAGTCTACCAGTAACCATTTACTGAGTGCCTATTGAGTAACATATCTTAGCTAAGTACTAGGAGCTTGCAGGGACCAGGGAAAAGAATTAGGTAAAGTGCAAAAAGAGCATAAGATGTTTACAACCTAGTTGGAGAGTATAGAAAAAAAAAGTTGAAATATCATATAAAACCTGTAAATTACTTTGCTTTCTCAGGGATTTCCTTATCTTTGATCAAGGAAGGCCTTTCCCAAGTACTTGCCTCTGAGATATAATAGAAAATATTGAGGCATACTAAAACTATATAAAGGTAGCAGTTTTATAAATGCAATGTACAAATGAAACAATGAAACCCAAATCATTTATTCCATTGAGAAAGAAATATTAAAAAGATAAAGATATTTATATATCTATTTCAGAAAAAAAAAAACTTGGTCATTTCCTAAATTGGTAAGAGAGCTGACATTTTAACCTCTGAAATGTATTCACTTTGATGCCTCTTAGGAACATATGAAAAAGGACTTTTATTCATCTGTTGGTGAAAAGTGAATTCTTCTTTTGGTACTATGGGAAATTGAGCATCATCTTTTGAAAAGAAACAAGCAGTTGGTTTGCACTCTCACCTCATTGCATGTAATAAGTAGAACACTGGGGAAATGCTGGATGATTGTGTACAATCTTATGTGAAAAAGCAGAATATATTAATAACTATCTTTTAATTATGTAATGCTTATGAACAAAAATGAGTTCAGCACCTGAGCAGACAAGGTTCATTCCATTTGTGATTGGTGGCTAAGACTCATGAGTACTCAAAGGTGATGACAGTCATTGACTGGTGATCATTGCTAATTTAATAAGCAGGCGTCAAAGCTCTTGCAGATACAAAGGAATCTTGTCTTTACATGTGTAATATGCAGCATGTGTGAAATACTGAGTTCTGTTCTCTTTGAAACCTAGAGGATAGTTATTAAAATTTTATGGTGCAAATTAAAATTTAAGATTAAAATCCAAGATCAAAAGGGTCATTTCCCCCCTCTCAATGCTATTAGGAATAAGCCTTTTGGAATAGAGGCACTCAGTGTCTTCATGTCATGTCCTTCCCCACTGGATGGCTAGATTAGAGCTAATCATAGCTGACTGAAGAAACATATCTTTCTGTATTTTTTCCCCAAATGGGAACAAGCTTTTATTTCTTTTTAATGTTTTGTGTCATTGTAGTCACACAGTAGAAAATGCCGGTGCAATGCCAGAATCACTGTGTTATTGTTGGGTGAAGCACAGTTTGATTTGGGCACAGAGAGAAATTTATGGAGGTGAAACTTTTAGAGCAATGAAAGGAAAAGTAAGAGGGGGGCACTTTATTTCCACAGAGAACATTGTTTTGTGCATTATGAGGAATCACATATGAATTTTTTTTAACATCACTTACAAGCAATTAAAATTATATTTGAAGTTGTATATTAGTGAGACATTCTACAATGAACAGTAATAAGTAGTGGGGAAAATTTTCAGTGAGTGAAAGAACTTTGTGGTTGAAGTTTCTAAATGTCTGCTAATGTACCAACACCCACATCTTTTTCATCTGAATGCTATACCATGTAATGATCTTAAAATATAGCTATGGATTTTTTTGATTACAAAGCACTTTACATTATACTTCCACATAATACCCATATGAAGTTGATAGTACAATGCTAATATGCCCATTTTACAGACAAGTAAACTAAAGCTGAAGTAATTTGCTCATAGCCGCACAACTAGTAAGTGACACATATAGGTATAGAAGCTCCAAGTTCAGTACAGGTTTTTCTACCCGCAGCCAAGTTCAAGGCCAGGGACCACTTATTGTTTGGCAGAAAGACACTCTTAGTAGCCAGGTCCCCAAATATAAATCAAGTTATAATCAATGCCCCAGGGGATGTGTGTAGGGCCATAGAAGAGTAACCTGAGGACATCTTTTTGGGGGTCATATGGTAAAGTTGATTTGATTATGGTTCCTAAGCTGGAAAGGGGTGGCAAGGTATAGATGTTTGGTGTGAAGAAATCTTGAGAATGAAATGAAATCTGGCTGAGCCCAAGCATCAATGAAATGGATGACTGAGGTGATCACTAATCAGCATAGTTTACATGTGAGTGGAAAAAGCAAGAGGTTACAGGCACAAAAGAATTCACATTTTGGGAGCTTGGTGTCTGATCTTGGAAAGTCTGAGAGGAGAAGCAAAACCATGGCTGGAACCCCTTCCATTTACCCTACAAGAGTCTTGTAGTTTTTTATCCATATACTATATGTCTTCTCTATTAAAATGCAGGATTCTTGAAGGTTAGGACTGTCTTTACTTTTAATTTATATCTTAAACACTTAGCACAGTTCCTGGAAAATAGTAATGCTTGGGGATTCATTTGTGATTTTTAACAGTAGAAATTTATAACCAAATAACCAAAATTTAAGAAAACTTCAAAGGACTAAACTGTATCAATTGAGATATTGAATACACATACACACACACACACACACACACACACACATTCCATGGGGGAAAATAAAATAGATATAACAGGATAAGGAGGATTTTTTTTTGTCAAAGTAAAATTATGATATCTGCTTCTAATTATATTAAAGTATATTGTACAGATGCTAGAAATTAAATATTTCTTATCACTTCTTTAGGAATCATATTTTACATGCTTTCTGTTACATATTTGCAGCAAACAATTTTTTAAACAAATAAAGCATGTATCTCTGGTCCTGTTAAGCAATTTGTAGTGTCACAAGTGTGGTACATTTTGGCTTAAAGGAAAATCTATGTCTTCAATCATGGTTGCTAAATCTTCTGCTTTGCTGTATGACCAATCTGCAATAATCTCACTTATCTTTTGGATATATTCTCAACATCTAATATTTGAATTATATATTTTAAATACATAACCCAAATGTTGATGAGGACCATATCTAGAACATTATAGAAAGCATGGACAGAACATGTCCTAATTGCTATTTTCACTGAATACCACCTAGCCATTTGGTCAAGAACATCCACTACCTTATTCTTGTTGAAAAATAGGATACTGACTGGCTTTTGCTTTGTGTTGTTCTGTTAGAATCTGGATATCTGGAGGGAGTGTACTTCTAAGAGTAACAAAGATGGTTCTCTTATACTGGGATGAAGTCAGTGTCATTGTAGGATTCTCTGTAGATTTCAAACCCAGGGTATGTTTCAGTTGCCTACCTGTCTCTTATTACTTGTTAATGCTCTCCATGGTTCTGATGAATAGCTCCCAGTATGTTATATCTCTTTTTTTGCAAGCCTCAAGGAAATATCTAGGCATATAAAATAGTTTTCATAGGTTACATTTTAGCTTAGCAGAATAGTGGTTTTATCTGTTTCAACACTATATATCCAGGTACACTGGTCATTGCTTCTAGCATCATCTTTTCCCAAGGAATGGAATCCATTGAATAAGTAGTTCTTTTGAGTGTCCACTGCCACACAAAATATCAGGTCAAATTTCCCTGGGTTGTTTGATAACTTTCGAACAAATATACAGTATTCTTTCCATGGCATAAATTGCTCATTGAACATTATATACATCAAGAATAAATACCTTCTGTCAATTTTCAATAAACACATTTCACACGGAAGATGCTAGACTTAACTTGTTTCAAGATAGATTTTGACTCCTTTCAATTTTCAGGTCAAAGTGAAGACACCTCATTATGCATATCTTGGATTCAATTACATGGCATAGTTGTACTGAGTAAAGGTCACTGCCAGGAGCTATTTCTACATTCATTTTTATGGCTATGTTTCTTCCATAATGCAACAAGTGACAATAAGATCAATGGATGCTTCCAATTTAACAGAGATAATAATACAGTTTTCATTGCCTGCTACTTGTTGGCTCTCAGCATTGATACATTTCTAAATATTTATAAGCATTGACTCACCAAATATAATTTGAAAAGAAGAAACAAGACCTTTCTCAATGACACAGATCGTAGAACATGTAGTACAGTATGAAGAACAAAGTGTAATAATTAACTGCTGCAAGAGTACTCATATTGTTGGAGAAACAGCAGTCCACTGCCAAAAAGAACTATTTTTGTCTTTCAAACACTGTGGATCTTCAGCTCTTTTGTTATGAAGCTGAATTCAATGAGAAACACATTGCTCATTACCTTTTAGACTGTCAACTATAGAAGGAACTTCATTGATGGATTCATCACTGGAATCAAATGAGAAATATGCTTTCTCTGCCACAAGAGTTACAATTATAGCATTTATATTATTGAACTAACAATCTAAAAGCTAATCATCAGATGAACTGGATGATATAGTTCTTTATTAGTTCTAAAATCTGTTCATCAGAGTAAGGATGTAAAGAAAGTTAGATTATTATGCTAGCCACACTATAAATTGCAAAAAAAATTCAAAACCCCCACCCCCCAAAATATAAAAATAACAAACACAAATTTTTAAAAATAGGAAACTACATTAAAGGTAAATATTTTTACTTTATAAATATGTCTTTTATAAGAGTTTATAAACATTTGATGAATTCTACTGATACTCTAAGAAGAAAAGACTAAAAGAGAAAAAAAATAACAATAGAAAAAAACATAGGAACATCAGTTATTGACAACAAAAGCATTATGTGTTTAAGAATATGCATCATCTGTTCCTTACTGGAACAACTACATGTTCTATTTCTTTCATTATTTAAAACATCTAGCTAGCAATGATACAGAAGTCACAAAACAGAAAGTAGAAAAACCCAAACCTTTCTGAGTTTCAAGGGTATGCATTTTTGTATCAACTCACATTCTAGGCACTTCTATTGTTTTAAGCACAGTCAGAGTCAGAGACATTATACAGATCCAGATTAATTTTCTCTTCTTTGGTAGCTACTGTATCATAGTATTTTAGTCATTGCTGAAAATGATAGCCATCAGGAACTGAAAGATTCTAAAATTTCTTTTGAACCATGAAAGAATGATTTAATCACGGCAAGCACAGACGGTGACTTCCATAAGGCAGAGGACCAATGATATCTTAGTTGAACTTTGTATCTCCCCTAATATCTAGCATAGTGCTTTGCTCATAAATGCTTGTTGAATGGACAGATTAAATCTAATAGAAACCATAAGGAAAACATAATTCAAAAAAATATTTCAAGGTTCAGTGGCAACCGTTTACCAGATTTCACCATCATTTTGCTGAAAGAACATAAATAAGATAAAAAAAAATCGTCACCATTCCAAATAAGTCGTACAAAGTAAACCTTCCGACCTTCAAGTATGTGTTTTACTTCATGTATAATTTATACGCTTCCATTCATAGTAATACCAGTAGCATACATGTATATCAATGAATATAGATTATCTCTTACTTCTTCATCCTTGTCAGCTCTTGCTCTTTTCTGTAACAGTGGCATATGGATGACCAATATCTTGGGCACTGGGTAATAGAAGAATTAATATCGTCTCATTAAGCACTTGATATTAATATCGTAGTCTTTATATGTGAGATGGTGATTTTTAGCTCAAGCTCCAAGACTAAGCAGAGAAGCTAAGTAACACAGGAGACGTGGAGTCAAAGAGACTCATTTTCCTAAGTTCACATCTGTCTTCACATACTTACTAACTGTGTGAGTCTCAACAGATCACTTAACCCTGTTTGCCTCAGTTTTCTCATTTGTAAAATGAGCTAAAAGGAAAAGGCAAGCCACTCCAGTACCTTTCCCAAAAAAACCCCAAACGGGGTCATGAAGAGTCAGACACAACTAAACAATGAGTAACAACCACCAAACCAATCAACTTTGATGATTCTTGCAAGGCTCTGTATAACTTTAAATATCTTCCATAAACACATGCGATTCTTCTCTTCTCTTCCCTGACTACTTTGTCACATCCCTGAGAAAGATCCAGTGGTGACTAAGGTCTAGAGGTAAAATTTCTTTGTAAAAATGGAGTCTGTAGTCAATTAACACACGTGGCAAAATACTAATCTACATGATTTATAAACAGCCTTTGTAAATTTTCTTTATTATTAGACTCCATTGAAAGATGCAGTTCTCAGAGATTTTATAGCTACTGCTTATCTATTTCTTTTGTCTGACAGTTTGCACTGAAATTACTTGTATGCCCAGAGAGACCTGTGGTCCTATCCCAACAATCTTCACATAAAAAATAAAGCAACAGGAAAAATGGGGTTCAATTTAGAGAATTTTGCTTTACAAGCTTTTTTAAGACTCTACCTGGTCTGTATATTGAGAGATAAGCTTAGTTCCCTTTCTGTCAAGGGTTTCCATATAAACTGAAACAAAAGAGCATCTTTTAATAATTTTGTTTTTGCCTGATCAAAGTGCTCAAAGTTATTAACTTTCCTTTATATGGAAAGGTTTTCATATCACTCCAAACAGGACTGAAGCTTACTTCCAGTGGTGGTAAGGCTTGAAACCCCATGGCTTAACTCCTTTATATTATTTTTAAGGACTATAGAAATTGCTGGATTATCATCAAGAAAATGAAAACAATTTACAGAACTACTTTGCTTGGAGAATTGAGCCTTTCAAAGCATCCTTCTCCCCTCAAAATCCAAGTATTACATGATTTAAGCTCCTGTTATTTCAGCAAAGAGCTTATAAAGACCTGGCTGACCAGCATGAGAAGCAATAGAGCATTAATTGAACAATTTTGAAATAATTGAGTTCTGCATTTGTTAAGAATATAATAAAGGATTTTATAAAAGTTTTCATGGTAGATGGGCCATCCCAAAAATATTGGTAAAAATAGGAAGGGAGCTATTTCTGAAAATAAAAATATATGCTACAAAATTCACCTGAATATTTCTGTAAAAATGAAACATAGAGGCCTCTATCTTATTATAGAAATCCCTACTGACAGTCTGCAGTGATCACTTTTCAGACTTGTGTGTAATTGAAGGTAACTTGATGAAGAAACAAGGTATAATGGAGTATTGAGACTACCATTTTATAACACAAGTCAAAACTAGGAATGAGATCAAACGAGTGAAAGGAGAAATGAGAGAAAAATGGAGAAAGAGCATTTTGGTCCTTTATCTGTAACGTGAAAATAGGCAGCAGAATAGATATAGCTGCTAGGATAAACAGCAAGAAATCAGTGCCAAAGGCACATCACAGACTGCAAGGTTTTGGCTGATCACTGTGCAGACATGTTTTATGTTGGAAGTGTAGATAATCATAATTTTGGGCTGGTAACTATTTGAATCAAGCAGTTATTCATTCATTTAGTCTACCGATGGCTATTGAGTGCCTGTTATATTCAAGACACTATTAGAAACCTTGAACTAATCTGAGAAGTTTGGAAATTTGCCTATTTAGAAGTGTCTTCTGAGTCTATGTGACATAGCTCATGTGTCTTTAGCTCCTATGAGTATAATATCAATGCTAGGAAAATGGATGAAATTTAGTAAACTCTATCCCTCTTTCAGGAAGTTAGGTGGCAAAGTGGATGGAGCGCTGGGCCTGAAGTCAGGAAGACTCCTCTTCCTGAGTTCAAATCTGGTGCCAGACACTTACTAGCTGTGTGACCCTGGGCAAGTCACTTAACTCTGTTTGCCTCACTCTCCTCATCTGTAAAATGAGCTGGAGAAGGAAATTGCAAACTGTTCTAGCATCTTTGCCAAGAAAACCCCGCGTGGAGTCTCAAAAGAATCAGGCATAGCTAAAATGACTGAACAGGAAAAAACAACAAATCTTTATTTCCCTTACAGTAGTGGTTAGCTTCTCTGAGGCCATGAAAGAAGGAAGGCAACAAATATTTATGAAGTAACTTAAGGCAAAGAAAAGCAAATAAGCATTTATGTAGCTTACTATGTGCTAAGTGGTTTCCAAATATTATGTCATTTAATCCTCACAGTGGCCCTGTTACTATCCTCATTTTAATTGAAAAAACTAAGACAGACAGAAGTTAGGTGTCTTTTGTGTAGTGTTGCATAGCTGGTAAGTGTTTGAGGATAAATCTGAACTCAGGTTTTCCTACCTTCTCGCCCAGCATTCCATTGATTGGGTTTCATGTCTTACACTCCCAGCCTGTGGAAGAAACATAGTAGATTCTTAATATATTTTTGTTAAATAAATGAATAAATGATGCTTTCACTACATGTTCCTGGGTTAGTAATACCTAAGATCCATTGGGGGCATACATTTTTGAGTTTTATGGACACTGGTCCCTAAAAGAACTAGAAGCTGAACTCTGCTAATTAAAGGCACATTTTTTTTTCCCCAAAAGAGTAGTATTTAATGGGAATTATCAGATATTTGGAATAGCAGGGAAATTCCAAGGCCAGTTCAAACATAAACATCTATCAAGTTGTGAACAATCATTTATTAAGTGTCTACTATTTGCTAGGCCCTGTGTGAAGCACTATGGGTACGTTAAGGTAGAAAACAATCCCCCATTCTCAAAGAGCTTACAGGTTATGCTATTGGCTTATTTTCATAGGACTTTCTCTATAATGCCACAGACACCTCTTCACTTTGGAAATTTACTTCACCCCAGGACTACTTCTTAGATTGCACATGACTCCCTCCCTGTGACCTTTCTCTCTTTCTTTCTCTCTATGTCTCTGTCTCTTTGTCTGTCTGTACTTCTCTCTGTCTTGCTTTGTCTCTTCATCTCTGTCTTTGTCTCTCTTTAACTTGATCTCTCTGTCCCTGTCTCTGTCTCTCTCTCCTTCCTCCAGAATTTCTATTTTAAGGCAGATGCCTAGATCAACAATGTATTCATTCATCTCCACTGTACTGCTAACTCTCTGGCCTTTTCTACCATACCTCTGGGTATGGGACTTTCACCCTGTCATTTTTTTGGCTCCTTTTATGTTATCTTCTCTGATTAGAACATAAGCTCTTTGAATGTAGAGATCATCTATCCCTATCCCCTTTAATGCTAGTGCTTATCTCCAGTTTATCTTATGTATATCTTATTGGTATATAGTTGTTTGTATGTTATTTGCCCAATTAGATGGTCAAGTCCAATACACGATAAACATTTCAGTGCCTACTATGTGCCAAGCACTGTAATAATTACTGAAAATATAAACACAAGCAAGATATAAAGAGGGAGGGAGGGGAGAAGGAGGAGAGACAGACAGAGAGAGAGACAGAGAGACAGAGAGAGACAGAGAGACAGAGAGACAGAGAGAGATTACCAGAAGAAGAAAATTACCCAAAGTAGCAAGCTGAGAATAAGGAGATGATTGAAGTTTCACATGTTGACTTCTTTTCTTCCCTCCAGTAATCTGAAATGGGGTTGACATCATCCATTTTCTTTTTTGAAGCTAGAAGCCAGAAGCACCAGAAGAGACTGAAGAGTGACAAGACTGAAGATTGTCTTCTCTCCTGCTTTTTGTGAACCTCTCATGAAATCATGGGGCAATGAACTCCAACAGTAAGGAGCAAGTCCCATAACAACAATCTTTGTTACTTGGGTTACATAAAGAACAGCATGAGGCCAGTATTTCTGGATTATAGAATACACAGAAGGAAAGAAGGTAAAAAGCATTTATTAGATACATACTTATGGTCCAGGTACTATGCTAAGTGTTTACAAATGTTATCTCATTTTATCCTCACAACAACCCGGGGAGCTGTTATTCTCTCAATTTTACTATTGAGAAACTGAGGCAGATAGGTTAAATAATGACATCTAGTAAGTATCTCAGGTTAGTTTTAAACTGAGGCTTGGCTGTCTATCCACCTAGATGCCATAGGGGAGCAATGTATAAGATGACTAGCAAGGTAGGAAGGAGTCAGTTTTTGAAGGGTTTTAAAAGGCAGAGGCAACGTGCTGGCACAGTATACTTTCTTCTTACCTCCATCTAGTAGAACCAGTAGTTTCCTTCAAAGCTCATTTTAGCTCCTACAGGAGACCTATTCTGATCATCAGTCACTAGTGACCTCCCTCCTGGAAGTTACCAAGTACTATACACTTGTTTTGTCTAACCCCATCCCTAAACCCAATAAGATATAAGTTCTTGAAAGCCTGAGATTTCTTTTTCTCTTTTCTTTCTTTATTCCTAATACGCTGCACAGTACTTGTCATTTTTTTTGTGGGGGGAGCAAGGTAGAGGGGTTCATGTTTGAAATTCACTTGAGGAAACTAACTTCTATCTCCTCTGAGACAGATACACTGCTCTATACCTTATAGTCTTAGACAATTGCCTCTAAGAATAAATGAATGAAGGCCTTTAAATACTATGCTAAGGAGCTTGGGCTTACAATTGTAGACAGTAGGCGGCTATAGAAAGTGTTTGAATAAGCTAATAATGCTTATAAAGTGGTGATCTAGGAAGACAGAAAATGCAAAGCAAAGATGCTTCCCAATAACCCATAGCAAATTTGTTCTTACTGTGAAGCATCTTTGCTTTGATTTCTTCAGCTTTCTTCCAACACTATGAACATTTTCTTGCCTCTTTCCTAGTCCCTAACCTATGGCCTATGATGGCCTCTTATTTACTCTCATAGAATACAATCTGGAGTGCCATGTTTCTCAGGAAATTTCTTCCACTTAAGCCTTGTCACTTGCCCAAATCATTAGCTCAGGATGGTCCGATTCACAATTGGCATGAGTCTGGCAAGAAAACCGTGGCTATAGTTATGTAGCCTGCTGCAGCTAAGAATAAACACTATTAGCTGAATCATATTTCATATTCATAGCTAAAACTACTTCATATACATACACACAACATAAGTGTATTGCAGAGGATCTGAAGAATGATTAAAGTACATCGGACCCACCTAGACTGCAGTATACTTAAGGGGTTAAGGTGACTCATGTGTAACTCCTGGCAACTTTTTATTTATTTTAATTGCTTCAGAGACATCCAGGGCAGTTCAGTCACCTACTGTATTAATGGCCAGAATAGTTATGGTTACCTGGAAGCAACAGATATGCTCAGGGAAACTTATTACTTTTTTAAAAGTCCATCTCTTAGATTCTTCAGGACATGATGAAACATTTAGGGTCTTGGCTCTGTCTCAGGAGCATAGCTGGAGTATAGTTGATGGAGTCAGAAAATGCAAAATAGCCACGTTTCAGATGGTTGCTGTTAGCAATTTGTTACATGCTGACTTACACCCATAAAATACCTCATTTTTGTGTTTTTCCTTAGGGATTGCCTCTCTACTACATACAAATGAGGTGCAATAGATACCTAGACCAGTCAGAAAATGTGAAAAAAAGACTTGAGATTTTACTTCAAATATACGTGCTGTTTAGTTGATATTTTCAGTGTATAGTTTCAAGAGTCCTGGGTTTGAGTCCTGATAGTGTAGTGACACTCAGCAGGATGATCGCTCATTGGTGAGGCACTTTCTTTTTCTGTTATCTGTTTCCTCCTCTGTCAAATAAGGTGACTGGCTCCATATGATCTCTGAGGGGCCTTCTGGCTTTAAAATTTTGAGACTATAGTTTCCTTGAACTAGCTTGTGCTTGGAGGCATATCCAATGGGATTTCTGACTAATCTTTAATTACTCTATTGACTTGTATAGTGAATACAAGTTGTGACTGTATTGATGTGAGAGTATTTGTAAGCTAGTATGTGAGAGCACTTCCAGGCACTATTTTTTGAAAGAATGTCTAATCTCATGTATGTAAGATGTGTGTGCCATGTAAGGTATCAGTGTCTACATGAGTTATCTAATGGCACCCTACAGGAAGCATGGAGAGATATGATGTGTCCTAATTCTAAAGAGAATACAGTACAAAGGAGAGCAGTAATAATAGGGGAACAGATGAAGGGCTTTTCCCCCTATAATTCTATGGACAGCATATTGATGGTGGGTTGGATGTGCCCTCCAATCAAAGGATAAGAGTTCCTATTGCAGTGGTTCTCAATCTGTGGGTGGTGACCCCTTTGGAGTCAAATGGGTCACCTAAGACCATCAGAAAACACATATTTCTGATGGTCTTAGGAACTGAGACACAGCTCCTCTATCCGTCTCCAGGCAGGTCCACCCATATGCACATACACCCACCTACCAGTATTAAAGGGTGGCGGCATTAGGAAGGTTGAGAACCACTGCTCTATTGGCTCAAGTTTATATCATTTTCAGAAAAAGAACTTACATGACACTAATAGGAGCCTGCCCTTTCACCAGTGGAGCAAAGCAGTAGTTTATGGTGGACCACTGAAATGAGGGTACCCCTCTAAATTGCCTAATAAAGAATGAGGAACAGGGAGCCAGAAAGTTTGAATCTAATGCTACCACAGTGTAAAAGTGGTAGAGGAGCAGGGACTAGTATCATTTAAGCTTAGCATATATGCTTCCTGGAAGCTAGGGCTATGCCAATCAAACCCTGCTTCATTGGCTGACTGAGAGGAAGAGAGCCCAGGGAAGGGCCTGTACCACCAACAGCATGGGAGTGGAGGGATAGGGGCAGGAAGAGTCAGAAATATGGGCTCTTTCCTCCACAATACAAGAAAAGTACCAAACTAAAATTTTATTAGCTTCCTTAAATAATGATGGTCTAGGGGCACAGGTCTGGCTTAGAGTGAAAGCTACTTCCTTAGTTGCTCTTAAGGGAAAAGGTATCCCTCAGCTAACACTTACTATCTTGGTCCCGTCTCATCAACACTGGTTACACAAAAGACCATCACAAATGTGAATATCTAGTAAACAGTTTTATGCAATCAAATCAGCAAACAGAAATCAGAAAAAAATTATATTGATTGGAACATATCAGAAAATGTACAAGAGTAAATGAGATGATCAGGTGAGAGTGAGATATGATATCAGCTCAAATCAGAAGTGAAACTCTGATCTCAACTAAGGAGAAATTCTTTATCTGAAGTCTTCAGGGACACCATCTGAAATTCAGGTATATTCTAGGAGCCTGTTTTCTGTATAAGTCTGCAGCTTCCAAAGTATTTCCCTCTCCCACGTCCCAGAGTCTGTCTTGAACCACAGAAGTCTTTTTCCCAAGAAGCTTTCATAACAACCCTGCCCTTCATATACTTACTCAATATCATGTCATACTCAACATCCTCTCCATCAATCCAGTCACATCTATGTTTGCAGCAACATGAAAACCGACCTGGCTTAGATAAAAACCCAGTTACATGTAGACAAAATAGCTACTTAATGAGCTGCATTTCCACATTTTGTTGTGGCACTGCTTGGATGCAAAACCAATTTTCTTAATAAGTGTGGTTTAGTTAAAAGAGAATTCTTTTAAGAAGAGCAGGACTTGGGTGTTTGGTCTACCATATGGCCTTCAGTCACTTGGCAAACTGTCTCATTTTTCTAAGCCTAAATCCTCTCACTTTAAAATGAGAATAATAATGTCCAACTCAAAGATATGTTGTGAGGAACATATTTTGCACAGGATAAAAGGTAACAAAATACAAGGTTTATTTTTCACAAAGGTAATATGAATCTCTACTAGAGGCAGTTAGACTGGGCCTAGAGTCTTCAAGACTTAAGTACAAATATGGCCTCCAACATTAACTAGCTATGTGACCCTGGGCAAGTTATTTAACCTCTTTCTGCCTCAGATGCTTCAACTGTTAAATGGGGATAATAATAGCACCTACTCTCAGAGTTGTTAGGAGTAAATGAGATATATTTGTAAAGCACTTAGCACAGTGTCTAGTACATATAGTAGGCACTTAATAAATGTTTCCTTCCTTCCTTCTTTTAGACTTTTATACAAGAAGAAGCTGTCTAGAATTAGGAAAGTGAGTACAAATGTTTTGATTTATATTTTGCAGATGTCTGAATGTGTGAGTGAAGTGGATCTTTGAGGCAATTTTAAAGATAATTTGGGGCAACCCTTCTATCACTCCTCGAAGTCAAGCCACTTCTTGAATTATCTGTGTATTCCAGGCTAAAAATTTGCCTCAGTTCTGCATTTCATGTTGCAGGCACAAAAACAGCATCAATATTCTAAATCATTTCAATTAATTTTAAATATTATTTCCTGCAGGATAGAAAGCAATCAGCAGGCAGTAAATACACATTTTAACACAAATTTTTGTCACTTATGAGAGAACTTGAGGGACTGTAGTCCACAGAATGCATCTCTTGTCCAGAATTCATTTATGAAATGTGGGCACATAGTGATTTCCTCCCTATCCGAAAGATAAAGTCCTCCTTTGGGGAACTCATTTGCACACAGGCTTCAGGTTTAGGGGATGTGTGTGGCAATGCAGAAAGCACATTTTTTACTTGGTAGAGAGATGTATTCTTGTGCATGACTCCAAACTGAAGTCTGCAGTCGGTGATATGTGACTTAAGAGCCTTAAAGGAGGCTATTTGTCACTGGATGTCAAGTGCAGCACTTCAAAGGGACTAGCAGCTGAAGTGGAAAGAAATCAGATGATGTGCCACTCTTTGTTCTGAGGGATACTAAATGAGCAGTTGTTTCTGAAGGGGAGTCTTGGATTTAGGAGGGCTTCGTAACTCACCTTGAGTTAGAATGAAATGTGTCACTGTGTTGATGTTTTCATTTTCTGAGAACAGAGAAATAAGATACCCCTTAGCCCCACCCCCTTTCCCTACAGTTGGTTTTCCAAGTAGCCCACAGCCCACATTCTGTGAGGCTGCCTCGCTCACCTGTCTCTGAAGAAGGTGCAATTGGTCACTGATGGCAGTGAAATGAGCATAAACTAGGGGAGGGAGTAGAAGGAGTATTCAGGCATGACACAAGTCACCCTGATGATAGGACTCATCTCTTTTGACTACTCAGGAGTCACTTTGCTTTTGATGTAGAAAGCTAATTGTTACAGAAAGAATGGTTTGGATGTGGTTTTAGTTATTGGAGATAGGAAACTGGAGATCACCCACAAAATGAAAGGAGGAATCTATCAGAACATCCCAGTTGTTCAGATTTTCTAAATACAGATAATCCCTTTGATAAATAGCTCACTATGAACTGGATAAGGGGTTAAAACTCATTCCTGGAGTAATTACTACTGCCCAGAGTAAAGGCACACATTTTAAAGCAATTGGTAGTACGTATATAGTTAGAGTAGACCATTGCTCGTACTATATAATTTTGATATGAAGAGGTCCTATAGATGGGACTTTGTCCCAGATGTCTTGTGGTGCAAAGGAAAGAGTTCTGAAGGATTCACATGACCCGAGTGTGAATCTCGACTCCGTGATTTATTGCTATGCGGCCTTCATCTGGAAGTCATTTTACCTTAGTTTGGGTCTCAGCTTCTTTAACTTCAAATTAGGGAGGTTGAAATAGTAGGCTTCCAGTGCTCCTTCTAGCTCTAGATTAATTATCTTCAACCCTCCATTTCAAATGTAGAGGGTAACTTCTTGGTTTTAAAGCAATCCCTTTAAAAGATAATCTCTTTACAAATAGATATACTCTTTTTTTGTGATGAAATAAGATTTTAATTACACAAATCAATATTTTTGTTAAACCTCTTCCCTTTCTCCTTGATGACGGGTGTTTAGCCACCATTACTACAGTAGGAGGGGTCAGAGAGTATACAGAGTGTATATTTTACAGTAATAACCACTACATATACTTCAAACCTTGCTTGGTTCTCATTTCTTCTAGGGAAAAGGCAAAGATCACACTCTTCTAATTGAGTCCATAACCCAGAGAATACTATTTATTGCATTGTCTGATTAAAACTGAAAATTTTGAAGTCTCTCTGCCAAATATGAGTTAGGTGAGACCTACTGCCCAGCAACCCTTTTACAAAATTCTCAAAGGAAGGACCGGCAACTCCCAGTACTAATGACTTAGCTAACCCCTTTCTCCATTGTCCTCCACAATTGTAATTGACTGGGTGTAGGAATCTGGACAGGCAGAAAGACTCATGGATGGGAATATTTGTAGCTATGTGGGGATGACAGATTATATAGTTCTGAGGTTGTTGGGGTTGTCAGGCCACAGCACAGAGTTGATAAAGCACTTATAAATTAGTTAAAAGTTCAGAATCTATGTACCACACAAAGAAATGGATAATGACACAATGACAATTTTGCTATTCCTCTAGCCACAGGTAGAAAGGGCTCATTCTGGATAAGTAGATCCCCCAAACACAAAACCAGCAGAAGCCAAATATTGGCGGAGTGAGAAAGAGTCACCTGGGTTTATGTCTCATGCAGAATTATAGTAAAGAACAAGTTAAAGCAGAGCTGTGGGGGTGGGGGGTGGGGAGGTGTTGTACTTTCAGAATGGGTAAAATCTAAGACTGGCTAGTGACCCAAGGGGAGGCACAGGTATCATCCTCTAAAACCAAACTGGTCCCCACCAAAATCAGACACGTGTGTCTGGCTGAATTGGGAGCTGTTTCTTCACCTTCTATCATAGGGAATAGAAGAAAGAATGGCCTATGGACTTAAAATATTGCACAAGTGCCAGATACTGCTGGCTGAGTAGGTATGAAAACTCGAACATACTGGGCTGGACATATAAAAGGGCCCACCTGGGGGCTTCAGTGGGAAGCTCTAGTTAAGCCACCCTAGATACCTTCAAGCACATCAAGGCCTGAGTGGGTCAGCAGCTCTCTACTCCAAATGGCAAAGGCAGGCATCACTGAGCCCCAGAATTTTATCCGTGAGGTGTACCCCACAGCAGACCGACTTGCACCCACTAGGCTCAGTCCCTGCGCCCAGGATTCCAGCAGCAGCCCCACCTTCTCGGTTTGGCCAGTGACTGCTATGGGGACACTTTCATTGGCCAGCATAGCATGCCACTTCTGGTGAGCACAGGTGAACACCCAGGAAGGATCGATCACCCACGGCAATGCAGCAATCCCCAGGTATGTCTACACCACCACACCTATTTGGAAAGGCTGAGATTTCTTGACTCTTACCCTCCCAACAGTGCCGGCCACTGGCGCCTGCAGTGTTACCCAGCACCACTGCCCATTCCTTAAAGTGTTCCACATGGAGGGCCATTTTGGTGAGTTCCAGCCTCACCATGCCATACTTAACACCGGTCTCGAGACCCCCTTAAAGACTGCGAGGCTCGTATGAGCTGTCTTTTCTTCTAGCTTGAAGCTGATAGCTTAGCTCTACGGATGGCGGTAGCCGTGGCCCCTAACCTTTGTGCTCCACAGCAACAAAGTGCAGGCGCCATGGGAAGGGCCGTCTTGAGACCTCGTTACCTGGGCGGGGCCTTCACACCAGGAGGCCATCATCTCCCGGGCTCCCCTTTTTGGTCATGTGACCCAGAGAGGGCTCTCCCTCCCACGCCGGCCAAAAAGATACTCTCTTGGGAGGGCAACCACTTGAATTACCTAATGCTCAGTTAACTTACAAGCTTGCTTTCCTGAAATCATTGATGTGATCTCAAGAAAGCGTTCCGTTCAATAATCATTTCTTTAAAGCACTTCTTACATGCAGACCATTGTGCCAGATAGTGAAGAAAGTTTAAATATTGTTAATATTGGGAAGGAATTTTAGAAGGCATATAGGACAACCCATTCATTTCATTCTCGGGACAACCGAAGCCCACAGTGGATAAGTGATATAGCATCATGCATAGCAACTTACTTTTTGCTTTGCAATTTACAAAGCACTTTACCTATATTGTCTCTTTTGACCCTAGCGAAAATACTGAGGAGTTAGGTACACCACTTAGCCCCATTTTACATAAGAGAAAACTGAAGATCTAAGCGATTAAGTGAATTAAGTCATACAGCTAGTTGTGGGGGAGCCAGGTCTAGAAACAGAGTTAGCTAATTTTCACTGGTAATTTCACTGCTTACTCCTGTGTGTATTCTTGGGCTCCCAGGAATATTTCTTTTCTTGCAGAAAGTTGAAAGAACTCAGAAACCTGATATTTCTCGTCACTGCTCAATAATACTAGTATCTCTGAGGAGGGTGTCATGTGGGTGAAGAAAATAGTAAAAAACGAAAACCAAAACCTTGCTGTACACATGCTTACTTACACCAGATCCTTTTGTATCTCATGATCTGAAGAGTCTTGCCCTAAGTCAGAATGAATCTTCTCCAACTTGCTTGAGACATGGACTCAAGTCATTCCCTCTCCCTCCTGCTCCTCCTCTTCTTCCTCTTCTTTTTCCCCTCATTCACACATTCATTGATCCTCTTTAATATCCACATCACATGCAAACTGGTAGGGCCCACCAAACTCCTAATTCTTCCTCTTATACATTGAATGTATTCTCAATCATTCCCTTTCTCCCATTCACTTCTATTAACTTTCCCAAAATTAGTACAATCATTTTAACTTTAAGCTAGCTCTCATT
This sequence comes from Pseudochirops cupreus, assembly GCA_028627135.1. Lineage (NCBI taxonomy): Eukaryota > Metazoa > Chordata > Mammalia > Diprotodontia > Pseudocheiridae > Pseudochirops > Pseudochirops cupreus. Next base: position 299,690,299 of record CM053581.1, on the reverse strand, counting down.
GCTCTTCCATTACCGTACCAAAGGAAAGATTTGCCTGCCAACACTTTTAACACCAGCATTATGAAGTCTCCAAAAATACCTAAATAGGCCCAAGATGAATATGATTATGATGAGGATGATATGTATGTGTAATAAAATATGGACATTGTTTGTAATTGACATTTGCGGTATAGTATACAGATCTCTATGTCTTCAGCATCAGTAAGACCTGAGTTGAAGTTCAGTGTATGACTTACACAGATTTTGTGACCTGAGGCAAGTCACTTCATCTCTTCTGGCCCCAGGCAATTAATTCTCTTTGATTCTTTATAGAACAGTTACCAATTTGCATTGATAGGAGTTTCCTCATCTGAAATATACATTTTTTAAGGTTTTAAAAGCACTTTTCATATGTTATCTCATTTGATTCTTGCAAATAAGCATGTGACATAGATACTACAGGAATTATCTTAATTTTTCAGCTAAGAAAAATGAGATTCAGAATGATAGCAATTTGACAAAAGTTGTTGTTGTTTCCTGTCTGACTCTTTGTGACCCCACTTAGGGTTAAAGATAGTGGAGTAGTTTGCCATTTCCTTCTCCAGCTCATTTTACAGATGAGGAAACTGAGGCAACAGGGTTGAGTGACTTGTCCAGGATCTCACTGTTAGTGTCTGAGATAGGATTTGAATTCAAAGAGAGGAGTCTTCCTGAATTCAGGACAACACTCTTTCCACTGCACCCTCTATCTACACTCAAATATGTGACCAAAATTACATAGCTATTAAGTATCAGAGTTGAAATTTGAACCTGAGTGGTGCCTGACTCCAAGTCCAGCCCTCTATCATACAATTGTACTTCTCCATTTATTATGCATGAGATGTATACTTTGGTCACATGGCTGTAAAGCCTCTTTCCTTCCCTACCTTCCACATCAACCCCAGACTATAACACCAGGATAGAGATAAGAGTGACCTAAGGAAGCATGAAAGTACAAAGTGAAATTTGTACTAGGGTAGGTAGTACAAAAGACAAATGTCACCTATGTATCAATTTTGTCTTGAACTGCTTTTGTAGTTAACCTTTAAGTTGGGTGCTACTTCCATTCCCTAAACACATCTTATATAGACATTCATCCTAAATATTAATTCCTTTAAGTTATTAATACTTTAGGCATGCAAATCATTAATGATTCATTATTTAATGGGACACAGTCTCCTCATGTCTTTGATGTACCTATTCTCCCAACCTATGGTACATCAAAGATATTAAGAGGCTATGTCCCATTAAATAATTAATATAATCAATGATTTACATACCAGTCTTAGACTATATTCAGAGAAATTTAATGTCATCCAAATATGGGGGGGGGGGCAATCTTGTTATTTTTTTCTAGTCAGATCACATATGAAGTGCTGTGTTTACTTCTAGGAGAATAATTTGAGAAAGACATTGATAAATTGGAAAGTGTCCAGAGGAGGTAAGCAGGATAGTGAAGGGGCTTGAATTCATACAATGTTAGGATTGGTTGAAAGAACAAAAGAAATTCAACCTGGAGAGAAGAAGACCTGAAACAGAGGATCAGGGCAGATATTTAAAACTTTGTATGTAAAACTCTATGCCCTTCTGTGGGGCAGAGCCAAGATGGTGGAGCAAAGAAGCACTCACTTAAACTCTCTCAACATTCCCCTCCAAACAACTTTAAAATAATGTGTCAAATCTAATTCTGGAGTATCAGTGCCTATAAAAGGTTAGAGTGAGATATTATTTTAGCCCAGGATAACTTTGGAGGCTGGAAAGAGAACTATAACATGGGGATGGAGGCTGGTTCAGAGCCCACATGAATGAAACACCAATGGTAGAATGAGGTGCTGGTGACAGAAGCAGCAACTCCTTCAGGACATCTCAAGCCAGAGATAATAATAGAACCTGGCAAGTATTCAGAAATAGGTTACAGCAGACCCCCTGCATTGGAGGCAGGACCAAGTGCAACTCCATTGACTAGATCCATTTCTGGAATATAGTTCAAGATAGGAGAGGGGCATTTTTAGTCAAGAAGGAGGGGACGCTCTAAGGGGGAGTATCATTTTTGGTGACAAAGGTTTAGGAAGCCTGAGGAACAACAAGACTTTCAGTTCCAAGGGATCAGGGACCATAAATAGCATTATCAGTTGTAGTCCAAAGGGATCAGAGGCCCTTCCTGGACAAGGACCAGAACAGACAAGAAAAGCACTAGTTACACATTTCCCAAGATCACACCACCTTGGAAACACCAAAAACTTACAACCCCCAAAACTAGAAGTAAAAATAACAGTGTGAAAAAGCCTAATGCCTGTCCTGCCCCGTTTCCCTTCCCCCAACCCTCCACCTGCACCTCTTGCTCCAGGAACAGAGCCCAATTTGAACATAAAGTTAAAAATCAAGAAATAGTAGAAAAATTAGAAAACAACAACAACAAAAGAACTTGACTATACAAATCTAATGTGGTGACAGGGAAGATCCAGATGCAAACTCAGAGGAAGACAATTAAGTTAAAAGAGCTATAAGCAGAAAGGATTCTGGGAAGATAGAACAGTAGGTCAGAAAATTTCAAAGTATCTAGACTTACCCCCACAAAAGAGTTTAAATAGCACCTTAGGGCAAACTGAAAGTATAGGTGGAGATAAATAAGAAAGGGGGCATAATGGGTCCTCCTGGGACAATTTCAGAAGATCTGAAGAAAAATCCCAGGAAAAGGTTTGGTCCCTGTGAAGAGTAAACACCTCCAGGCTAGGTTCCAAGTGGCAAGCCCTGGGGTTAGTTACTTTGAGAGGCTGCCTGGCCCAAGCCCCTGGAACTTTTACCCCTCCCAGAAAGTGAGGGGAGTTGGATTTTTGAGCCTGGGAAGATTGAGGGAACCTCTGCTGACCAGGAGCTCCAGACTCAGCTGTACTAGGAAGAGTGGCAGGGACATGAAGGAACCAGCACATGTCCAGTGAGTGTGGAAGCAGAGGGGCAGAAAGCCCCTGGCTGTGGGCACTTACAGGAGTTTGGAAGTTTGACTTTGGTTTCAGGCTATGGGGAAGAACTGAACATCTGGGGCAAGACACACCCTTTACCATACTACAGGGCTAGAGGTGACTACAAATAAATAAGCTATCACCACAAAAAATGCACAGGCAAAGGAGAAAGAATCCAACTATAGAAATGTATTATGGGAATAAAGATGACTGGGTTCATCTTCAGAGGAGGATATTGAAGTAAAGAAACCCCTAAAGGGTAATGTCAAATGATCAACTACCCAGAAAGAATTCATAGATCTTAAAAAAGACTTTAAAAATCAAATGACAGAGGGGGTGGAGCCAAGATGGTGGCATAGAAGCAGGAAAAATCCACAGCTCCCATATAGCCACCTCAAATAACCATAAAATATGACTCTAAACAAATTTTAGGGCACCAGAACTCACAAAATTACAGAAAAACAAATCTTCTGCAGAAGGCAGCTCAGCAGGCAGGACAGGAAGGGCTCATTGCAGAGTACTGAAACCAGCCCAGCCTGAAACCACAGCTTGGCCTGGGGGCAACCAGGACAAGCTGCAGCTGGAGCCTTCAGGAGAGTGGATCAGCAGCAGCTGTGGTGATTTCCAGACTTGTCAAGCCATAAGAAATAAGGAATAAGGTAAAGGTTAGTGGAACTTGGCTAAATTTGGGGGGTAGAGGATACAGCTGAACTGCCTCCAGGGCAAGAAAGTGGCAGAATTGGTGGCCCTGTAGCCTCTTCTACGTGGCTGCTTCAGAAGCTCCAGGGCTGCAGATTGCAGGGGGGGGCAAGCAGTCATTGAGAGGCTAAATGCTCTTGCTTTAAGTTACCTGGATCAAGATTGTGGTCTTAGGTGAGGTCCTGGTGTGTGTTTTCAGTGAGCCAAAGCTGGTGGGGGCTGCAGTGTCCTCCTAATAGCTCCAGCAGCTGTGAAAACCCCAGTGATTTGGGACAAAGATATCCCCTCTGGAAGCAGAGTTCCACAGACCTAAGAAGTCAAGTAATTGACTGGCAACATGAGCAGGCAAAGGAAACAAAGTAAGAACAGCAATCCAACTTTAGAGTCCTTTTTTGGGGACAAAAAGGATCAAAGCGTGGAATGGGAGGAAAATAACACAGTCAGAATGCCCACACCAAAAGCTTCCAAGAAAAATGTAGACTTGTTACAAGCCATAGTGCTGCTTAAGGAGAATTTTGAAAACCAAATAAGAAAAGTAGAGGAAAAATTGGGAAGAGAAATGAGAGTGATGCAAGAACATCATGAAAAGAGAGTCAACAACCTGACTGAAGAAAATAACACCTTAAAAAATAGATTAACTCAAATGGAAAAAGAGGCCCCAAAAGCCAATGAGGAGAAGAATGCCTTAAAAAGTCGAATTTGCCAGATGGAAAAAGAATCTCAAAAGCTTTCTGAAGAGAATAATTCCTTCAGAATTAGAGTGGAGCAAATGGAAGCAAATGACTTTATGAGAAATCAAGATACTATTAAACAGATCCAAACAAATGAAAAAATAGAAGGCGATGTGAAATATCTCTGAAAAAACTACTGACCTGGAAAACAGATCCAGGAGAGACAATTTAAAAATTATTGGACTACCTGAAAGCCATGGTCAAAAAAA